>OZ038389.1:22090746-22117770 GCA_964036045.1 Eutreptiella sp. 'Long Island Sound 2002' | reverse complement strand
GGTGCAGCCGCCAGTGCCCCGTCGACTGCGGGGGGGCATGGGCCGCACGACGGCAGTCCCGCCGGGTCTGGCCCATCTGGTGTGGGCAACAGTACCTGGCTACCCAAGGAGCAGGAAATGCCCTGAAATTTGCGCAACAAAAAAAAATCGTGGGGAAAATTTTGGCATCAAACTGAAAACGAACCCCCCCCCCCCGAAATTGCCCCCTTATGAACCACCACCCCTTCCCGTATGGGCTGTATGTAGTAGGGAGGCTGTTGAGCGGGGAACAGGCAGGTCAGGAGGCACAGGGGGTGCGCGGGTGGCCGCCCGGACCCATAAAAAAACCGCAAAAACTGAACACGGTATTTTTTTGGAGTCAGCGCGACGAAGGGATTCCGTAAAGCCCTCATTTGCCGAGGATTTCGTGAAACAGAACCAACCATTTTTCACACCCCCCCAAAAATTGTCGTCACTAATCAATCAGGGTCCAGCTCCGGCTGATGTTCTTGCTGATTTTCACGGACGCTGCGATGCTACCTTTTCTGATGTTGGCCCTGCCCCGTTCACAAGGAGGAAGGTCAAGGCGCGCACGCCGGTACACCCAGAAGTACCAACCGGCATCCTCCTTGAGCCTCGATGGGGGTATGGGCTGGGCTGTATGGCTTCGCCACGGCGGCGGCTGTGTGCGCTCGGTGACCACACGGGCGTGTTGCTTGGTACGCCGTGCAAACCACACGGCCCATCCGAAGATTGAGCCAAACACCCCGTGGCATGGTCAGACCGTACAGCCCATACCGCCGGCAAGCCACACAGCCCACACAACCGTTGGGTTCTCGGACGGGCAATGCCGCCCCCCCCCCCCCCACACCCCCGTGTCCAGCGAACACTAAAATCCCCAGAAAATAAGGCCCGAACCGGAGTGTTCGTTGGGCACGCTGTGCGGTACCCAAGTAATTCGGTACCTAAACCCGGCCCCTCATTCATTGCCCCCCCCCCCCGTGTGACATTCCGTCGGGTTGTTGCTCCTTTACGGGGCCCTGGACAGTCACCCGTTCTTCCCTTCGCATGTTGCGTCGGGTCGCTGCGTTCTGTCGGCCGCTGCGGCCGGTGCTCCTGCTGGTGTCGTTTCCGCGTTCGCGGAGCCCAGTAGTTGGTGTGCCGGGGCTGTGCTGAATGTGGCGGGATGTGCCGTGTGCGCGTCACCGGCGCCCCCCCCAAAAAAAAACGGTCCGAACGAAAGCGTTCGTCGGACAAGACATGCATCGGAAACGAGGGGGGGAGGGTACCTGGCACACATCATCCGTGACCACCGTGACCCACACGCCCAGCAGCGCGTCCAGCGCCTCCACAAAGAAATGGTTCGACGGGTCCCGCGCCAGCGCCGTCATGACGTGGACCGTCAGCCGGTGCGTCTCCGCGCAGCTCTCCTCGAACCGCTCCGAGGCAAAGAAGCCCCGGACCGGCTCGATGGCGTGGACCAGCCGGGCGTACGCCTGGCACCCGCTGACGAGGCAGCCCCCCGCCTCCGGATCGTCCTCCGGGGCCGCGGCCGCCCTCCGGAGGACCGCGAAGATGAGCGCCAGCATCCGGTCGAAGTGCTGCCGCTTCCGGAGGCCGGCGACGTCCGGGTCCGCCCCGAAGATCCGCCCCGCCACCGAGGCCAACTGAATGTACACGGGGTAGAACGCCGCGGGCGCCTCGGGGCCGACCGCCTCGGCATCCGTCTGGAGCGCCAGCAGGAACGCCACGAAGGCGTCGGACAGGAGGGCGTCGGCCCACGCGGCGGGGGGCGTGAGGAGGGGGGCGTCGTCCTGGACGGTGTAGCTCAGGGCGCGGCCGGGGCTGAGGGGGTCGAAGTTCCAGGACAGGGCGTAGGAGACCACCCCGAGGCACGAGGTGATGAGCCGGGCGCCGGCCTCCGGGGCATGCGTCAGGACCTGGGCGCAGAATGGTTTGGCCGTAGTCGTCACCCCCCGGAATCACTCCGCGTTGGAGGGGGCGTTTGCCCGGCGCGCTACCTTTTCCCCGGGCATCCTGACTCCAGCCCCGTCTTTACCCTCCCTCGAGAATGTCCCCCAACCAGACCAGAATCAACCCCAAACCCTTCCCTCCAGAGCACACAGCGTAAAACCAAAACCAAAACCACATCTTTGAACTCCACTCGCTCAATACATGGAACATGCATTGTGCCTGTTAAACAGTTGCACCCCCCACAAATGTGCGGGTCAATACACTCAGCACAATAATTGTCCTTACATCACAAAGTGTGGCGGGACAAACTGGGCGCCGCAGGCGCCGCCACGAATGTGCAGTGGATACGGGGTCGCAGTGCTGCCTGGACCAGGTCCATATCACTGCAGTATGGCCCCCCATGCCACACAGGGAGGAAGAGGGTGTTTCGGGGTTGAGCAGAACGCAACCTTGTGCATTGTGCATTGTGCATTGTGCCCGCAGAAGCACCCCCCTCCCCCGCTGAAAGACATGGCACAGGGTGGATGGGCAGTCCGCTAAGTGCCTCCCCACACGCCGCCGACAGAGGTCACAGTGCGGCAGCCGCCTCGTCACGCACAAACACCGCAGGCGCAGGTGTGACTGACACCGACGCTGACACTGACACGGTGACACAGTACCGCTGGGCCATAGAACGCGTCTCCTGGGCGGACTCATGTCTGTGCTACAGTCGGAAAACCAGCCCAACAACTCCCTGCCCCTCTCACTTGCTCTAGCACCCACCTCCGCACGTGTGCACACGGTGTGGGCTGAGGGGTGGAGGTGGGGAGGGCGCAGGCTTGATCCAATGGACCGACGACCTCACCCACGTCTTGGGCCTCCTGGGGGCAGACCATGCACTGTGCGCGTCCTGCGTGGGCACCGCGTGCACCTCTGTTGCGGGAACCCACATCGGAAACCCACGAAAGCCATGACCCCCCGAGTGCAAGGAACTGCACCAAAACACGATACATCATCTTCTTCTTCTCGGGAGGCATGTTCAACTCAGGGCGGTCCTTAACGAAGAAAGAAAAAAGAAGTGTTCCTGTACCCAGGTTTCCCAAAAATGCCCACATGCACACCATGTGTTGGCGGTTGGCGGTTGGCGGTTGGCGATTGGCGACTGGCGGTTGATGGCGGTTGGTGGCGGTTGATGGTGGTTGGCGGCAGTTGGTGATTGGGAATTGGTGGTTGATGGCGGTTCGCAGTGGTTGGCGGTTGGCGGTTGGTCGCCGCTGGCGGTTGGCGGCAGTTGGCGGTTGGCGGTTGGTGGCGGTTGGTGGCGGTTGGTGGCGGTTGGTGGTTGGCGGTTGATGGTCCCTTGGGGCGGTCCTTAAGGGCGGTCCTTAACGAAAGGAAAAAAATCTCGGTCCCAAAGGACCGCCCTGGTTCAACTACCCATACCCCATAATACCGGTGTACATATCCAGAGCAGAGTGAGGCTTCAAAAAGGATCCTGGTATTTCGGTACTTCTGGTGGTGCAGAAACTGCGCACTGCGTGCAAAGGCGTCCCCCCTGATTGGGGTCGCCGGTGTCCATCGGGAGCAAGATCGGGAGTGCAGAAGGAAAGGCGCGCTCATTGGGGCAGACCACAATGCGGATCCCGCTGCCCGTCAATGCAACATATTGCCCATGCGGCGTCCACTTCCCTGTTCGGTATGGGCCTGGGAAGAGGCGAAGGGTGGGGGGATGACACCTTTGTGCCGCATACTGCTGATGGTGATGGTAAACAACGCTTTACAAACAAGAAAGTGTGGCAATGATGAGGCCATATGTGTCTGACATGCTCTGCTCAGGTCACAGTGGAGCCCAGATCAAAGCACAGCTTCAGGCTTGACTCTGTGTCTGCCCCCTCCACTCCCTCCACGCATGTGGTGCGTGGAGGGGAGGGGGGGTGCCCCGGACAATCTCCGGGCGCCAGCGCGACGTCACCGTTTATCCCTCGCAGCATCCCTTCTGGTGCAAAGAGCTACCTTTCCCCTGCCTAGCAATCCACCTCGCATCAATGCATTCCATCACATACAGCCCTGCCATCTGTGAACACCTCAGCTACCCCCCCCCCCCCCCCACACAATTCCAACCCCAGCGCCGGTGGCTCTAGTCCAAAGGGGGCAGTATCGGTGCTGTGGTGCCCCATTGCCGACTCTCCCTCCCTCTGGGAAGCCTAAATGTAGGTGGGGCCGTCGGTGTACCCATTGCACCTGCCCCCTTCCCCCCACTGCAAGCCCAACTGCCCTACTCCCCTACGCACCAACCCCGAAAATGGGTGCGCCGTGGGTTGTAGTCTGGGAAGGCAAGCACCCCCAGTCAGAAGGCGCACCTGGTGCTGCTGCACACTGCCCAACAACGCCACGGTCTGATGCAAAATGGTGAAGAGCAGCCTGTCCTGGAAGCCCAGGCGGCACTCCTCGTGGGCCTCCCAGGCCAACCCCAACTCCGTGCACTTGGTAATGGCGTTGGAGAACTCCAGCACGAGGTTTGCGGCCACCTCCACTCCGACCCGTTTGGTCTCCACCTGGGCCCCCTCGTAGAACTGCCCCAGCATGCGCAGGATGGCCTCCACGTTGTCCTTGAGCCCGTCAGCGCCTGGGACCCGGCAGTTGCTCTGACGGCGGGAGTTGGGGTGGGGTGTGGCCCTGCCTTCCCCGCCGCACCAGCACTCATGCAGCAAACACCCTGCACCATCCCCTGGTCTGCGGGAGAGGCTTCCGGGTCCAAAACCACCCCCTCGTTTTCCAACGTTTTTTTTTCACATTTTGTTTTCCCGGGTTTCCTGGGGTTTCCCAGGTGTTTTTGCCGTGGTTTCGCATTAGCGTAGTGGGGGCTTGGCGGCGGGGGGATTTGCTTTGGCATTGGCGGGTGGAGGCCTGTCTCAGAGTGGTGGTGGCCGTGGAGCTTACAGACTGAGGTGAGGGAGGTTTCATGAATGCAGCTGTGCACTGGTGGGCCAAGGAGACAATCACTCGCTGGCAGCCCCTCAGACCAAACATGCAGTCATACCCCGCCACCCCAAGTCGGTAGATATTGCCGGCCACGCCTGTCCCAGCACCTGTGCTCTGTTTTGGGGAGTTTACGTTCCCTCCTCATACGAAGGCCGCCCCTTGCAGGGATGGATATCACAGTGGCGTATTTATTTTGGCGGGGCTGAGGAGGCCCAAGACCATGAAATGACGATTACCAGATAAAACAAGCGGCAACTGTCCACTGCTTTTTGCTGTGGAGCAGTGTGCAACAGTTTCATGGATCATGTACTGTACAAATCCTAAAGTTTCGCGGAATCCTAATTTTTGCGTTGGGTGTTTTGAATTAATAATAAGCAAAAATTTTGCGGCAACATGAAAAACGGGCAAAAATGAGCAAAAATTATTTTTTTTTGCAATTTTTTTTTGCGGAACCCATTTTTGCGTAGGTTGTTGGACCAAAAATTATTTTTTTGTGGTTTTTTTTTGCCTTTTGGGGATTGGGGTTGATTCATTTTGTTGCTACTGCAAGAAACCGTGCATACCTTGGACTCTGGGATTGCAGTCCATTCCTACACAGGCATACAAATGTCGATCAGTTGGACCCTGGGATTGCAGTCCATAGCACAGATAAGCACCAACAAGCATGGTTCAGGTCTACCAGTTTTTCAACAAACCAGTTCCAACCTTGTCCATAACAGTGCGCAGGTTCGCATACCCTGGCAGCACTGCCATTTTCTGGAGCTCAGCTTTTGGTTAGGACCCCTAGCTGGTCTGGAGCCCAAGGGGCTCTAACTCCTCCATCGCGCGCACAGCCTGGCGAGCCGCCCCTGTGGTTGCGTTTTGTTTACGTTGGTTTGGGCGAGTGGGCCTGTTTTCCCCCTAAGAGAGACCCTCGGCCCGTGGGTTTACTCCTTTGTACCAACAAACAACAAACAAATTTTAATCACAAAAAGACTGGCAACCCGATATCCCGAACTAGCCCCTTTATCTGCTTTGGGGCACATCAACAGCCACATTCAAATATCCATATCCCGAACTAGCCCCTTTATCTGCTTTGGGGCACATCAACAGCCACATTCAAATATCCATATCCCGAACTAGCCCCTTTATCTGCTTTGGGGCACATCAACAGCCACATTCAAATATCCATATCCCGAACTAGCCCCTTTATCTGCTTTGGGGCACATCAACAGCCACATTCAAATATCCATATCCTGAACTAGCCCCTTTATCTGCTTTGGGGCACATCAATAGCCAAATTCCACTATTTTAACACTTGTGACAATCCCGGATGCATCATTCTCTGAAAGCAAAGCAAGGTGCAGAACAGGGGCAATGAGACAGGGAAGAGGGGGACAACAAGCACTGGGGCAAACTCTCCCACAATTCTGGCATTCTTGCAAAAAGGCGGCAGGGGCAAAAATTATTGTATTTTTGCGATTTTTTTTGCGGAACCCATTTTTGCGTAAGGCATGAAGCCAATAATCAATTTTTTTGCGTTTTTTTTTTTGCGGACAACAACACCTTGTGCCAGGAATTAATTGTTTTCACAAATCTTCAGGATTTGCACGGTATCCAGTTCCAGTTCGGAGATGAGGCTCAGAGAGGGTTGGGATGGGATGGATTTCGCCAATATGTGCAATAAAGAACATGCAACGCTCTTCACAGTGATTTCTGGGCTGCACCATTGACCTCTGTCTTGTGTGTCTCAGTGCGGAGGGACTGAGACTCTTAGGGGGCGCACCATGTGCTTTGCCAAAGTAGGCTACCTTGTGGAAGGTCGCCGTGGCAGTGGAACAAAATTTGGTTAACATTGTGTTGGTATGTCCAGCCGTACCAGGTACGAGAGCCGATGTTAAGATATGGGACAAGTAGGAGCCGCAATGGACCAAAGTATGTTTCATGGAGTTTGAGGTGGGTATTCTTGATGGTGCACGTAAGGGAAGATTGCATTCCCATGTCCCTTTCATTGGCTGCAAGACATTGACTGTCCGGCAAAAGACGTATGATGACATTATGGGGTATTATAGAGCACGGGTGGAACATTTGTTTGCGCGCCAGAGCATTTTAGGGCGGTCACGGGAAAGTTGGAGTACTATTTACCGTTGTGCACACGTGGTGCAGAAATACCCCCTTACCATGCCCTACTTTGGTCAGACTCCATTTCATCATCGGTACTAATGTTTTGTCTCGCCCCGTTCATGTCCCACTGAGACTGAACACAGTGATCCAAGGGATACTTGCATTTTTTCTGTTGTTTGCATGAAGGGCCGCGTCTCCGACAGACCGTTGGTGCCCTAAAATCCACCCACCTCTGGGGAAGCACACTTGCACATGGCAAAAACGGCAGAAGTCCTCATAGGATCCCAGCCAAATGTCACACACAATCCTCCAAGACCAACTGCGGAGCTGGTGTTGACAGACTCCAGTCATTCTTTTTGAGTCTGTTGGAGACCGCCCTGGATCCGGACCAGGCCGTTGTTTAATGGCAAAGAACCCCCACCCCTCAGGTCCAGATCGGTGCTGGTCTGGTTTGCGCTACAAGAGCAGCAAGGCAAAACAGTCTGAGAGCAACAGACAAAGGATTTGAATTGAATGGAGTGAGTGCGACATGAGGTCAGGATCATGCAGGTTATCTCAAAACCTGACATCACGGCCAGGTCCCGATCAGGCTATCGCTTAAGGACCGGGAGCCAGGGTGCACCTCTGGGCAGCCTGTGGTGCCCTAAAATAGGGTGCTTCATTCCGATCTGGTTCGGACCGTACCCCTTCTGTTCCTGGATGCTTTGCGATGAGGAAGCTTCCATGGTCTTGCTTCTGGTTCCCAGACCATCAAATCTTCAAAAACCCTCGCTGCCTCAAGGAGTGTGGTACCACGGGGGGGCGTGAACTGGGGATTCGGACCCCCATCCGAACCTCTATGGGTGGCTCCTGGCACTATTGGGCCGACAACGATATTGTTGCTTCATTTCAGCATCTCCCAGAATTTCCTGCAAGTTGTGATTCTGTGGTCAGCGGTTTGTTATCTGCGCTTATGCGTAATCAAAATGCGCAGAATTTAGCAGGGAATTCAAATATGCCCCAAAAACTCAAAACCGAAACCCCCTCCTCCCGCCTCCCCCCTCACGCCGCGGTTGTTGAGGTCAGGGACTAAATTGAAACGCCCCCCGTGCTTGAAAATCTTCACATCAAGTAGATGCACAGATGGGGAGGTTCAGTGGATGCCCCCTGGCAGTACCAGGATCAGAGCCGGGGGGGGGGGGGGGTGTTTGTGTGTGTACTGATGTTGATATTTGAGTGCCCACTCGGACGCAGGGGGGGGGGGCGGGGTCAGGGTCCTTGGCCAAGTTCTTGCACTGTGTGCGCACTATGTGTGCACTGCGTGCATACTACGCACGCAGAGGCTGGGATACTCACCCAAGAATACCTGTCACCTGTCTAGTAGCACGGCGAAGCAACAAAGCCCACATGAGAACAACGAAACTGCCTTCAACTTGCCCACTCTGAACATGTCCTTCTTCCATGAAGTCCAATTGGGACAAACCCAAAATCCATGCTTCTTGACCCCACTTCAATGCTTTGTTCAGTGGCAAGGGAAAGCCCACATGCCCACTCTGAACATGCCCTTCTTCCACAAAGTCCAACTTGTACAAACCCCGGATCAATGATTCTTGACCCCACTTCAATGCTTTGTTCGGCAGCAAGGGAAAGCCCACTTGGCCACACAACAAAGCGTGGATTGGACAATTGGCCCGGTTTCAACAATAGCACCGGAAGGTTGAAGGCCCAAAATAACGCTCCCTCAAAGGTGCCCGGTGCACACCCCGTGCGCCAACGCCCATGCGGGGGAGGAAATAGGGGAAAATGATTGAAAATGGGCAAAAATGGTTGACAATTCAAATATGCCACATCCCAAATGCTTAGGAAGCTAAAAAAAACCCTGGTACGGAACCAAAAACTTGTGAAAAGGGGCCAAAACTAGGGTTCGAGTATTTGCCGACATCCAAAACTTCGCACTACGTGCGCACTGCGTGCATGGCCTTCCCCTTGCACATCCCCACTGGACCACCCACCCACATTAGAAGTTTTTTCTTCAGAGGAAAACATGAAGTTTAACAAGGCCCGAAATTGGAGGCTGAGTTTAGGTACAAACCTTTTTTTGGCCTCTGAGCCCCCCCTCCCCCTCTGTTGGTTTACGGGTCGGGCCCTGACCATGAGATCAGATGTCAGCGCCGGAAAATGAGAGATGAAGGAGGTTAAATCAGGCACAATTGCCCGAACAAATGGGCACAACAAAGGCACGGGGAAATTGGGGGGAATGCCCTGAGTTGGAAAACGCGGAAAAAGCGGAGAGAGAAACACCCTATTTCCCATATTTTATCTTGGTTCACCAGGCTTTAGCCGCACTTTCACTCCGGTTGGTGCTGTTTGCCCCCCAGCCTCGCAATCAGTCTCCCGCCAGCGCCTTCCGAGATTTTGGTCAGCGTGGAGGCCCACTGAGAGTACAGTGAGAGTGCGCACCGTGAGAGTACCGCCGAATAAATGAAGGGCAAGGGAGATGGATTGCTCAAGACACACGTGGGGCACGCAAGGGCAGGAGAGGCACGCGTGGCATGCACGGGCACACGGGGACGGGGAAGGCGCATAGGGCACACACGGGTACACAGCGATGGGAGAGAGGGGCCACACACCTGCCACCATAGCTTATGCAACACACACAAACACTGTACAGCCTGCCCCCAAGCAGCCTTGTCAATGGTGAGGTGGCGGTCCATGAGAAATTGCAGGAGAAGGTGGTGCAGCTGCAGCCGCGTGGGGCCCTCCAGCGACCCCCAGTCCCGCACGATGCCCTTCTTCAACAGGCAGCCCGCATGGAACAGCACGAGGGTCTCACTGCTTTGCTCCCACGCAAGCTGCACCAGTTGAGGGAGGTAGGGGTGGGGGGTCTGGCTCAGATCCTGGAGCTCCTGCTCTGCCTGCCGGCGGCTGGGGCCTGCAAGGGCGGCACACGCACTCTGCAGGGCTCCGTACAAGCCAGGAACATCCACCATTTGCAGACATCAACCGAGGTTATGAAAGGATCATGGCGCCATGGAATCCAAACAGACCTGCGACAGAAATTACAAAACACCTTCGACTCACCAGATCTGAGTAGCGACCTCCAGCGCCAGACCTGCAGTGAACCCTCAAGCCACCTCCAGCGCAACCTTCAGAACCCTCCAGCAGCACCCACTGCGACCTCCACCCCGTGAGCAAGTCCTTTCGGTTCAGGTGGCCTGCAGTTGGCAGGTATTGGTACAATGGCCCCGGAGTTGATGCCTCGCCCAACAATGACCCCCCATGCAGGGCATGATGCGCACCTATCATGGTATCATGGTGGCATGGTACCGGCACTGCACACTGCACAGGCACATTGTTACATGGGGTTGACCGGGTCACCTTGCCCAATGGTGCGGCCTACACCACAACTACCAACAGTGCTCCTCCTGTGGCAGCCGAATGCCACTGCAGGACTGCCTGTTGCAACAACCAATGCCACAGTGGCTTCTGCAGCGCCATGCATCATTCCCTGTGCATTCAAGTAGCAGCAACGGGCAATCTGCTAAATGCAGTGAACAGGCCCATGTACATCACACTGAGCGATTCACTATATGTGTGCCGACCTGTCTGTGTCTGCGCTTAATAGCACTTGTGAACGCCCGAGTAAAGTACGTGAGATAGACTCGGTCACTTGCGTGCTGGTCTGCCAACCAAGACACCTGAGCTGCAGACATCATCGGAAATGAAATTATGGAGAAAATTCCCATCAACACCCACTGCATAGGCTTTCAATCCTCACAAGCCTAGCTTCCTGCTAGGTTGGAAAGGGGTTGAACAGATAAATCCATACAGCATACAAAAAAGGCCAATATAAAGGGTGGAGAGGTAAGGTTGCACTTTTTCTCACTTCCTAAAAAACCTCAGTGCAGGTCGAATGGTCTGAAAGCGTGCATAGGAATCCCAGAAATCGTGCACACCATCGTCGGCTGAAGGGCCAAACAAACAATGGTGAACCTTACCCAGGCTACGCTGCTGCCCATCCAGTGTCCAAACCTCAAGAGAGTAATGTTTTGTTGTGGTTGCCATAAAAGACAGCAGTCTTAGCGAGTATTAATGGGAACTTTGGCAAACCCTGTATCAGCCAAGTCTATTAGTATGGACCGGTAGTGTAGAGGGTTCATGCCCTGCCACACCCATTAGGTCGCACTTTGCTTAGCCGTTGCCAAACCCATCTCTTCTATATCACCTGCTTGGCACATTTCCTATCGTAATTGTTTGTTGTTGGGCACCACACTAACCCAACAATTTTCAGTATGGTTTGTGAGGTTGGTCAGACTCAATGGATCAAAGAATTGCACAAAAGAGACGGTGCTAAGGTCTGGAACAGGGCTGTGAAATGTGAAACCAGACATTGGGTTGCATATCAGAAACACGCCGGGGGCACACCAGAAGGGGTATGTCTACTGGACCAAAAAAAAAAGCCAATGTCGACCTTCAACCACGCTCTTGTTCGACTATTGGTCGTGGGGGCCGGACTTCAGCTTGGACTTCTCCCGCAGTCTCTCGGAACGGAGCGCAAAGCGGACATGTGTCACCGTCCTGTCGACACTACAGAGTATGCCGCCTAGCTACGGCCACGCCTTCAAACTGAAGACACAAACCAAGAACATTGACGACGAGAGTATGCACATGCAACTCCACGGCAGGCATTTCACATGTCCTCGCTCTTCCCTATCACCCTATACTCAGTTGCAGTCGAAGTTCGACATTGGATATACCCATTCTCATGGGGACGCCATTCTCACTCCGCAGCTCGCAGGCCAACTGAATTTGGCCGCCCAAGAGAAGTTGGCTGATTTTCAGTCAGTGCCAGCCAGCAAAATGTACGGCCGTGGGATGTGAAGATTACGAGCCCCGTGGATGAAGCTCTTGTGGTCCCTATGAGGGCTGGCTACCAAAGCCGGTAGCCCCTGCGTCGTTGAACGCCATGAGCAAACTTAATTGCAAAGTCCATGTCTCTGAAGCAGGAGGCCATACAATAGCTAAGTTGGTGCGTGCATGCGATCGTAGTTGGCAAGACATCAGCTAGGGGCCCATCAAAGCCTAGCAACCCCCCCCCTTTTGCTCCTTCAGTCCGACTTCATTTTTTTAGGGCATGTAAAGATCCATCCATTCGGGGACAGAAATCTTCGGCTTTTACATCATTTTAGAGGCTTTAATTGTGCTCCTTGTTTTGGACGCTCATGGTGTGCAGTATGGTACACTTTGCCAAGAGATGGAGCACCCATTGCACCATGAGAGTGTGGGCCTTTCTCGGCAGAAATAGATTGTCCTAGGGACGGCACAGGCGCCAAGTGGTGCCTGCCACCATGGACCCTTTGCGGCATGCTTTCTGCATGACAGTGTGTATGGCCGGGCATAGGCTTGGAAGTGTTGTGCTGGACCCTCTTTGTGAGTGTGTGTGGTTGTTCTTGGGAATTTGGTAAGCACCCTGAGTCTCACTTGTGCTAGCCTGCAAGCAGGAAATACTACAGAATTGCGTCTGGACAACACATGAGTGCTTGAAAATGCAACAATGTCCATTCTAAGGTGCAAAAAAGAGCCCTTGTAGTCTCTCGTCATGCCGGGCCACCATGACACAAAAAATGCCTAAAAAATGCTCTGCAGGCCCCCCGGCGGTCCAAGGTTCACCCATGGTTCATTGAGACGGTCTAAAAAAGGGGGGGGGGGGCGAGCCTCCACAACTGACATTGGGGGGTATCCCGAAGGGGTTTTGCATCCGCGCACATGCACCGAAATTGGCCACACACTAGTGTTGAACTGATCTATACTTATCGTGGTGGGACATGCTGAAATGCCCATGCATCTGACACCCCACATATGCATGCTACAGTGCTCCCAACAAGCATACATGGCCCCTTATGGAATGATTTACCTAGTGTGCTTCTCTTCCTCGCGGTTCTGGTGCAGTGTTGTTTTGGTGAGGAAGGGGACAAGGCAAGGGGGTACATGCCAATCTTTAGGGGTTTTGTGGATTACAAGCTCATAGCTGTGGTCTTGCACGATTGCCCAAGCAACATCCCCCTCTTGGGTCAGGTACTTGGCCAGTGTAAGCCCCACAACACACTTGTCACGTCATGTTGGGCGAGCATGCGCCTTGTCACCCTGCCACAATATTGGCCTCGTTTTCACCGTCCCCTTGCCCTGCCCCACCAGCTGGGTACCATGACATCACCACCTCCTGTACCGGGGCTAACATCCAAGCAGACCCACCCTCATTGACACATCTGGGAGCACCAGAAATTCTTGCGCATGCACGTTTCTTATATTGCGGCCAAAAAAGAACGCACCTTGGAGACCCGGCTTCTCCGTGGATTTGGCAACAGCCCTATATGGTCCCTATGTACAAGTCGCACAAAGCACACTATTTAAAAAGTATCATACTTTGCAACGGTAATAATTGCATCCAATAGAAGCGCAATCAGTTTGTGGAGAGTTTGGGCATGAAAGCTTATCTGGTAAATGGGTTTTGCATGGGAGGCAGGACATCATATGTGGCACGAGGTTGCCTTTGGAGGTGTGGGGGGACTCCCAGAAATTAAGGTAACCTGTTTAGGTTTGTGATGCACCTGCCAGGATTTGAGTAATGACCACCAAAAGTTAGGCCACCGCCACAAATAATTGAGCATGTCCACCGAAAATTAGGCTGCATCCGCAAACAGTGGAGTAACGGTCACCGCAAGTAGGCCACACCGGCAAACGGTTGATTAACAACCTCCAAAATTCAGGCAGTGAACAGTTGAGAAATATTCTCCAAAATTCAAGCCTCGGATGCAAAGAGTTGCAGACTTAAAGCAACCCATTTAGGGTTGTGGGATGGTGATCATGATGAAACCCACATGGGTGACACGCTTGTGCTGTGGTGCTGCGATCCCCACCCACTTTCATATCCTCTTGGTGTGGGGATTCCAGGCGCTTGTCTTGGTCGGGTAGAACTAGATCAGCGTGCAAATTCTGCATTCCCGTGGGCATGCGTGGCTTCTGGCTGGCATAGCCATGAACGCCATGCATACATCACAATGGCCGGACAATCCTATTGTCAATATAAAGTCTACAAGATCCCAAACTGCTGCTGCATCCAAATGATGATGCATTGGATCTTGACTGCCGACCTTGCCGCCGGGTGCTACACACAAAGTGTCTGCCAATGCTTCTCAGTGTCCCGCCGGACAGTAACATAGTACGGTACATTTCTGGCCCACGCCCCAGGGATGTGTGCGTGCGCGTGCCACACACCCAGCGTGTCACGCTCGCCAGAGGTTCCGCTGACGTATGATGTGTGTGGGTAATCTTAGAGCACGTTTCGCAATACTTTCGTGATATATGTCCAATTTGCAGCAACAATGGGCACTGCAGGCTACGTGATGCCTTACCCTTGCGGCGTCAGAAGCCGGAGGACCAGAAATATTCCTGTGCAGGGCCGCTTGGGAGTTATAATGATCGACGCCCTCCAGAAGCGGAGCTCCCTGACCGAGTTTGTTGGCGAAGAAATCAGGATTGATTGGACGTGGACGTTGGGTGCTCAGAACAGACGCCGCAGTGACAGAACCGGCGAGGGGGACGGAAGCCACCGCCCTGAGCGGTGCTGGGGAGCGGGGCCGCAATCGGTCAGGTGTGGAACCGCCACTTTCGCTCCAGCCGCGCCTGCCCCACGGCCTTCCTTGCCTTCCTTGCAGTGCTGGGGATGGCGGGGGGGGGGGGAGGCATGATGAGCCGCCGGGGTCTGGCCGTGCCGGTGATGTGCTGCCGTGGTGCTGTCAGTCAAATCACTCATTCAGCGCCGCTGCGGCATGGCTCAGGGCGGAAGGTCGCGCCGTGCGAACTCCGCGCCGAGGCTGGGGCCCAGGGCGCACCACCCCCCCAACCCCGGCCCCATACAACAGCCCCTGTTGTGCCTACATGACCTGTGCGGTCCCACGGCCCTGAACACACCATGATTCTGTGTCCCGCAGGTCACAGGCCATGGCAGGTTCATGGAGAATGCGCTGGTGGGCAGGGGTGCGCTTGAGGGGAGGCGGGGCGCAAGGGGGTGTTGCAAAAGCAGTTACACGCGGTTGGGGAAAGTGGTTGGCAGGCACCATCCATCGGGTACAAACCGGTCCGAGGGCCGTTGGAGATGCGGCAGCCCCCCCCCCCCTCCAAGCGCCCGGGTTGTCCTGAAGGGGGCAAAAAGAAAGAAAAGGTTTCGTAACACCAACAGAAATGAACGTTCACGGGGACGCTCTCTGCTTCATGGCTAAGACATGGGCAAGACAGAAGACCACAGAAACAGTGTTGAACAACGGGTGGCGGTTGGCGGTTGGCGGTTGGCGGTTGGTGGCGGTCGGCGGCCGGCGGTTGGTGGCGGTTGGTGGCGGTCGGCGGTTGGCGGTTGGTGGTCCTTGGGGGCTGTCTTTAACAAAAAAAAAATCGGGGTTCCTAAAGACAGCCCTGCCAAGCGCCAGCCCCGTGGTGCGCACATCCGCGGGGGATGGGGTCAAACGCAGCCCCGGGGGACCGCCCGGGCGCCGTTGACCACAAACCGTTGGAACAAGTGCGAAAACAGAAGAGGGCGCCGACAAAACTGGAAAAGGAGGTGTTCGGCATCGCCAATGGACGGGTGAACCGAATGCCGAGTGGAGGCCCGTCGCAGTCCACCTTCGCCGGGCGCAGGACCCGCTGTCGGGGGTTTCGAGGGCGTGGGAATCCTCGGGCCCGTTCTCCCGGTAACGAGCTCCGCTGGTCCTGAGACCTCGAGACGCTTGACCGCTGGGCCCGGCTGGCGCCAACGGCACGTTTGTTGAGGGGCGGTGGACCAGAGGACCAGGATCGTCGCATCGACCAGAGGTAGAGGGCGGGGGGGGGGTGGCAGCACGCAGTTGTGGGTGCGGTCTGCAATGTGCTGCGGCGGAATCAGGCCATTGCGTAAGGACCCCCCCCCCCGGGGGGGGGGGGGCTGGTTGTTTCGGGCCCTGGCCAGGCCCGGGCTGACCCCCCCCCCCCCCACATCAGAAAAATTGTCCTCAGGTCAAAGGGGCCGGAAATTTGAGGCCGATGTTCGGTACACAGACTGTTTTTTTGGCCTCTGACCCTTTCTTAAGGGTTTCCCCTCAAGCGATAGCCTGGGCGGAATGTGTGTGTACCTCGACATTCCCGGGTCCCCGGGCCCCCAAATATCTGGGGGGGTGGGGGGGGGGGGGCAGGGATGTATTGGAAGAGAGGAAGGGGCCCTCCTCCTATGGTCCCCCGAAGCTGGAAGGGGAGGAGGGGAGGAGGGGGGGCTCCTCCGATGGTTGTCAGCCGTCCTAATACATCCCGGGGGGGGGGGGGTATCTCCGACCCACCCCCCCCCCCCGTGCGGTGACACGCGGGTGTGTCAAGTGGTGACTGCGCTCAGGAAGATTGCGCAAGCGACAGCATTGCACAGCCAAAAAGAGATCAGGGCTGATCACGAACCGGAGTGTCCGGTCCTCGGCGCCTTTCGCCAGCGTCCCGTGGACAAACAGGGAATACCGTCGCACACTGGGGGGGCAGTGGTAACCAATGAAGCCCTAAAAATGAGCGAAGACAAACAGTGGCGTCTCTTGAAAAGCACGCAGCAGTGCAATACGGCACGTCCCAGTACCCCCCTTCCCGAGGTCTTCAGCACCGCCCTTGGACATGGCGAGCGCTTGAAAGGATGCAGACTGGACCAGACCCTCCCGACCAGGGGGTGCCGTAATGAAAAAGAAAAAAAACTCGGAGTGTCCAATACGCCCTACGATGGCGGCCGGTGGATAACCAATGGCGGTTGGTGGGTAACCGATGGCGGTTGGTGTGTAACCGATGGCGGTTGGTGTGTAACCGATGGCGGTTGGTGGGTAGCCACCAAACATCAGAGAGTGGATGCCTTAGTAAAAAAAAAAGGGGGGTGAGCCTCCTTATGGCACCCCCTGCTCCCGACCACGCCGCATAGCCTCCAAGGCATCCAAGGCGCCCACTCAGGCAAACCCGACGAAGTCAACGGACTCGGCTTCAAGGCCCTGGCGCAGATCTCCACAAGGCGATGCCGAACAGTCCGCAGATCAGGTCTTTGCGAGAAATGGTCCTCGCCTTCATCGACTCCCGGGGTCCCGTCTCTGCGAATACGCCCCCCCCCCCTCCCCGTGTCCAGCCATTGCCCTGTCCAACAATCACTTGGTGGTCCTGCCTGCCTGCCCCTCAGTGCCTGTGGGCGTGCCTCCTGGGCCCTGACCCGGAGACCCAGCGCCTGGACAGTCCCCTCTGAGGCAGGGATGCATTCGAGGGGAAGGGACCGCAGAGGCGGCCCCAGCAGCGGTTAGGCAGGCGGTTGGAGGAGGTTGTCGAAGCGGTTGGGGGCGGTTACTGTCGGTTACAAATGCCATCGAGCCTGGCACTTGGTGTCAGGGAGGCAGTGGCTGGGCATAGGCTGGGTGCCCTGGAGGGGGGGGGCGGGGGGGTTACCTCCCCCCCTTCCAATGCAAACCTGCTCTGAGGTCCCACCGCGGTCCATCATCGCCCGCCCGTCAGTTGAGCCTCACGCCCCTCTCCCGCACGAAGGCCACCAGCGCCTCCACCACCTTCTCCGGCCAGTCCTCCTGCGCAAAGTGCCCCACCCCCTCCAACACCCGCAGCTCGTCAAACCCCCCCCTCCGGCCCGCGTCCCGCAGCGCCGCCCCCGCCAGCCCCCCCGCGTACTTGTCCCCGTCCCCCGCCAGCAGCAGCGCGGGCACCGCGGCGTCCGCGCCCTCCCGCCCCCGCGCCCACTGCGCCCACGGCGCGGCCGCGTCCGGGGCCTTCAGGGCCTTGACGACCGCCTGCGCGGCGACGCCGGCCATGCCGTTGCGGAGGAACGGCGCGCGGTACACCGCCAGGTCCGCCTCCTCGAAGACGTAGGGGCCGGACGCCCCCAGAGCCGCGTCCGCCCATTTGGTGGGGTCCTGAGGGGACGGGGAGCGCGGAGGGTGCGGGGGCGCGGGGGGGGCTTCGCTTGAAGGGGAGGGGGGGCGATCGGGGCAGTCCCAGAGCGGTTGTAGAGCGGTCGCAGGGGATGTGAAAGCGCTTGGCGGGCGGTTACTGGCGGTTGGAAATGCGGTTGGGGCGGGTGTTGGGGTATGGGAATGCCTTTGGGGTGGAGTCAGGGCCGGAGTGTTGGGGAGGGGGGAGGGGGTTACCCCCCCCCCCTTTCAAGCGATGCCCTGGGCGCGGGGGGGCCCCCGGGGCCGTTGGGGGGGTCCGCAGGCCTGTGGAGGTCCCATGCATTTGCACAAGGGGTGCCCACATCCGCACGCACGCGTTGGGAAGCGCGACACAAGAACAGAGCAAGACAAGCTTCTGTCCTGATTTGGCTCCGGCGTCCAACGCGGACAACAGCACGCCACACGGGGTGGTCGCCTCTTTTACCTGAACGCCCCCCCTCCCCCTCATCCAAATCCTGTCACCCCCCCCCCCCCCCCCGCACCCACCCCCACTTCTCCGAACAGGCAAAAGGGGGGGTAGTTGCTTTGCGTGACTTTGGCACCGAAATGCACCGGTTCCGATGGATGGGGTCCTACGTGCTCCCTCCACCGCGGAACCGTTCAGCGCACAATCGATTCCACTCTTGATCCAAACACCATCTTCGATGTGGTATGGCAATACAAATGAATTTCGGCGGAGCGGCTGGGCAAAAATGAAGTCTCATGACCCGAACGCCCTCGTGTTGTTCCTACGGGCACACGCTGGTGAGATCAGCTTGTTGGTGCACTGTGCAGTGTTCTGGCATCCACCCTTGAAACGTAGTGAGACTCCACATGCAAACCAGTTCCTCATGGGGAGGTCCGCCTGCTAAAGTACTCGGAAAACCATGGAATGCGCCCGGGCGAAACTGAATTGGCACACGTTTGAAGAGGACGAAGGGGGGGGGTTGGCACAAGGCCTCGGTATCTGATTGTTTGCCTTTGGCGGCGCCTATTGGCCTCTCGCCACCGCTCATTCTGACCCTCTGTGGGCCCGAACGTGTTTTGGTTGTGTCAACGGAGCCCCCCGGATGACTTGTCCTGTTTGACTACTCCGGGTCGGCTGTCCCGGAGACGGGCTGTTGCCCCGTGCCGTTGTCCGGGTGCATCCTGATGCACACTCCGAGTCCATGCGGGGGTTTGCCGAGGGGGGGGGGGGCAGGGCTTGGATTGAAAGGGGGCATTGAGGGGGCGTTTCTAGTCACCCCCCCCCGTCGGAATGTACCCCAGGCTTGGGAAGTAGCAAAATTGTTGAACTGTGACCCAATCAGCGCCTGGATGCAGTCAGACTGCAGCAAATCAAAGGGGGTGCGGCCCATTGCAATGCCGGGCGGGGGGGGGGGCTTAGAGCCGGCGTTCATTACAAGAGGGGGGGCGGGTTCTGGAACACAGGCTCAGAAGGCCACCCCTTATCATTTCCATTGACATTGATTCGGGACAGACTTTTGGAAAAAAAACTTGGGGCCGGACCAGATTTGCCTAAATTTTGTGTCAAATCACTTTTTTTGAAGGATTTCAGACACCGTGCAATGCTTTTTGTAGGCCCAGCCCGCGGAGCGTAATGAGAGGCGGGGGGGGGGGGTCTGGAACACAGGCTCGGCCCCCCTTCGCTGGAGTTGGGCCGCGGGCCAAGTGGTCCCTTTCCTATCCAACGCAAGAGGCACGCGAGAAAGAGGGGGAATGGGCATTGCAGCAAAGCCCTGGGGGCCAACCTGCGCAAAGATGGGGCCGAAGAGGGGATTCGTGAAGGTGTCCAACTCCTTGGGCAGGCGCAGCGACCGCCCGGCCCCCGGCGGCTGCGGCGGGTTGATGGCCACCACCGCACTCACGTGATCAGGCCTGGCCACAGCGTACGCCAAGGCCAGAGGAACAGCAAAGCCCTGCAGAGATGATGCAGGGCGGTGCTGGATGGGGGTGTTGTGTGTGCGTTGGGGGGGGGATGGGTCCAGAGATGGAGGGCAACACCCTTGACATTGAAAAATGGTCTACAATGGCCAAGTGTAACGGCGCCAAAACCGACGAAAAATATTAACCAAGAAACATAGGCAAAATAGTCAAAAAAAAGTCGGAAACAATCAAAAATTTTCCTGATTTTTCCGGAGCTTGGAGGGGGTGTTGTAGGAGGGTGGGGGTCTAGAGGGGTTCAGAAACAGGGGGTGAGACCTACCCCGCCCCCTGTTGATAGGCACGCTGAAAGTCACGAAAGCGACGGTCAGACGGTCTCCCGTGCTCAGACAAGCCCATGCTTGCCTGTGGCGCGTGGTACCAAAAGAATATTCCCCCCCCCCCCGCACTCTGACGGGGGCCCATTTTACGCCCTTTGCATCAATGGTAAATGTTGCCACGGTCCAAAGGTGCTACAGTCCAAAGGTGCTACAGTCCAAAGGTGCCACGGTCCAAAGGTGCTACAGTCCAAAGGTGCTACAGTCCAAAGGTGCTACAGTCCAAAGGTGCTACAGTCCAAAGGAGCATGATGCTCAATCTCATGCCCCTTCCACACGTACTTCACATCAAAGAAATCATCCCCCGGAGTAGAAGGACCGATAGTTGTGGTGGGCACATGTTCACCGCTGGACCAGATGTGCTGGCAATAGCAACATGGCCCGTGGCTGACAATCACAAAACAGGCGGCATTGGGTTGCAGTTGCAAGCAGAATCAGATGCTAGCGTCCGTTTGAACGGACGGTTACGGACGCCCCCAAAATTTGAAACGGACCCAAACGGACGCACCCCAAAGCGCAGGCCCACTTACCGCCCGATGCCTTCTCCAATTGCCCACTGCAAACTGTCTGTAACGGACGCAAACGGACGCACCCCGAAACGAAAACGGACGCAAACGGACTCTCCCCCAAATCAAAACGGACGCTAGCATCAGCTATGAGCAGAATGTTGGTATGAGCAGGAGGAACTACCGCAAGCACGATCCAGCCCCCTTTCCCCTCTACAATGGCACCACAACCGCGTCACGTGGCATTTCTGACCACAAAAACCGTGCGCTATGGGCGTTGGCACATGCCATGTGCTATTGGGTATGGGCCCGAGTGCGCGTCAACACGCGCTCAGGACATGTTAATGTGCGCCCGCGACACGAAGCCAAACCTCTTGCCGGCATGTGGCTCCCTGGGTGTGGGCATTGCACTCCGGACAGGCACCGCAAAGGGAGCCGTGTCCCTGCGCAGGGCACACCTGGGCCACAACTACAAGGGGCTCCGGCGCCACGGCCTCCAACAGCTCCGTCAGGCTCGCCACCAGCTCTGCAGACGTGTAGTCGTAGCCTTGGCCCGGCTGCGGCTTGTCGCTGTTGCCCCAGCCGGGCCAGTCGGGGACCAAAACGCGCTGAAATCCGGTGCCCGTCCGCTGCAGTAGGCCCTGGGCCACCGCACGGAAGCTAAACCCTTGGGATGGAAACCTACGAGAAATATGCGGAAATCGACTGGAGTAGACCTGGGAAAGCATACCTGGGCTAGCAGGGCGGGCTTGGCTCTTTTTTTTTTTTTTTTGAGGAGCTTCGTGCACGTCGCTATTCGGTCCCCGACAAAACACTTGGAAAACTGCAAGGTTTTCTTTTGATACCAAGTGAAAAGAACAAGTGCTTTTCCTCGGGAAAACGAAGAGGACATCACTACCGTCATTACCGAGATTTATACCTTTAGTTTTGGCCCAGATCAAGATGAGCTGGGGTACCCTCCTCACCGTATGGTACTCGAGACAACCTCCCGGCATCAAACTCCAGTGCCGTCCGCTGCTACGATGATCCCACAAATGACTACGGTAGCGGATCTGACACGGATTGAGGATTAGCTGAGTCTGAAACCGGGTGATGCCGTGGGAGACTGCCACGCCCGTAGGCTTCCCAGCGTGCGTGAGGCACGATGACTGAGGACTGCAAACAAGACAGCGGCTGTAAAACACAGTTGGAGTGGGCATGAAGCACGAAGACAGCAGGACAGGCTTGACTGCACTCTCCGCTCCCCACTCCCCAACACCACCGCAGCGCCAGCTCCGCAGCTGCTGACCCCCCGACTACATGCCAAATGCACAGAGGACGTCAGGCAGGGCCACAGATCACCAGTGGGGCCTTGCCACTCCGGTCACCAACTTCCTTGTGGAAGAGAAGGGTCCCGCGCCACCCTCCCAAAGGTAGGCATACCCCTGTACCGCCCCCCCCCCCCCCGTTATCCAAGCAACCGTAAATGACCTGAAATTGACGGAACCAATGCCGAGCGTTGCTTGGACAAGGGTGTTGCTTACGCGTTGCACTGTGCATGGCGCATGCGGAAAGACATTCTGACACCCAAGGGGCATTGTACGCGACCAAAGCCATCGTGCCCCAATCCGCTTCCTTGACACAAAACATGACCATCACGCATCTCAAAGCCCAGGTATCAGACAGCACACGTAGCACACAGTGCGACCAATTGAAGACTGCACCACCAAAAATCCACGGTGCGAAAATTGACGGTACCAAGGCCTGGTGTTGCTTGGAGTTAGGCGTTGACTGGCCATAACGCGACGATGGCCGCACCCTCCGGAATCCCTCCGGCAACTCTCACAGTACACACATTGTTCATAGATTGTTCGCAGATATGGCACCGGAGGCGCCGCCACAGATTGTTCCCGGCATTGTCCACATTGTTCAACACAGGCCTTCAGGCGCTACTCTTGATTACCCGGGGGGGGGGGGAGGCGGGGAGGGGGTTTGGGACCCAAAAGTTTGCGTAACAAAAATGGCCCAGATTTTCCCGATTGTAAATTCCGTTTGTTTCCACGACGGTCCCTTTGGGGGGATCAATGGTCGGTTCCGATAGACTGAATGTCCCCGCCATAGACCATTCCAGCCATTAGTCCAGCAGTACTGCGAAGTCCAATCAATGCACGTGTCCCCTTCTTGGTTGGGGTGCTCCACTATGTAAAGTACAGTGAGGCGTTTTTTGCGGTTAGCTCTGCGGGTCACTTGTGTGCTTGTCCTTTCTGCCGACTCTAAAGAACAACCAGGATCAATAAAGTAGCAGTCCCTTTGGTCTGGAGGGGGGGGGGGGGGGATAGGGGGGGGGGTTGGGGGAGGACCCCCCCCCTTTGTTTTGCCCTGGGGGGGGATAGGGGGGGGGTTGGGGGAGGACCCCCCCCCCTTTGTTTTGCCCTGGGGGGGGATAGGGGGGGGGGTTGGGGGAGGACCCCCCCCCCTTTGTTTTGCCCTGGGGGGGATAGGGGGGGGGTGGGGGAGGACCCCCCCCCTTTGTTTTGCCCTGGGGGGGGGGATAGGGGGGGGGGGTTGGGGGAGGACCCCCCCCTTTGTTTTGCCCTGGGGGGGGGATAGGGGGGGGGGTTGGGGGAGGACCCCCCCCTTTGTTTTGCCCTGGGGGGGGGATAGGGGGGGGGTTGGGGGAGGATCCCCCCCCTTTGTTTTGCCCTGGGGGGGGGGAGGATAGGAGGGTAGTGGTGGGGGAAGCACACCCATGAAGGAGCACAGCCGTGCGCCCGGGCTGGGGCATCTTCTTGTCCACCACAAACATGTCCGGCCCTGTCAGTTCCACCACGTACCCTTGCTCCTCCCAGAATTCGCTGTTGTTTTCCACGGATCCCTTCCACTGGAACGCGTCATCGGCGTACAATGCGTCTTCAGCCTCGGCAGTCACCTGACTTTCGACCTGAAAACAAAAATGACGTGGTGTGAGATACTGCATGCAGTACTTCTGCCCCGCTCCAATGCGCAAACAGGGGCCAACCTCTACGCGATGGAGGTCCCAGCTGCAGCCCGTGGGGTGGGCGGGCTTTCAACTCCGGGTGGGGGGGGGAGGGTCGATACAGCCCTGTGGCTAGACTCGCCCCCCCCCCAAAAAGCCTCAATTGACGGGCCCCCAAAAATCCTGCACCGAGACTGAACCCCGGGCCCCAGAGGTGACCCAGACCCAAAAGTCGGTGGACAATGAGACTGGGATTTTGGAATCAGCGCGTCGAGGGGGTTCAGTGCCATGTATTTATTTGGTTAAAACACTTTTTGACAATTTTCAATGCTGAAAAAAAAAATTCAGCGCCAGAGTTCATAAATACTGATTAATGGTCCTGTCAATTGAGCCCTTTCTCCCCCCCCCGTTTTTTGGTGCTGACCAAGATAAGCTGGCGTAGCCTGCTCACTTCACAGTACTCGAGATAACCTCTCGGAATCAAAGCTCAGAGCTGTCCAGCGCTACCATGATCCCACAAATGACTGTGGTAGCGGATCTGACACGTAGTGAAGATTAGCTGAGTCTGAAACCAGGTTATGCAGTGGGAGGCTGCCACACCCATAGGCTTCCCAGTGTGCGTGAGGCACAATGACTGTGGGCTGAAAAAGACAGCGGTGTGAAGATTGAAGGGTGAGACGAATCAGCGAGTTGCTTTCTCCCCCCCGCAATTTTTTTTTTGGGGGGGGGGGCTCTATTGACCCCCCCCCCCCTCAGGTTAAAACCCCGACTTCCCATGCGCCGACACCCCCCCACGACGTTTTGGATGCCCCCTCCCTCCCCACCCGGCCAGCCCCTACCGCGCAGCACAGGTGGCGGCGGTGAAGCACACTGCATGGACGTGCCGGATGGTGGGTTCGGCCAGCCCCAGCACAGGACCAGAATGCCAGGCAGTGACAGTCGGTGCTGGGCACAGAGCCACGGGCTGCAGCAACAGACACGAGTCACTGGAGGGTCACTGTGGGGCCCCAAATGTTTGTAGCCCAAAAAATGGCCCTTATCAATTTTCCCGTTGGTAAATTTCATTTTTTTGCCACCACCACATCTGGGCACGGAGCGCAGGGTGGGGGAGGGGGTCGATGGGGGAGGGGCAGGGCCGTATTAGAAAGGGTGTGGGAACCAAAAAGTTTGTGTATCAAAAAATGGCCCAGATTCTCCCAAGGGGAAGTTGGTTTGCCTCACATTGATCCCTTTGGTCTGGAGGGTGGGGGGGAACGATGATCGGTACTGATAGACTGAATGTCCCCGCCATTGACACTTTCAGCCACGAGCCCAGAATGCTCCTGGAGGGCGGGGTGGGGGGGGGGTGGAGGCTGGCACAAGGCCTCGGTATTAGGTCGTGTGCCTTTGGCGGCGCCCATTGGCCTCTCGCCGCTGCTCATTCTGACCCTCTGTGGGCCCGAACTTGTTTTGGTTGTGTCAACGGAGCCCCCGGATGACTTGTCCTGTTTGACTACTCCGGGGGTCGGCCGTCCCAGAGACGGGCTGTTGCCCGTGCCGTTGACCTGGGGCATCCACATGCACACTCCGAGTCCATGCGGGGGGTTTGCCAACTCCAGCACTGACTTGTGCGCGTGGGGGGGGGGGGGGGGGCTCCCCCGACGGTGTACGGCCATTCTACTACTTCCCCGGGGACCCGTGTAATACATGCCTGCCCCTGCCCACACCACCGCGGAGCCGGACAGGCACACACCTCTTTGGCTCCCTCATACTCCCCGTTCAGCGCCAGCGCCGTCAGGGCCGCCCTCTCAGGGCTGCCCCAAGCGGGCGTCGGTCCGCGGCTCCAGAGGCGCAGGGCCGCCGCCACCGCGGCCGTCCCCAGAACAGCCCCGCCGATCCACCGCAGCGCCGCCGCAGCCCCTCCCCCCGAGGGGGACGGGGGGGCCATGGCGGGGGGCCGTGTGTGAGGGACGGGGAGGGGGGGCTGCGCAGGGGCGCGGGACGCGTGGGAAGCGCGGGGGAGGCCCTGCAGAGGGGCGCGCGGGGCCACAGGGGGCGCGCGCGTGCGCAGCGGGCGTTGGTAGGCCGCCGCCGGCGCATGGGGCCGCTGCGCCGTCAGGAGTGCGGAGACGACCTGCAGGACGGCGGAGGGCAGAGGCGCTGCAGGGGAGCCGCGGCGGCCACGGGTGCTCGCGTCGCACGACGGATCTTTGTAGGGGTTGGCGCACGGGCGCCCCTGGGCGAGTGTCGGTCTGGTGCGTGCCCGGCGCGACCCTTTTTGCCAAATGGCCCGGCCGCCAAATCTGAATGGCACCGGGGCGGCCGCCTCCGCAGTCTGCGGTGCGGACTCCCATCCGACTAAACGTGGCCATGAAGCAGTTCAGCGTCATCGAGCGGGACCCCCCCCCCCCCCTTTGTCCAGCGAACAATAAAATCCGAAAAAATATGGTCGGAACAGGAGTGTTCGCTGGACATGCCGTTCGGTACCCAATCAATTCGGTACCTAAACACGGTCCCTCATGAAGTAGGTCCCAAATGATAGCGTTCGTTGGACACGGCATTCATTGGACATGCGGGCAGGGGACTACACCAGGGCATCCCGGATTCTCATATGCAGGTGTTGCATCTCGTTGGAGTCCAGACTCCCAGCCAACGGGGGGGGGGGGGGCAGGGAAGAGGCGCAATCGAGGTTGGTACTGATAGACTGAATGTGCCGCCTTCAGACAATTTCAGCGATTAGTTCTCAGTGTGATGTGCCGTGCACAGTCAATGTGATGTACCCCCCCCCCCTTGCGCAAGCACCAGCCAGGTCAGTAAAGTGACGGTCAGACCAGGTCCTGGTGCTTAGACAAGGCGGTGCAACCGCGCAACGCGGTACCAAAAGAAAGCATGTCCCAAAACCCTGCCCATACCTCACCCTAAGCACAATAGGTCGCAACAGGGCCCTAGAACACCATGTGCAGGCAAATTTCAGCAAGTTCTGGAGGTCCTCACTGCCCATCAGGGGCATCAGGAGCTTGGGAATTGTGCATGTGAATGGTGAGGAATTTGCTTGGTGTCCTTCAGGTGTTTGGTCTTTCAATCACCCCTGAGCAAAGAGTTCCTCCATCTCAATATTCTTTTTTTGCTCACCTCATGCTTGTCACATGCCTGAGACCCAAGCAGAATGTTGTTATGAGCGTGAGGACTCATCACGAGCATGAAACAGCCCCTCTTTCCCTCTACGATCGGCACACAATCACACTTTGCCTACTTCTGACCATAAAGCCGTGGTCAGAAATTCGGTAAAAGTGACGGTCAGACCGGGGTCCTGGTGCTTAGACAAGGCGGTGCTTGCGCAAGGGGGGGGC
>OZ038389.1:21734100-22090546 GCA_964036045.1 Eutreptiella sp. 'Long Island Sound 2002' | reverse complement strand
GATACACGCCCGCCCCCCCCCCTCGCTCAAGAGGGGCCCCCGTCGTCCCCCGGGCAGGGAGCAACCCCCCCCCCCCCCCAGGGAACGGCCGCCCTCGGGAGCCCTCGCCCAGCCCCCGAGGGCCTCTCGGGGTTCGCCCCCGAGCCAGCCCGGCCCTCCCACGCCCCCCCCTCACCAGCCGCAGCCCTAGGGCCCGCCCGGTCTCCCCCGCGCCGGCCCGCGAACTCCCGGAACCCGGGCCCCAGAGCCCCGGTGCCCAGCCCCGCCCGCCCCCCCGGTATCCCTCCGGCGGGGCCCGTCCCGGTCCGGTTCGGCCGCGAGGGGACGGCGAGGCGCTCCCCCCGCCTCCACCAGGATTCGCCCCCGTGGATGACGCTCGGCGGGATTCGTCCCCGCCGAGCGGGGTGCGGGCCCCATCGCTGACCGTGGCCCCCCATCACCACGAGCGCCCCGGGCTCCCCGGCCGACTTTGGCCAGCCCCGGCCGCTCCTCCGCCCCGGTCAGCCACACGGTGACGCTCAGCGGCTGAGCTCACCACACCCCCTCCCCCGCGCACGCTCGCCAACCCCCACACACAGCCCCCCTCGCCCCCGCCTTCCCCCCCCCCCTGCCCCCTCCTCCCTCTCCCCCTGCCCTGTCCCTCCCTACGCTGCTCACAGGTAACCCGTGGCAACGGAAGCAGGCCACCGTGGTCGCAGCCAGCATGGCTCCAGATCATCGTCGGGCCCCCCCACTACCGGCAGGGGTCCCAGGCCTTGCTCCTCCCTCACGCCCCCTGCACCGGCCCAGTGCGGCCTCATATGGCATGAGTCATCCTCCTCCCCTCCGTGCAACGCCTCCCCCCCTGCCCCCATCCCAGCCCCTGCCTCGTTCACGGGAGACGTTCAGGGGGGACCACAGGTCCCTGGGAGGGGGCCTCAGTACCCTGGGCGGGGACCCACGCCTCTCACTTCCTGCCCCCGCGCGCCGGGGCCGCACCAGCTGTGCTGTGCAGGCCCCACAGGAAGCGAACAGCACGCCAGGGCCGCACCAGCTGTGCTGTGCAGGCCCCACAGGAACCCCCGCACGCCAGGGCCGCACCAGCTGTGCTGTGCAGGCCCCACAGGAACCCCCGCACGCCAGGGCCGCACCACCTGTGCTGTGCAGGCCCCACAGGAACCCCCGCACGCCAGGGCCGCACCAGCTGTGCTGTGCAGGCCCCACAGGAACCCCCGCACGCCAGGGCCGCACCAGCTGTGCTGTGCAGGCCCCACAGGAACCCCCGCACGCCAGGGCCGCACCAGCTGTGCTGTGCAGGCCCCACAGGAACCCCCGCACGCCAGGGCCGCACCAGCTGTGCTGTGCAGGCCCCACAGGAAACCCCACACGCCAGGGCCGCACCAGCTGTGCTGTGCAGGCCCCACAGGAAACGGGCAGCGCCCCTCCACGCCCGCGCTCGTGCGGTTCAGGGGCACGCAGGCAGATTGCCCCCTCCCCTGTCGTGGGGGAGCGGCGGCCGGAAGCAAGGGGAATCGGGGCCCCAGAGGTCCCCGAACAGGTGGTCCCTCGAGCCAGCCCCCCCACCCCGCCTCCGTCTCGCACAGGTCGGGTCACCCTCCCCCCCGCAGCGGGGGAGGGCTCCAGGGTAACACAGACAGGTGGCTCCTCCCTCCTCCTTGCGCGCGCACCCCCCCCCCCGACATCGCCCCCCCCCCCCCCTCGGTCGTCGTCGGCACACGCCCGGCCAGCGTGACGCCGGCCGACTGCTCCCTTACGCCCTGCCCAGGGAGAGCGTGTCTGGCAATTTCTCCCGCCGGCACGTGCTGGGTGCCCTCACAACAACAACAACAACAACAACATACCATACCATACCATACCATACCATACCATACCATACCATACCATACCATACCATACCATACCATACCATAGCGCAGCCCCACGCTGCTGCACCCTTGCGCAGCCCCACGCTGCTGCACCCCTGCGCAGCCCCACGCTGCTGCACAACACAACACACCGAGCGAGCGCACCGGTGAACAAGAGCCAAGTGGCCCAGGACACCGCAGACGCAACACAGCAAACCGCGCGGGCACACCGGTGAACAGGAGCCAAGCGGCCCAGGACACTGCACACACGTAGGGCGGCCGAGGGACAGGAAAGAACCAATACCCCATGGGTCGGACGCACTGGGGCGACCCAGCCGACCCACCGGGCCAGTGGCAGGAGCGGTACTCCAAGGCCACTGGTCCGAGCCCGGCCAGGCTGCATCGGGGACCATGGCAAACGTCACCCGGAGCCATGGAAGCAACCGGTGACAGGCGAGCCGGTACACAGTCTAGGAGGGGGTCACCTGCCAAGCAGAGTGGCCCCGCAACTCAAACCACAAGGGTGAGGCGGTCGTACCGTAGACTAGCGGGAGCAATACCCCTTGTGGTGAGAGATACTCCACACGGCTAGGCAGCCCCCAGAGCTGCCGCCCAAAGGAGGGGGCATGTGGCCCTACCCATGGACACATGTGGGGACACCCTCCCACCTGGGACACATGGACCGGGTGGCCGCGACAATGCCTTCCCAAGCACATGCGGGAGCGGCTCAAGAGGCACCTGACATAGGGCAGTGGGAGGGACAAGACGTCCCCTTGGTAAGACCTTCTTCCTGCAATGTCAAAGGAGGCATCCCGAGCTCCCGAAGATACCTACCTACCTGCACCCCTGCGCAGCCCCACGCTGCTGCACCCCTGCGCAGCCCCACGCTGCTGCGCCCGAGCGCAGCCCCACGCCGCTGCGCCCCTGCGCAGCCCCACGCTGCTGCGCCCCTGCGCAGCCCCACGCTGCTGCGCCCCTGCGCAGCCCCACGCTGCTGCGCCCCTGCGCAGCCCCACGCTGCTGCGCCCCTGCGCAGCCCCACGCTGCTGCACCCCTGCGCAGCCCCACGCTGCTGCACCCCTGCGCAGCCCCACGCTGCTGCGCCCCTGCGCAGCCCCACGCTGCTGCACCCTTGCGCAGCCCCACGCTGCTGCGCCCCTGCGCAGCCCCACGCTGCTGCGCCCCTGCGCGGCCCCACGCTGCGGCGCCCCTGTGCAGCCCCACGCTGTTGCACCCCTGCGCAGCCCCACGCTGCTGCGCCCCTGCGCAGCCCCACGCTGCGCCCCTGCACAGCCCCATGCTACACCTTTGCGCAACGCACAACCCAGGCGCAGCCCCGCGCTACGCCCCTGCGCAGCCCCGCGCTGCTGCGCCCCTACGCAGCCCCGCGCTGCTGCGCCCCTGCGCAGCCCCACGCTGCTCCGCCCTCGTGCAGCCCCACGCTGCTGCGCCCCTGCACAGCCCCACGCTGCTGCGCCCCTGCGCAGCCCCGCGCTGCTGCGCCCCATACGCAACCCCGCGCTGCGCCCCTGCGCAGCCCCGCGCTACGCCCCTGCGCGGCCCCGCACTGCTACGCCCCTGCGCCGCCCCAAACCGTTGCGCCCCTACGCAGCCCCACGCTGCGCCCCTACTCAGCCCCACGCTGCGCCCCTACGCAGCCGCGCGCTGCGGCGCCCCTGCACGGCCCCATGCCACGCCCCGGCGCAGCCCCACGCTGCTACGCCCCTGCGCAGCCCCACACTGCTGCGGCCGTGCGCGGCCCCGCGCCGCGCCCCTGCACGGCCCCATGCCGCGCCCATACGTGGCCCCACGCTGCACTCCTGCGCGGCCCCACGCTGCGCCCCTGCGCGGCCCCACGCTGCTGCGCCCCTTCACGGCCCCATACCACGCCCCGGCGCAGCCCCACGCTGCTGCGCCCTTGCGCAGCCCCACGCTGCGCCCCCTGCGCGGACCCACGCTGCTGCGCCCCTGCGCGGCCCCTTGCCGCGCCCCTGCACGGCCCCTTGCCGCGCCCCCGCCCAGCCCCACGCTGCGCCCCTGCGCGGCCCAACGCTGCTGCGCCCCTACGCAGCCCCCTGCTGCGCCCCATTCGCGGCCCCACGCTGCGCCCCGGTGCAGCCCCGCGCTGCTACGCCCCTGCGCAGCCCCACGCTGCTGCGCCCCTGCGCGGCCCCGCGCCGCGCCCCTTCACGGCCCCATGCCACGCCCATACGCGGCCCCACGCTGCACTCCTGCGCGGCCCCACGCTGCGCCCCGGCCCCGCCCCGCGCTGCGCCCCTGCGCAGCCCCGCGCTGCTGCTCCCCTGCGCGGCCCCACGCTGCTGCGCCCCTGCGCAGCCCCGCGCTACGCCCCTGCGCAGCCCCACACTGCTGCGCCCCGGCGCCGCCCCACGCTGCTGCGCCCCTGCGCCGCACCACGCTGCGCCCCTGCGCAGCCCCATGCTGCGCCCCTACGCAGCCCCACGCTGCGCCCCTGCGCAGCCCCACGCTGCTGCACCCCTCCACGACCCCATGCCGCGCCCATGCGCAGCCCCGCGCCGCGCCCCTGCGCAGCCCCACAGTGCTGCGCCCGTGCGTCGCCCCATTGTGCTGCGCCCCTGCGCTGCACCACGCTGCGCCCCTGCGCAGCCCCACGCTGCTGCGCCCCTTCGCGGCCCCATACCGCGCCCCGGCGCAGCCCCACGCTGCTGCGCCCCTGCGCAGCCCCACGTTGCTGCGCCCCTGCGCAGCCCCACGCTGCGCCCCTGCGCAGCCCCACACTGCTGCGCCCCTGCGCCGCCCCACACTGCTGCGCCCCTGCGCGGCCCCAGGCTGCGCCCCTACTCAGCCCCACGCTGCGCCCCTGCGCAGCCCAACGCTGCTGCGCCCCTACGCAGCCCCCCGCTGCGCCCCTCCTCACTCTCCACTCCTCACCCTAAAGGCGGAAGCCACCATCCCCCGAGACCTGGAGGGGGAAAACCACCTCATGGTGGAAGGGCTGACGGAACACGTCCTGATCGCAGCCATGTACGCCACGGCGTCCGCCTCCCGCCTCTGGGAGGACCGCCCCTCCCCACCTCTAGCCCAGGCAGCGCAGGACGCCCCCGACACGGGCCCTACCGCCGAGGACATCCACCAAATCCTCAACATGCGAGCACCCCCGAAGACCCACTCCGCAGTCCGCCCCATCCAGCTCTTCAGCTGGGACGCCATGGACGCCCCCCCGACCGCCACGGAGGTCCACATCCTCAAACACCGGGACACCTGGTGGACGGTGGAATGGGACGACCACGGCAAGGTCAGACGGGCAACGGCACACGCCCCCAACGACGAAGTCCCGCCCCCACCACGCGGAAGGGACCGCTTGCGACTCGCCGCACGCATCCCCCACGCCCCAGAGGCAGCCTGGGAAGCGCTGCACTACGCCCTCTACTGGGCGCAGGGGGCGCCAGAAGGCCCCCTCCCCCCGGAACGCACCCCAGCGTGGACACGCCACGCCACCCGCTACACGGCCCACATGCGCCGCCACGGGGCAGGCACCGGGCACCGGCTCCTCACCTGGCCCACGGACCCGCCCGACGCCCTGCAGGAGGCCGAGGAAGTGCTTGGCCTCATGACCAAGCAAGTGTTCCAGCTGAAGGACCCCGTCCCCACGTCCAAGCCCGACGTCCCAGCCGCCCGCGAACACCCCGTGTTTGCACCGGGCCACGCACCCGTACAGCAGCCCCAGGGCGCACCTCCCCAACGGGGACAACCCGCTGCCCGGCGCCGCCAAGGTGCGCAGAAGCGCAAGGCCCCCGCACAGGCCAAACCCGCGCCCAAGCCAAGAGCCAAGTCGAAGAGCTGGACCAAAGAGGAAGCCGCTGCCCTGTATCCCGAATACGCCATCGGTACCCGGGTGCAGCTGCCCTTCGAGTACGCCACGGCCGCGGGCCCCTCCAAGTGGATATGGGCCGCAGGGGAGGTCAAGCACCGGTACCTCGTCACCGGGGACCACCAGGGGTTCAAGATCCACGTCAAGTGGGACCCGGCCACCCCCAACGACAAGAAGGTGGGGCGCACCATCGAACTCTGGCGAGACCGAACCGGTCGTGAGATGGTCCCCATGCAGCTGTGCACCCCCGACACGGAGCACCTCACCGGCACCGAGTACACGGGCGAAGTCCACAATGCATGGGCCCTACCCCAGCCCCAGAAGCGGAACCGCAAGGCACCCGCAGCTCAGGGCGTCATCGACCTCCTCGACGCCTGACGGGGCCAGGGCTGTCCGGGACGCCATGCACCAACTGGGCCTCACCGACCTCACGGCAGGACTCACCGGCACACCCTCCCATTACCCCCACCAAGCCGGCACCCACCCATCCCGCATCGACACGTGCTACGGGGACCCAACCACGGTGCGCGTCCACGAAGCAGCCTACGGGGACCTCCCGCCCACAGGCACGGGCCACCGACCCCTCTACATCGACCTCATCATCCCCAACCTACCCCCACCCGCGGCCACCCTGCCAGACGACACCCTCCCACCCACACTGCAGTTTCCGGCCGAGGACGACCACGGCGCCTGGCACAGGTATAACAGGGCCCTACACGCCATCCTGCGCCGCCCGGATGCACCGACACTCACCACCGCCATGCGCCGGGCGGCACAAGCATGCGGCATGGAGCGTGACACCAGCCACACGGGAGCACCACCAGACCTCACCCTCCAACAACTCGTCCATGACATCTGGACCACGAAAGAGGAACTCGCCACCCTGCTACGCCCCAGCACACCGGAGGCACGAGACCGGGACGCCCACCTCCGTGCGCTCCTCACCACCCGCCGCCACCAACTCCAGGAATGGCACGCCCACCGCATAGCGGCCGCAGCCCAGGAACGCGAAAGATACGGCAGAAACGACACGCCGTACAAGTCCCTACGGTACGTCAGCCGCATCCTGGAGGACACGGGGCGCCGTACCATCCACGCGGTGCGCACCCCCGAAGGAGGCCTCACCAATGACCCCGACGCCGTCCTCCAGGCAGTCCTGGACAGCTTCCAAGCACAACACGGGGACGCCCTCCCCGAGCTCGACCCCCACACCAGAAACACCATCCGCGAGCATGTGCCCAGGGTCTTCAACCGGGAACAGCGGCGCGCCATCGAACACGACCCCTTCAGCATCTCAGAACTGCAACGCGCCCTAGACCGCCTGAAGAAGGGGGTCGTGCCCGGCGTCGACGGTTTGCCGGCCGAAGCGTACCAACGCCTCACCCTGCCCGTCAAACGCCGCCTGGCAGCCCGCCTGTGGGACATCGTCACGGGCGCCTGCCCATCCCCCCCGAGTGGGCCAACCTGGTCCACCCCCTCTACAAAAAGGGGGACTGGGCGCAGCCGGGGAACTGGCGGCCCATAGTCTGCGCCACCACCGAGGTCAAGCTGGTGTGGACGCTCATCCTAGGCCGCATCGCGCCGGCGGTCTTCGCCCACGTGCCCGCCAGCATGTGGGGAGCCATGGCCGGCAGGTCCCCCCACGAGGCCATCTTCCTCCAGGACACCGCACTGGACATGAACCCCTACGAGATGATTATCGCCTCCCTCGATGTCCAAGGCGCGTTCCCCCACGCCCCACACCGGCTCCTCACGGAGGTATGGGATGCCATGGGCCTCCCATTCCTATCCTTCATGACCGGGTACATCCAGACCCGACTCTACGCCGTCATCACAGCCGCAGGCCTCACCCCCTGGACCGGCACAGACAGCGGGGTCCCCCAGGGAGGCGCCGAAGGCCCCTTCCTCTACCTCCTCGTCACCCTGCCACTGGCATTCGAGCTAGCACGGGTATACCCGGGGTACGCCCCATACCCGCTACGATCCCCCCTCATCAACTTCGCGGACGACAACCTCCTAACTACGGCCACCCGCCACCGCGACCCTGAGAACGCAGGGCTACCAACGACCACCGAGCAAGCGTCCGCCATTCTCCAACTCACCACAACCTACCTGGACGCCCACCAGCTCCTAGTGCACCCCCGCAAATCGGTCGGGCTGGCCGACGCCAGGACCCCCACCCCCCACATCCGGAAAGGCGAACCCCTACACCTGGAAGACACCACAGTCCACCTGGGAGGCACACAGGCCACGCGGCACCACCACATCACACTCCCAAGCAAGCTGGAAGAGCGCCTCGCCCGGCTACCCCAAATTGCCAGGGGGGACCTCCTCTCTACGCAGGGCCTGGCGTACTTCATGGAAGCGGTGCTCAACGCGGCCATCGGGTACCAAGCCCTGCACCTCCCGCGTCCCCAAGACGCCCTACGCCACGCTCGACAGCAAGTGACGAAGGCATGGGCGCAACACGGAGGCTGGCCCACGTCTTTCCCCAAGGAGGCCATGATGGCCCACTGGCGCTACTACGGAGACAATACAGGCGCCCTGGTCGACATGGCCTATGCCAAACATGCAGCGCACCTCCTACACAGGGTGACACACAACCACCAACCTGAAGTCCGCGAGGCGGCAGCCATACGCATAAAAGAAGCGCAAATGGCCCGCAACACCTGCCCCCGGTGGATACTGGCGCAACACGGCGTCTCCACCTCCGTGGGCACTGGCATCTGGGCCCAGCTACAACTCCTCCTACCGCACCACACACACGCCATCCTGACAAACCACCACTGCGATCAACAGGGGCCACTCGTGGCCACACACACCGACATCCACCGACACCCGGCAGGCGAGGTGGACACCCTGCGCCTCGTGGGGGCCACCGTCACCATAGTGTATATCACCCCAACACAGATGAAGAGCATGGCCCAATGCGACGCCCACCACGCCCCGTTCCTTTCCGACCCACAATGGCCAGCACGCCACGTCTTCCAAGCGTACCTCCGCGCATGTGCTACGAAGGCAGGGCGCGACATGCCGGGGCCCAAGGACATCGACACGGCGTACACAGCCTTCCAGCGCCAGCACCCCCGGCCCCGCCCGAGCGAGCACGAGACCCCCAACGACGGCGGCACGACGCAGGAGGAGCCCACCCCGTCAGCCGAAGGCTGGACACCACCCACCATCTTGCTACTAGCACCAAACGGCCACAAACATGCTACCCGCACTGTCCAGCGACACCATGCCCCCTGGTCCATCCCCAAACACAATGCACCGGAGACCGATGTACCACAAATCAGACACAGTGACCAGGGCATACCGCGCACGTGCTGGCACTGCGGCCCGGCAGCCCTCGACACTCCGTGGCCCCTGCTACACCTCATCTCCACCCACTACCACACCCCCACCGCCGCCGCCACCGCCGACCAGCAGGCATGGCTCTCCCCCTGGTTTCACACGGTACCCCCAGACCACCCGGCGCACGTAGCCTGGACCCGAACACCCACGGCGACATGGACGTTCACCAACGAGCGGGCAGACCCGGACAGCGTGGCCATAGAGTACGACCGCTGCGACCCGCACCGCGCAGGACCTCAGGAGGCACCCATGCGCCCCCTACAGCACAAATGCCCCACCCTCCGCGGCGACAAAGACGACAAAGAGCGGCGACAGACCATCACGTGCCAGAAGTTCCACCCCAATACGGGATACCTCTTCCACCTGATGTACGCGTATATCACCCAGGGGCGCCCAGACAGGGGCCTCCTCCGCCTCACCCCACGAGCCCAGGCCATCATCACCCAGGGGATAGGCGTCTATGCAGCGCCACTACTGCAACCCACGCAAATCACCGCCAGAACCGCCCAGGGGAACCCCATCTACGTCTATCACCCCACAGCAATTGCCCGCCTACCCATACCCAGCGACACCGACATCATCTACTTCACTGACGCATCCGGCACCCAGCAACGCACCCCCACGGTCGGTTGCGCCTCCGTGCGCATCACCCGGCACGCGGATGGCCTCCACGTGGAACACCACACCGGGGCCACCATCTTTGGGGCGTCCTCCCACGGCGAACTGCGCACCATGGCAGACGCCGTCACCGCCACACCGCCACCCACAACGATCCGGCCCTGCAACATCTGGGTAGTCGTGGACGCCACGGTCGACATCCACCTCACCAGGCGCCTTGCGGACCTGCCCCTCCACAAGGCACTCGAGTCCGGCCTCACCACACAAGCGTTGGGACTATGGATGGCCTTCAGGGGCATGCACCCCCAGGACGCCCTACACATCGTCAAACAGGAGTCACACCGCTACGCATACGGCAATGGACGCGCAGACACGCAGGCCAAACACCAGAACACCAGCCACACCCCAAGGCTCGAACACGTGCGACTGGACACCCCACACCACAGCCACCTGCAGCACCTGCCCCCGATACCCCCGGCCACACAGCCCCCCCAATGGATGCCCGAGGACACGCCGTACACAGATCGAGACAAGCAGTACCACTACCCCACACCCATCCAGCAACTGGCCACCACACTGGGCCACCCAGCGAACACCGAACTCCTCCGACGCCTCGAAGACTCCGTCCACACCCCCCTCTACTACTCCGCCCTACGCCCGGATAGCCTCCCAGCACACCTACAAAAACCCCGACTCCAACTCGCCCTCGAACAGCTTCCCCTCCTCACCCGATACCACCGATGGTATGCGCGCCGCTCGATCCACGTCCCCGCAGGATACACCAAATGCATCTGCAACCACACGGAAGAAGAAACCTGGGACCACTTCAAGGTGTGCCCCCTGTACAGAGGACTGGACACCCTCACAGACTGGAACCCAACCCACACCATCGCACAGCACGCCGGATGGCTGACGCAGTCCCCGGCGACCCAACAACTCACCACCGTCCTCAAGCAGACGGAGGTACTCGAGGCGGTCCGCAGGGGACTCGTCCCCACTGCCGTCTACACCTTGCTACGCACCCACGCGGAGGACCCCCAGGCCACGGCGGCGCACATGCAGCGGACGGCCGTTGCCAAGACGGCGGAGCAGCTCACATACCGCACCCACAAATACCTGCAGCATGCAGCAACCCTGCCCCAAACAGACCAAGCCCACCTCCTCAAACTCCTGTTCTACCAACCATGAGAACCTACCCCGTGACATACCAACACGGAACCCCCACCACGTCTACACACCGTCCACCGAACACAGCACTGGCACAGCACACACGGGCACCACAGGCACCGCACACACTCCCACCAGCATGCGCGCGCCACCAGCCCCCATCCCCCCACGCCGCCGTCCGTCCACAGGTACCACCAACCGCCAGCCACCGCATGTCCCCTCTGCGTACGCCAGCGGCTACCACAGACAGCCCTGCCCTGCAACCCAGACCACTGGGTCTGCCTGGGAGCCGCGCACCGCCTCACCCACTGCCCTCACTGCGGGGACCTCAACCCCCACCACCGCGAGCGGCCCGCGGCCCCAGCCGCACCCCCCCCCGCCAGCCACCCCAGCTTCTTCGGGTTCCTCACCGACACCCTCCGGGACCACCTGGGAGGGTACTACGTGGCGGACGCGGCGGACCACGCATGGACCATAGCCGTGGCCACGGGCAGCACACCCCTGCCCCCCCACAGCCCACCCCTACGCCACAGCGGAGGCGGCTTGAAGTGGCGGCCCGCCACATCCTCCTCGCCCTATACCTCCACCACCGTGACCTACACCTCCCAGACCCACAACTCCCGGCCCCCCAAGCAGCAGCCCTGACGCCAGAAGCGTGGGCCGACACGGCACCAGAGGAGATAGCAGCCTACCTCCGAATCACTTGCCGCCGGTTCAACACCGCCCTCGGCCGACGGAAGGGAACACCTTACCCACTCAGCGCACTCCTCTACCCGGCACACCACCCCCACCCCGCACAACAGAAGCCCCCGGAGGGCTAGGCGTCTTTTCGGGACGCCCACCTGGCCGCCCCCGACGAGGCCACCGCCACACGGATGGGCCTCACGGACCACGAAACCTACGTCAGAGGCCTCAAGACGAGCCTCCAAGAAGCACACCGCTGGCACGCCCGCTCCCCGTCGCCCCCACGGGGACAGGGGGGTTCACCCGCCCCCGACACCCACCAGGCCAAGAAGACCAAAACAGGTCAGGGGGCCCGCCAACGCGCCCGCCAGCAGGGCGCGACGCCCCGACCAGGGCCCGGGTCCAGCCACACCGCACCACCACACGCCCAGACCCCCGGGGCACACCAACAACACCGCCCCCGCCAGCGCCCACCACCACCACCGTACCGCAGCACCCAAACCCTGCAGCCCAGTCAGCCACCACCGCCCACACACGTCCACACCATGCCAAGACCACCATACGCGCAGAGCCAGGGGACATGGCACCACCAACACCACCACCACGCCCCCGTCCCTCCCAACCCCTACCCCCTAATGCCCCCATGCTACAGCGACCCCCACCAGCTACATCCCCACCACGCCCCAGCACAACCAGGCCCCACGAACCACCCACCCCACATTGCGCACATCACCGCACCACACCGTCACGTATTCCACCACCACCAGCCCCTACCACCACACCCACCAACGCCGGGGTACCACACACAACCAGCACACCCTCAACACCACCACCACGCGGTCCAGCACCACCCGCCGCCCCCGCTACACGGGCCCACGACACAAGAGCCACGGTACACCCCCATGGACCCGCGGGGAGCCGCGCACGCACACCAGCAACACCAGGGCCTAGTAGGAGCGCCCCACCACCACCAGCAGCCCCCCCACCCACACCCCATACCAGCAAGCACCATCCACCAGCAGCCACCCATTACATACGGACCACAGCCCCACTCGGACGCTCATGCGGCCGCCTCCCACCCACACCCCGGCACCACAACCAGTCAAGAACCGCAAGGGCCGCACGCCGCACACACGCAACACCCACACGACCCACAGGGACGCCCAGACCCCCAGCCAGCACAACACCCACCCCCGCCCCCCCCACCACCAACAGCGCCACCCCCACACCACCCCCCCCCCCGCCCCCCCCCCCGAGACCAGGCCACGGACGCAACACGCGGCAGCCAGCACCAGCCAATTGACGTCGATGCCCCCGCCGACACACGCCACCGCGAATCCCCCCTCCCGCGACCGCCACAAGAGACCCCATCACCGGACCCCACGCGCGACAACGACGACCACCCCCCCCAGCCCACACCATCCCCCCCATCACACCCCGCACCACCAGCCGCCGCACCGGCCGAACCCTACGCCCTACACAACCCCGCAGCGGTACGGCAGCACCTCCGGGGACTCGGGGAACAGGACGTCGTGCTGTGCCTCCGCACCTCCGGCACCAGCACCCGCATCCGGGCGGCCACCCTGGTCCAGGCGGCCACCCTGGGGGAAGGCGTCCGAGACTTCCTCTTCGACGCCTTCCTCCGCGTCGCCCGACACGACCGCCCCCCACGCGCCACCCCAGACGGCGAGAGCCCGCCCCCCACGGGGAGCCGGATCTGGGTGCCCCCCATCGACTGGGGGCGACACCTAGTCGGACACCCCGTGCCGGGGCGGGTGGACACCAAGGGCCGCACCCGCTACCACGAGCCCGACATGGCCCACCCCCCACCCGGCGCCACCCCCGACAACACCAAAGAGTGGGAGCGGGAAACATGGGTAGCCCGGATGGCCTCCCTGAGCAACTTCCGGCACCACGTCCCGGGGGACATCCCCACCCCCGACGAGCGGCAGCCAGCCCCCTCCACGTACATGACCCTCATGTACAATCTGCACTACACCCTCTCCACCACCCACTACCACGCACCCACTAACCACTGGGTGGTACAAGGCACCGACTCCCTCCTCCCCGCCGACTACGCCCCCCCCCCCCACACAACCCAGGCCCCGACACGTACGCCAGGGGGGACGACCCGGACGACCCCCACATCTGGGGCACGTGGGAACGCAAATCCCTGGACACGCTGCTCTCCATCCGCAGCAGCAGCCAGGGCCTTGGTAGGGCGATGTATTGCCTCGCCAAGTGGACCCAACGGACCTGGGGGATCCCCACGGACCGGTGGGTGTGGGTGGTCACGCTGCGCCCCCAGTAGAGGGAAGCCCCCCCAAACCGCAGGGGACCCAGCCCCCCACGCCCCACCACCCTACAACTCTGCCCATACATGGTGGCAGCCCGCCTCATGACGCTGCTGTGGCCGGGCCCAGACACCCCCACCCAAAACTACCCCCACCTCACAGAGGAGGACATGCCCGGCATCCAGCGATGCTTCTTCCGCACCCTCGACTACCTCCAGCAAACACACCCGCACGTCCTGGAGCAGATATGGCCACCCCCCGGGTAACCCACGTGCCCGCGCAGCCGAGACAACGCCGCCACACCAGCACTAGCACGCACGGATCACCAGGGAAAACGCGCGCACACGCCCGGTGCCCGAACCTGCACCCTCGTTCTCGCTACTTACAGGACCCACCATCATACGCCCGCCCCCGAAGCCCAGGACCCTCCGCCGTCTCCCACAGCCCTCTCCTCCGCCTCCGACTCCACAACCTCCACCACCACGACCACCTCATCCACCACCACCACCACGTCCTCATCCAGCACTCCACCCCCCAGGCCGCGGGGGACACCTCCCAAACGGGCCCCCAAACCCGCCCCCACCGCGAGCAACCCCACCGCCGCCAAGGCCCACGCCCCGACGAGGCCCACACCCGCGACCCAGCCGAAACCCAAGACCGCCGCCAAACAGCCACCCAAACCCGTCAGCGCGCCACGACCGCAACCCGCAGCCAAGCCCAAACCCAAGTCCAAACCCGGCGCCACGACGGCAGCGCGAGCCCGGCCCCCCGAGGACGTCCTCTATGACATTCGGCCCCAGCCGTCCCAGGCCCGGAGGCAGCAGCGCCCAGCACGGCGCCCCCCCACCGTCACCGACGCCACCGCCACCACCTTCATAGCGGAGCGCGCCGCGGCCGAAGCACGACGCACCTCGTCCCGCCACCTCTCAAAGCCCGCACCCCAGGCCCACGGACCGCCCCCGACCAGGCCAAAACGACGCCAGGGTCCGCCAGCAGCGTCCCCGCCCCCCTACCAACCCTCGATGACAGCCCACATACAGCGCATGCCCCACTACCGCCGCCGCCGCGAGTCCCCGCCCAACCCCGAGGCGGAGACTGTGCGCGCAGACCCACGGGTCCACATCCGCGCGCGCCCCCACTCCCCGCGCACCCCCACGGAACAAGACTACGAGGAATCCCCCAGGCCCGCCACCGCCACCGGTCCCCACGACCCCGTCACACCCACCCACGCCCACTCCTCCGCCCAAGACCGCAGGCCCGCCCAGGGACAGTGGTGGCAGCGCTGGACCCACACGCAGCTCTGGGAGCTGCGAAAGTGGGCCCGGGGAGAGCCCTCCCTCGAGGGCCTGGTCCATCGGCCCCGCAAGGGGTCGGTGGAGAACAGCCGCCTCCGGCCGGCGGGGGGGGTGGATGCCGCAGGCCGCATGGGAAGCCATGCTGGCCGATGCGCTCCACCCCCTGGGAGTCCACCCCCGCAACCTCCCCGCGCCCCAGAACCACCCGTATGTCCTCAGGCGCCTGCGGGAGACCCTCAAGGAGACACAGCGAGACGGCATCCGCCTGTGGGACATCACCCAAAGCCCAGCCCCGCACAAACACACCCCCTCACCACCCCACAAGCGTCGGCGCACCGACACCGGCGGCACCCACAGCACCCCAGGAGCCCTGCGCACCACACAACACGACGCGCCTGACCCCCCGGCCAGCGGCGCCGCCACCTAACCCCGTTACCCAGCAAACCACCACCACGGGGCGCCACGCCAGGCCCCGCCCAGAAGTCACCAAACGAACCGGACGCCGAAGGACGCCAACACACACGACAACTGGCACCACTACGCCCAAAGGCACCGAACCCAGGCCCGCTACCGTCGCAACCGCCTAACCGAGCCAAAACCCAAACACAAATCAAACCCGAGCCACACCCCGAAACCGCTAACCCCTGACTCCTAACCAGGCCCGCCGAGGGAACAACGTAACCACAGCCCACACCCACAGCCCACACAGCCGCCTAACCAGCCAGCTCCAAAAGCAAAGAGACACCTCACCAAACCCACCCTGACCCAAGCCCGTGTACATCAGGACGCGCGAGCCGCACCCCTGGGGCGCGACCGCCGCCACAGCACCGACGACATACGCCAGAGGACACAACACTATTGCACCGCCGCACCAGCTGCCCGTGCCTGTGCCTGCAGTGTACACGCGCCCCTGTTTTTCTTTTTCTTCCATCAAAAAAAAAAAACGAAAATTAGGGGGGGAGGAAGAGGGACACAACCACCCATGGCACACGCGCACCGCACACAGCCCGCACGCCGGTGAACGGGAGCCAAGTGGCCCAGGACACCGCACACGCAACACAACACACCGAGCGAGCGCACCGGTGAACAAGAGCCAAGTGGCCCAGGACACCGCAGACGCAACACAGCAAACCGCGCGGGCACACCGGTGAACAGGAGCCAAGCGGCCCAGGACACTGCACACACGTAGGGCGGCCGAGGGACAGGAAAGAACCAATACCCCATGGGTCGGACGCACTGGGGCGACCCAGCCGACCCACCGGGCCAGTGGCAGGAGCGGTACTCCAAGGCCACTGGTCCGAGCCCGGCCAGGCTGCATCGGGGACCATGGCAAACGTCACCCGGAGCCATGGAAGCAACCGGTGACAGGCGAGCCGGTACACAGTCTAGGAGGGGGTCACCTGCGAAGCAGAGTGGCCCCGCAACTCAGACCACAAGGGTGAGGCGGTCGTACCGTAGACTAGCGGGAGCAATACCCCTTGTGGTGAGAGATACTCCACACGGCTAGGCAGCCCCCAGAGCTGCCGCCCAAAGGAGGGGGCATGTGGCCCTACCCATGGACACATGTGGGGACACCCTCCCACCTGGGACACATGGACCGGGTGGCCGCGACAATGCCTTCCCAAGCACATGCGGGAGCGGCTCAAGAGGCACCTGACATAGGGCAGTGGGAGGGACAGGACGTCCCCTTGGTAAGACCTTCTTCCTGCAATGTCAAAGGAGGCATCCCGAGCTCCCGAAGATACCTACCTACCTGCACCCCTGCGCAGCCCCACGCTGCTGCACCCCTGCGCCGCCCCACGCTGCTGCGCCCCAGCGCAGCCCCACGCCGCTGCGCCCCTACGGAGCCCCACGCTGCTGCGCCCCTGCGCAGCCCCACGCTGCTGCGCCCCTGCGCAGCCCCACGCTGCTGCACCCCTGCGCAGCCCCACGCTGCTGCACCCCTGCGCAGCCCCACGCTGCTGCGCCCCTGCGCAGCCCCACGCTGCTGCACCCCTGCGCAGCCCCACGCTGCTGCACCCCTGCGCAGCCCCACGCTGCTGCGCCCCTGCGCAGCCCCACGCTGCACCCCTGCGCAGCCCCACGCTGCACCCCTGCGCAGCCCCACGCTGCTGCGCCCCTGCGCAGCCCCACGCTGCTGCGCCCCTGCGCAGCCCCACGCTGCTGCGCCCCTGTGCAGCCCCACGCTGTTGCACCCCTGCGCAGCCCCACGCTGCTGCGCCCCTGCGCAGCCCCACGCTGCTGCGCCCCTGCGCAGCCCCACGCTGCTACGCCCCTGCGCAGCCCCACGCTGCGGCGCCCCTGTGCAGCCCCACGCTGCTGCACCCTTGCGCAGCCCCATGCTACACCTTTGCACAACGCACAACCCGGGCGCAGCCCCACGCTACGCCCCTGCGCAGCCCCGCGCTGCTGCGCCCCTACGCAGCCCCGCGCTGTTGCGCCCCTGCGCAGCCCCGCGCTGCTCCGCCCCTGTGCAGCCCCACGCTGCTGCGCCGCTGCACAGCCCCACGCTGCTGCGCCCCAGCGCAACCCCGCGCTGCGCCCGTGCGCAGCCCCACGCTGCTGCGCCCCTACGCAGCCCTGCGCTGCTGCGCCCCTGCGCAGCCCCACGCTGCTACGCCCCTGTGCAGCCCCACGCTGCTGCGCCCCTGCGCAACCCCGCGCTGCGCACCTGCGCAGCCCCGCGCTTCGCCCCTGCGCGGCCCCGCACTGCTACGCCCCTGCGCCGCCCCAAACCGTTGCGCCCCTACGCAGCCCCACGCTGCGCCCCTACTCAGCCCCACGCTGCGCCCCTACGCAGCCCCGCGCTGCGGCGCCCATGCACGGCCCCATGCCACGCCCCGGCGCAGCCCCACGCTACTACGCCCCTGCGCAGCCCCACACTGCTGCGCCCCTGCGCGGCCCCGCGCCGCGCCCCAGCACGGCCCCATGCCGCGCCCATACGTGGCCCCACGCTGCACTCCTGCGCGGCGACACGCTGCGCCCTTGCGCGGCCCCACGCTGCTGCGCCCCTTCACGGCCCCATACCACGCCCCGGCGCAGCCCAACGCTGCTGCGCCCCTGCGCAGCCCCACGCTGCACCCCTGCGCAGCCCCACGCTGCTGCGCCCCTGCGCGGCCCCTTGCCGCGCCCCTGCACGGCCCCTTGCCGCGCCCCCGCGCAGCCCCACGCTGCGCCACTGCGCAGCCCAACGCTGCTGCGCCCCTACGCAGCCCCCTGCTGCGCCCCATTCGCGGCCCCACGATGCGCTCCGGTGCAGCCCCGCGCTGCTACGCCCCTGCGCAGCCCCACGCTGCTGCGCCCCTGCGCGGCCCCACGCCGCGCCCCTTCATGGCCCCATGCCACGCCCATACGCGGCCCCACGCTGCACTCCTGCGCGGCCCCACGTTGCGCCCCGGCCCAGCCCCGCGCTGCGCCCCTGCGCAGCCCCGCGCTGCTGCTCCCCTGTGCGGCCCCACGCTGCTGAGCCCCTGCGCAGCCCCGCGCTATGCCCCTGCGCAGCCCCACACTGCTGCGCCCCTGCGCCGCACCACGCTGCGCCCCTGCGCAGCCCCATGCTGCGCCCCTACGCAGCCCCACGCTGCGCCCCTGCGCAGCCCCACGCTGCTGCACCCCTCCACGACCCCATGCCGCGCCCATGCGCGGCCCCGCGCTGCGCCCCTGCGCAGCCCCACGCTGCTGCGCCCCTGCGCGGCCCCGCGCCGCGCCCCTGCGCGGCCCCACACTGCTGCGCCCCTGCGCCGCCCCACTCTGCTGCGCCCCTGCGCCGCACCACGCTGCGCCCCCGCGGAGCCCCACGCTGCTGCGCCCCTTCGCGGCCCCATACCGCGCCCCTGCGCAGCCCCACGCTGCGCCCCTGCGAAGCCCCACACTGCTGCGCCCCTGCGCCGCCCCACACTGCTGCGCCCCTGCGCGGCACCAGGCTGCGCCCCTACTCAGCCCCACGCTGCGCGCCTGCGCAGCCCAACGCTGCTGCGCCCCTACGCAGCCCCCCGATGCGCCCCATTCGCGGCCCCACGCTGCGCCCCGGTGCAGCCCCGCGCTGCTACGCCCCTGCGCACCCCCACGCTGCTGCGCCCCTGCGCGGCCCCACGCCGCGCCCCTTCACGGCCCCATGCCACGCCCATACGCGGCCCCACGCTGCACTCCTGCACGGCCCCACGCTGCGCCCCGGCCCAGCCCCGCGCTGCGCCCCTGCGCAGCCCCACGCTGCTGCGCCCCTGCGCAGCCCCGCGCTACGCCCCTGCGCAGCCCCACACTGCTGCGCCCCGGCGCCGCCCCACGCTGCTGCGCCCCTGCGCCGCACCACGCTGCGCCCCTGCGCAGCCCCATGCTGCGCCCCTACGCAGCCCCACGCTGCGCGCCTGCGCAGCCCAACGCTGCTGCGCCCCTACGCAGCCCAACGCTGCGCCCCATTCGCGGCCCCACGCTGCGCCCCGGTGCAGCCCCGCGCTGCTACGCCCCTGCGCACCCCCACGCTGCTGCGCCCCTGCGCGGCCCCACGCCGCGCCCCTTCACGGCCCCATGCCACGCCCATACGCGGCCCCACGCTGCACTCCTGCGCGGCCCCACGCTGCGCCCCGGCCCAGCCCCGCGCTGCGCCCCTGCGCAGCCCCGCGCTGCTGCTCCCCTGCGCGGCCCCACGCTGCTGCGCCCCTGCGCAGCCCCGCGCTACGCCCCTGCGCAGCCCCACACTGCTGCGCCCCGGCGCCGCCCCACGCTGCTGCGCCCCTGCGCCGCACCACGCTGCGCCCCTGCGCAGCCCCATGCTGCGCCCCTACGCAGCCCCACGCTGCGCCCCTGCGCAGCCCCACGCTGCTGCACCCCTCCACGACCCCATGCCGCGCCCATGCGCGGCCCCGCGCTGCGCCCCTGCGCAGCCCCACGCTGCTGCGCCCCTGCGCGGCCCCGCGCCGCGCCCCTGCGCAGCCCCACGCTGCTGCGCCCCTGCGCAGCCCCGCGCCGCGCCCCTGCCCAGCCCCACACTGCTGCGCCCCTGCGCCGCCCCACTCTGCTGCGCCCCTGCGCCGCACCACGCTGCGCCCCTGCGCAGCCCCACGCTGCTGCGCCCCTTCGCGGCCCCATACCGCGCCCCGGCGCAGCCCCACGCTGCTGCGCCCCTGCGAAGCCCCACACTGCTGCGCCCCTGCGCAGCCCCACGCTGCGCCCCGGCGCAGCCCCACGCGGCTGCGCCCCTGCGCCGCCCCACACTGCTGCGCCCCTGCGCGGCCCCAGGCTGCGCCCCTACTGAGCCCCACGCTGCGCCCCTGCGCGGCCCCACGCTGCTGCGCCCCTTCACGGCCCCATGCCGCGCCCCGGCGCAGCCCCACGCTGCTGCGCCCCTGCGCAGCCCCACGCTGCTGCGCCCCTGCGCAGCCCCACGCCGTGCCCCTGCGCGGCCCCATGCCGCGCCCCTTCACGGCCCCATGCCGCGCCCATGCGCGGCCCCGCGCTGCGCCCCTGCGCAGCCCCACGCTGCTGCGCCCCTGCGCGGCCCCGCGCCGCGCCCCTGCGCAGCCCCACGCTGCTGCGCCCCTGCGCAGCCCCGCGCCGCGCCCCTGCGCAGCCCCACACTGCTGCGCCCCTGCGCCGCCCCACTCTGCTGCGCCCCTGCGCCGCACCACGCTGCGCCCCTGCGCAGCCCCACCCTGCTGCGCCCCATGCCGCGCCCATGCGCGGCCCCATACCGCGCCCCGGCGCAGCCCCACGCTGCTGCGCCCCTGCGAAGCCCCACACTGCTGCGCCCCTGCGCAGCCCCACGCTGCTGCGCCCCTTCGCGGCCCCATACCGCGCCCCGGCGCAGCCCCACGCGGCTGCGCCCCTGCGCCGCCCCACACTGCTGCGCCCCTGCGCGGCCCCAGGCTGCGCCCCTACTCAGCCCCACGCTGCGCCCCTGCGCGGCCCCACGCTGCTGCGCCCCTTCACGGCCCCATGCCGCGCCCCGGCGCAGCCCCACGCTGCTGCGCCCTTGCGCAGCCCCACGCTGCTGCGCCCCTGCGCAGCCCCACGCCGTGCCCCTGCGCGGCCCCATGCCGCGCCCCTTCACGGCCCCATGCCACGCCCATACGCGGCCCCACGCTGCACTCCTGCGCGGCCCCACGCTGCGCCCCGGCCCAGCCCCGCGCTGCGCCCCTGCGCAGCCCCGCGCTACTGCTCCCCTGCGCGGCCCCACGCTGCTGCGCCCCTGCGCAGCCCCGCGCTACGCCCCTGCGCAGCCCCACACTGCTGCGCCCCGGCGCCGCCCCACGCTGCTGCGCCCCTGCGCCGCACCACGCTGCGCCCCTGCGCAGCCCCATGCTGCGCCCCTACGCAGCCCCACGCTGCGCGCCTGCGCAGCCCAACGCTGCTGCGCCCCTACGCAGCCCAACGCTGCGCCCCATTCGCGGCCCCACGCTGCGCCCCGGTGCAGCCCCGCGCTGCTACGCCCCTGCGCACCCCCACGCTGCTGCGCCCCTGCGCGGCCCCACGCCGCGCCCCTTCACGGCCCCATGCCACGCCCATACGCGGCCCCACGCTGCACTCCTGCGCGGCCCCACGCTGCGCCCCGGCCCAGCCCCGCGCTGCGCCCCTGCGCAGCCCCGCGCTGCTGCTCCCCTGTGCGGCCCCACGCTGCTGCGCCCCTGCGCAGCCCCGCGCTACGCCCCTGCGCAGCCCCACACTGCTGCGCCCCGGCGCCGCCCCACGCTGCGCCCCTGCGCAGCCCCATGCTGCGCCCCTACGCAGCCCCACGCTGCGCCCCTGCGCAGCCCCACGCTGCTGCACCCCTCCACGACCCCATGCCGCGCCCATGCGCGGCCCCGCGCTGCGCCCCTGCGCAGCCCCACGCTGCTGCGCCCCTGCGCGGCCCCGCGCCGCGCCCCTGCGCAGCCCCACGCTGATGCGCCCCTGCGCAGCCCCGCACCGCGCCCCTGCGCAGCCCCACACTGCTGCGCGCCTGCGCCGCCCCACTCTGCTGCGCCCCTGCGCCGCACCACGCCGCGCCCCTGCGCAGCCCCACGCTGCTGCGCCCCTTCGCGGCCCCATACCGCGCCCCGGCGCAGCCCCACGCTGCTGCGCCCCTGCGCAGCCCCACGCTGCTGCGCCCCTGCGCAGCCCCACGCTGCGCCCCGGCGCAGCCCCACGCGGCCTCGCCCCTGCGCCGCCCCACACTGCTGCGCCCCTGCGCGGCCCCACGCTGCGCCCCTACTCAGCCCCACGCTGCGCCCCTGCGCGGCCCCACGCTGCTGCGCCCCTTCACGGCCCCATGCCGCGCCCCGGCGCAGCCCCACGCTGCTGCGCCCCTGCGCAGCCCCACGCTGCTGCGCCCCTGCGCAGCCCCACGCCGTGCCCCTGCGCGGCCCCATGCCCCGCCGTTGCGCGGCCCCACGCTGCACTCCTGCGCGGCCCCACGCTGCGCCCCTGCCCAGCCCCGCGCTGCGCCCCTGCCCAGCCCCACGCTGCGCCCCTGCGCAGCCCCACACTGCTGCGCCCCTGCGCAGCCCCACGTTACGCCCCTGCTCAGCCACGCGCTGCGCCCCTGCGCAGCCCCACGCTGCGCCCCTGCTCAGCCCCACGCTACTGCGCCCCTGCACGGCCCCATGCCGCGCCCATGCGCGGCCCCGCGCCGCGCTCCTGCGCGGCCCCATGCCGCGCCCATACGCAGCCCCACGCCGCGCTCCTCCGCGGCCCCACGCTGCACCCCTGCGCAGCCCGGCGCCGCGCCCCTGCGCGGCCCCATGCCACGCCCATACGCGGCCCCACGCCGCGCTCCTCCGCGGCCCCACGCTGCACCCCTGCGCGGCCCCACACTGCTGCGCCCCTGCGCCGCCCCACACAGCTGCGCCCCTGCACCGCACCACGCTGCGCCCCTGCGCAGCCCGGGCAGGGAGCAACCCCCCCCCCCCCCTCAAGGAACGGCCGCCCTCGGGAGCCCTCGCCCAGCCCCTGGGGGCCTCTCGGGGTTCGCCCCCGAGCCCGCCCGGCCCTTCCACGCCCCCCCTCACCAGCCGCTGCCCTAGGGCCCGCCCGGTCTCCCCCGCGCCGGCCCACGACCACCAGGGACCCGGGCCCCGGAGCCCCGGTGCCCAGCCCCGCCCGCCCCCCCGGTATCCCTCCGGCGGGGCCCGTCCCGGTCCGGTTCGGCCGCGAGGGGACGGCGTGGCGCTCCCCCCCGCCTCCACCAGGATTCGCCCCCGTGGATGATGCTCGGCGGGGTTCGTCCCCGCCAAGCGGGGTGCGGGCCCCACCGCTGACCGCGGCCCCCCCGACACCTCGAGCGCCCCGGGCTCCCCGGCCGACTTTGGCCAGCCCCGGCCGCTCCTCCGCCCGGTCGGCCACACGGTGACGCTCTGCGGCTGAGCTCACCGCACCCCCGTCCCCCTCGCGCGCGCACCCACCCACCAGCCCACAGCCCCCCCCCCCCCCCCCCCCAACGTGCACGCCGTGTCCCCACCGCCCCTACGCAGCCCCACGCTGCGCCCCTACGCAGCCCCGCGCCGCGCCCCTGCGCGGCCCCACACTGCTGCGCCCCTGCGCCGCCCCGCACGGCTGCGCCCCTGCACCGCACCACGCTGGGCCCCTGCGCAGCCCCTACGCAGCCCCACGTTGCGCCCCTGCGCGGCCCCACGCTGCGCCCTTGCCGCTGGTCCCGCAGCCCACAGAGGGGCCCGCATTGGGCGCGCCGACGCCCTTGCACACGCGCCCCCCGCAGCCTGGCCTGCGCGACGCGCGTGCCCCCGGCGCGCCCGCCGACCCCATGGAGTGGGGCTCTCAGGGCCGCCGCCGACCACCGGCCGGTCCGCCCGTGCCGCCCCGCGGCTGCCACGGGCCCCGCACCCGCATGGCGCCGCCTCCGCCTCGGCCGCCCGCCGCTACCCACGCGCCCGGCCCAGGCCTCGGCCCCCAGGCCACGCTTCCAGCTAGCCGCTGGTCCCGCGGCCCGCAGTGGGGCCCGCATTGGGCGCGCCGACGCCCTTGCACACGCGCCCCCCACGGCCAGGCCTGCGCGGCGCGCGTGCCGCCGGCGCGCCCGCCGACCCCATGGAGTGGGGCTCTCAGGGCCACCGCCGGCCGCCGGCCGGTCCGGCCACACCGCCCCGCGACCGCCACGGGCCCCGCACCCGCATGGCGCCGCCTCCGCCTCGGCCGCCCGCCGCTACCCACGCGCCCGGCCCAGGCCTGAGCCCCCCCGCCGGCCGTGCCGCGCGGCCTCCCGCACACGGGACACAGGGACGGGCACCAGGGGATAGACCATACATAGTCCCCGCCCCCTCCACCCCCCTTACTCCACCTCCGCACAGGACGTAGCCCCCTCCCCTGTCGCGGGGGAGTGGCGGCTGGAAGCGAGGGGAACCGGGGCCCCGCAGGTCCCCGGACAGGTGGTCCCTCCATCCCGCCCCCCATCCCGCCTCCGTTTCGCACAGGTGCGCACGCCCTCCCCCCACGGCGGGGGAGGGAACCAGGGTCGCATGGGCAGGTGGTCCCTCTCACAGCGACACGCGCCCCCTCCCCCCCCAGACAGAAGGCGGAACCCCCCCCCCCCCCCCTCGGTCGTTGTCGGCACACGCCCGGCCAGCGTGACGCCGGCCGACTGCTCCCTTGCGCCCTGCCCAGGGAGAGCGTGTCTGGCAATTTCTCCCGCCGGCACGTGCTGGGTGCCTTAACAACAACAACAACAACAACAACATACCATACCATACCATACCATACCATACCATACCATACCATACCATACCATACCATACCATACCATACCATACCATACCATACCATACCATACCATACCATACCATACCATACCATACCATACCACACCATACCATACCATATAGCGGAGTCCCCCCGGCGAATCCGAGGTTCTTCCTCGAAGGGGCCCACGAGCCCAGGGGACGCCACCGGGTTTACACGGCCAAGCCGGACGGAGCTCCCACCGGCAACCCCCCCCCCGCGTGGGAGGGTGCACTCCACAACCGCCAGCCCCCCCCGCCCCCCCTCAGCCCCCCCGAAAAAAGGGACTCCGGCGCGGAGGGTTGGGGATATAGTCCCATGCCGCGCGGCCATGAATCAACATGGCCCTACACCGGGCGATACACGCCCTCCCCCCCCCTCGCTCAAGAGGGGCCCCCGTCGTCCCCCGGGCAGGGAGCAACCCCCCCCCCCCCCCTTCAAGGAACGGCCGCCCTCGGGAGCCCTCGCCCAGCCCCCGAGGGCCCCTCGGGGTTCGCCCTCGAGCCCGCCCAGCCCTTCCACGCCCCCCCCTCACCAGCCGCAGCCCATGGGCCCGCCCGGTCTCCCCCGCGCCGGTCCACAACCACCAGGGACCCGGGGCCCGGAGCCCCGGTGCCCAGCCCCGCCCGCCCCCCCGGTATCCATCCGGCAGGGCCCGTCCCGGTCTGGTTCGGCCGCGAGGGGACGGCGTGGCGCTCCCCCCGCCTCCGCCAGGATTCGCCCCCGTGGATGATGCTCGGCGGGATTCGTCCCCGCTGAGCGGGGTGCGGGCCCCACCGCTGACCGCGGCCCCCCGACACCGCGAGCGCCCTGGGCTCCCCGGCCGACTTTGGCCAGCCCCGACCGCTCCTCTGCCCCGGTCAGCCGCCCGGTGACGCTCTGCGGCTGAGCTCACCTCACCCCCTCCCCCTCACGCGCGCACACGCCCCTCCCACGCCCCCCCCCCCCCCCTCTCCGCACACGCCGCCCCTCCCTCCCTGTCCCCTCCCTTCCTTTTCGCATCACAGGTGCAGCGAGAGAACCGACCTCGCGTCGTGACGTCAAGACAACAACGGGCCCCCCACCGCCGGCGGGGGTCCCAGGCATACTCCCTCTCTCCTGCAACCCCCCCCCACACGCCAGGACCGCACCAGCAGTGCTGTGCAGGCCCCCACAGGAACCCCCACACGCCAGGGCCGCACCAGCAGTGCTGAGCAGGCCCCACAGGAACCCCCACACGCCAGGGCCGCACCAGCAGTGCTGTGCGGGCCCCACAGGAACCCCCACACGCCAGGGCCGCACCAGCAGTGCTGAGCGGGCCCCACGGGAACCCCCACACGCCAGGGCCGCACCAGCAGTGCTGAGCGTGCCCCGCAGGAACCCCCACACGCCAGGGCCGCACCAGCAGAGCGGTGCGGGCCCCACAGGAACCCCCACACGCCAGGGCCGCACCAGCAGTGCTGTGCAGGCCCCACAGGAACCCCCGCACACCAGGGCCGCACCAGCAGTGCTGTGCGGGCCCCACAGGGACCCCCACACGCCAGGGCCGCACCAGCAGTGCTGGGCGGGCCCCACAGGAACCCCCACACGCCGGGGCCGCACAAGCAGTGCTGTGCAGGCCCCACAGGAACCCCCGCACACCAGGGCCGCACCAGCAGTGCTGTGCGGACCCCACAGGAACCCCCGCACACCAGGGCCGCACCAGCAGTGCTGTGCGGGCCCCACAGGACACAGGCAGCGCCCCACCGCGCCCGCGCACGTGCGGTACAGGGGCGCGCAGGCAGAACGCCCCCTCCCCTGACGCGGGGGAGCGGCGGCCGGGAGCAAGGGGAAGCGGGGCCCCGCAGGTGCCCGAACAGGTGGTCCCTCCAGCCTGCCCCCCATCCCGCCTCCGTCGCTCACAGGTCGGGTCACCCTCCCCCCCGCAGTGGGGGAGGGCTCCAGGGTAACACACACAGGTGGCTCCTCCCTCCTCCTCGCGCGCGCACCCCCCCCCCCCCCGACATGGCGGCCCCCACCCCCCCCCCCTCGGTCGTCGTCGGCGCACGCCCGGCCAGCGTGACGCCGGCCGACTGCTCCCTTGCGCCCTGCCCAGGGAGAGCGTGTCTGGCAATTTCTCCCGCCGGCACGTGCTGGGTGCCCCCAACAACAACAACAACAACAACATACCATACCATACCATACCATACCATACCATACCATACCATACCATACCATACCATACCATACCATACCATACCATACCATACCATACCATACCATACCATACCATACCATACCATACCATACCATACCATACCATACCATACCATACCAGCTCAACTGGGGGGGGGGGCGCACCTGGAGAGGGTGTGTGTAGCCCCCTACTAGTTAGCATACTCCCTCCCTTTCGCAAGCGCGTCCAGGAGCTTAAAAGCCGCCTGCCCTCCAAGTTAGCACATCAGCCTGCTGTGCCAACACGACAAGAGGGGGAATGCGAACGTGCATCAGCCAGGCACTGCCCCCTGACTGTCACCTGCAACCGTGCAAATTGTCCCTGGCACTGTGGCATACCAAGCCGACTGCAGCCCCAAACAAGATGCTTTGCAGAGGGAGGCCACGGTACATGGACGATGGGCTTGTATCGGCGCCAACAGTGCACGAGGCGGTGGCAGAAAAAAAAAAGGCGGACATTGAACAGGGAGGTCTGGTGTGCAGAGCACCGCAAGATACGTGCATTACGGCCAAATGTCAGCAGCACCACAGCCCAAACTCAGCAGGGGCACGAAAATGTTCCTACTTGTACCCTGATAAAAAAGTCACATGTCAGATACAATTATTTCAAAAAAAAACACCATAAAACTCTCAAGTGTGCCCTTTCTAAATTTATGCATGGCCTGTTTCTATTTCGCGGAATGGCGACTGTGCAACTATCGGTGTGCTGCTCCACAGCATTCAGCAAACCCTTGGCTGCACTCCCTCCCCAGCTGGCGTGACCATTCCTATGGTGCATGGTACCTGGAAAACGGGTTCTGACAAACCTCAGAAGGGGAGGGTGTGTGGGAGGGGTCCCCGACCTCCTCACATTCTCAGAAATTCTAATTCAGCCCTGCCCCTAAGCTGCCACCCATGCGGGTTAATCACAGCAGCAAAAGGCTCCACTCGTGATTAATGCCGTAAAATTGCCACATACCATTGGCACCTCCAAAACAATGGTGGCGGACAGCCACAACACAGCACCAACCAGCCAGGTGGGACACAGGCAACCAGAAGCTGCCAAGTAAAAAAAAATACCATTGGCAACTGTTTTTCTGTGGCATTGCACTCTTTAGATGTACAGGGATGCATGTCCTCTGTGCGGGAGCCTCATTGTCAGCTGCATCCAAGGTGGCAAACGCTCAATCTCCAACCCAGTACTCATCACAACAGAAGAATAGGTACAATCTTCAGGTCAACCACACTACAATGTTCCTTTTGGGCGGGTCACCCACAAAAAACACATGTGCTTTCTTCGGGAACCATTTACACTGAGGTTGTGTTGTGGGGCTGGGAGCTGCCCATGGTGAAAAACTGCGTTAGCAGGTTGTGTACCAAACCCGTGAGAGACCCCCCCTGCACCCAATACCCATATAAGGTGAAACACACATGAATATGGCCTAAAACATGCTTTACATACCTTGGATGGTCATATTGTGTGGTCACAATATCAAAAAAACAAGTTTCGGAATCTTCGATTTTTGAGCTTTCCAGGGTGAAAAACTGCATACGCAGGTTGTGTACCAATCCCTTGGGAGACCCCCCCCCCCCCCGTGCGCCCAATATCCAAATAGGGTGAAAAACACATAAATACAGCCTAAAACATGCTTTACATACCTTGGATGGTCATATTGTGTGGTCACAATATCAAAAAAATAAGTTTCGAAAACTTCGATTTTTGAGCTGCCCAGGGTGAAAAACTGCATAGAACTAAGTCACAGGGCACAGCAAAGCACCAACTTGTCAGTCAAGCAGGTTCTGTACCAATCCCTTGGGAGACCCCCCCCCCCCCCCCCGCCGTGCGCCCCATACCCAAATGTGGTGAAAAACACATAAACACAGCCTAAAACATGCTTTACATACCTTGGATGGTCATTTTGGGTGGTCACGGGTTCAAAAGAATAAGTTTCGAAAACTTTGATTTTTGAGCTGCCCAGGGTGAAAAATTGCATGAGCAGGGTGTGCACTGGCCCATTCACTCATTGGAGTTGAAACAGTCATTTCGCGTCTTTGGCACGGGTTGTGACTGGCCCTCAGCAAGGCTAGAGACGGCAAAAAACGTCCTTTGGTATCCTAGTAGGCATATACTGTCATAACATCCCCACTCACACCCCTCAGAGTGGGTACAACGGGGTCACTGAGGTCGCCAAACCCGCCCACATGGCAAAAATGGCTGAAAAGTGCATAAACTGCATCAGCGCTCGTCCCACTCCGCCCCATACAAACCGCATGGAGTCGGGACCCCGAAACAATTTTTCGGCTCAAAATCGAAAAAACCAAAAGATTCATGATAATTGATTCAAAAAAAAGGGGGGTTTTCGACATTTTTGACGACCCCCCCAACCCCCCCCCCCACACCTCCCTCAAAACCTCAAAAAAGTGGGTTTCAAGTGGGGGGGGGGTCGGGGGGGGGGGTCCGGACCAAAAACTCATTGGGGGATGCGTTGATTTGGACAAAATAATGATTTTACAAGGCGTTAAAGTAACAATTCAACCCTTTGGGGTAGGGTACGCGAATAGGCCCAAAAAGGCCCAAAATGGGGGGGTATGTGGCGTTTTCCCCATATATACGCCTGCCTCGCTTTGATCTAACAACCTCTGCGAGGTGATTACAAAAAACTTTAACGTGCCACTAAGCAGCCTATCCAGCGTGAAAACAGCCAAGTCCTCATTGCCAAGGGGCCATATGGGGGGGCGGGGGGGAGTGGGGATACGTGGAGTTGGGACCCGGGACCCCCGCCATGGGTTAGGGGGTCCATATACAAGAAAAAAGTTCTTCAGGACCCAGGTCCAAACACAGCGGCCACAATACGCAAAGAAGTTTTGACCCCCTCCCCCCCCGACCCCTCCCAAAAAAAGGGGTACTCAGGTGCAGGGGGGCGGGGGGGTACGGGGGTCAAAATCCAAAAAATCATTGGGGGATCATTCTTGGTCCTAAAATGATGATTTTACAAGGGGTTAGACGTCAGAAACCATACACTGGGGTATGCAATGTGGATCTATACTTCCGTTTGCACAAACTGCACTACAGTGTAACTTATACCTTTGTGTCAACAGCACCATTTTTTGCCAAAACGCCACTACTCTTTGGTATGTGGCATGCATACAAGTACTGTGTGACGGAGTGTTACCGCCGATTCTTACCCTTATCGGCAGCACTTGTGTATGAACAGTTTCTAACCGACCCCGCCAAAGTAGAAATTCTAACAAACTTTAATCTCTTCATGATGGAGAGCATGGTTCTGTCTGTGTTCTTGTGTACCAATCGAGTGGTACCTCTAATCCGGTCTGCTATTGCCCAACTCTGGCGTTTGCGAGACGTTTACGGCGCTGGCGCCGTAAAATTGCAGCAACTCAAGGGCATGCTTGCATTGTTTCGCGACTACGCACCAGCGTTGTGGTACCTGGGGTACTGCGTGCGAACCCTGCATTGGCGCAGGCATGATCCCTGGTCCGGAAAGGAAGCCAGGGATATTCTGCAATTTCGTACATTGATGCTGTTAGCACCGAAGCCTCGGCAAGGTCGTCGGCAATATATGGACGCCTTGCTGTTGGCTACCCTACAGTGGCATCCATACATAGATTGCCTACCTGGTGCAGCTTTCCGTGAGGAGAAGCTAGAGGCAACACTAACCGAACTGCAGCGTGCCCAAGAAGATAATCCCACAATTGTAACTGTGAAAGATCACCAAAAAAACTACCGTTATCTAAACCGAAAACCTAACCTACCACGGGATATTGTTGATCCCCATTTGCCGCGTTCCTTTCCTTGCCGGGTATTCATCCGGGTAAAAAGGATACTTGCGGCCATTGAAAACGGGACACTACCCTTTATGCCACTAGCACCAAGGGTGTGCCTGCAACTGAGTGGCCACAGGACTTTACCTTCCCAGCACGTCTGTGGGACGTGCCTTCTGCTACTACTATAAAGCTTCTGCGTGTGAAAATGGTCCGGAAATTGCTATCCCCAATCGTAGTAAGGGATGGTACCCCAATAGGGGATGTGGTAGATGAGAGCCAAACGGTGTTTGGCCATAGAATCACCGCATCAGACGTATGTTCAACTGCAAATGTTGTTGTTACCGATGTAAACCTCAGAGTACACCATTGTCCTCAATCCGAACTATATCCCAAGGCACCTTTCCAAAGAACACTTCCGTCTCCAACTCCTCATTCCGCGACATGTAACCCAACACAAAGTCATACACCTTTTGGGTGAGGCAAACAAAAAAAATTTTCAACACAAAATTGTTGTGTTGAACAAAAAGTTTTCTGTTGAAAAAAATTTTGTGTTGGGCGCATCATCATCGTCATGTGATCTTGAGAGCAGGCAAAATGCAAGGCCCAACACAATATGGTGGCTAGGTCGCTAGGTGGCTGGGTGGCTGGGCGGCTAGCTAGGTGGCTCGGTGGCTGGATGGCTGGGTGGCTGGCTGGGCGGCCAGAGCCCCCCCCCCCACCCCCTCCCACCCCAAGACCAGAACAGGCCCTTTTTCGGACATGAAGGGACGCAAAGAACTCAAAATGGACTCAAAATGGGCCTACTTCGGTTGATTGTGCACCCCAAATGGTTTGGGGTCATTTTTGGAAAGATTCATTCCCAGTTTTGGTCCTAAAACAGCCCATTTTCAAGGTATTTTGGAACTTTCCAAGGGCCAAAATGGGCTACCACAATCTCAAAGAGGGCTGAAAACACTTGTTTGGGCATCCCACGTGGTCAAAGATTAATTTTGGAAACAAGCAATTATTCCCCCCAAATGAACTCTATCAACGCATTGTGAGGTGCCAGTATACAGGAAACGTGACATGATAACATTTCTTGGCCAAGAAACGTTATCAGACAACGGGGTCGGTGATCACATTTGTTCGTCAAGAAATTGTGAGACCGATAACGGATATAACATATGATGGCTTAATCTGCCGCCGTTCTCCATAGGTGGGGGGCACCCACGGGGGGAGGGCGTAGAACTCATGATTGGCCCTTCCCCACGCCCCCCGACCTCTGTGCATCGGCACACGGACTATAATAGCGCAATACCCTCTTTATATGAGGTGCGAGTATACAGGAAACGTGACATGATAGCATTTCTTGGCCAAGAAACGTTATCAGACAACGGGGTCGGTGATCACATTTGTTCGTCAAGAAATTGTGAGACCGATAACGGATATAACATATGATGGCTTAATCTGCCGCCGTTCTCCATAGGTGGGGGGCACCCACGGGGGGAGGGCGTAGAACTCATGATCGGCCCTTCCCCACGCCCCCCGACCTCTGTGCATAGGCACACGGACTATAATAGCGCAATACCCTCTTTATATGTTTTTTCACCCTGTTTGGGTGTTGGAGGGGGTGTGAAGCGGCTCCGAAGGGGCTGGGGCGCAACCTGCTTATGCAGTTTTCCACCCTCTGCGGCTCAAAAATGGAAATTTTCAAAACCAATTTTTTTTCATATTCCAATGATCAAATATCCCATGTAAAGCATGTTTTAGACCCTCCTCTGATGTGCTTTTCACCGTATGTTGCTTGTTTGGACGGGGCTTGGGGGCTTCTAATTGACTAACTCACTCATTGACCGACGGTGCTCCCTCCCCCTTCACCATGTACACCGCAAAAAACAAAAGTTTTCGAAAGTGATATTTTTGATATCGTGGCCACTCACAATGACCATCCAACTATGTAAAGCATGTTTTAGGTAGTATTTTTGTGTTTTTCACCAATTTGGGTATTGGGTAGGGGGGGGGGGGTTCCTCTCTCTTTGAGGTGCCTTGCCGAAGGCATTAGAATTTTCAAAATTGGACTTTTTCTGAAACCATCTTGCCGCCCTTGGGATGGATTTGGGTGATCATTTGGTGACAATGTGGATCCTTGAGCACCCATAGGGACCCACGTAGTGTCTGTTACGCACATGTAGCGCGCGCCATGGGCCCCCTAAAAGCCCCAAAATTGCTGTGCGAGACGTTGTAGAGTGTCACCTGAGAATTTCAATGATTCACATTTTTCCAAAACCCTTTTGTCGGCCCTGGGATTGGTGACTCCGGACATCACCGGCGATGCTGCGGTGGGGCCTACCGGTGTTGGGACGCGTGTCCATTGGAGGGCTCGTGCTGTGTCGTGTGTGAAACGCATTGTCTTGGGTTTGGATTAAATGGTCTGTTTTGAACATCCCCTCCCCCGTTTCTCGACTAGTGGGTCCCCCAAGGCAGTGATTCTCCCCTCTCCCCCCTAGCCGAGGGACCACTAGCTTGCCTAATTGTGTTTGGTTTCTCTCTCTGGGTGTGTGTGTACCTTGCCCTGAGATTAGCCACACCACATGACAACAACAGCATCATGGGTTGTGCGAGTCATTCTGTCGGCTTGCTGGGAGCTTACGTAGCAAGTGTGTGCACTGCAAAAAATCAACAGTCAATCATGACCATGAGGCGGAAAAAAAAACACTCGGAAGGTTCAGAAAGCGTGGTTCCGGCTGAGCATAAGCCCCGGGTCTAATCGCGTAGGTACATAACCCGTCTTTTGTTTTTGGATCCGGGGACAAAAATCCCTTTGTCTCTCTTAGTGGTGACACGTCTAAGTGGAAACTAGGTCTGACGAAATTGGCCTGCTGTGCCGTTTGTCTTTGTGTAGCCCGTTCTTTTCAACCCAATTGTTGAAGTGTTTGAATAAAGCATCCACTGTGATGGTGTGCATTCTGGCCCGCTTTCAACCTTTGCTACAACAGAGTGGATCGACGTAGGTGACAAACCCGAATCCTCCCTTGAGAAGCAATGGCGAAAAAATGCCACTCCAGAGTTTGGCGGCTTGCCTCGTCGGCCAGCATGGCTTTTGACTGTTTGGGTTTGGAAGGAAGGTTGTAGGACATGAAGAAGCACCCTATTTCGCGCAGTTGTTCATCGTTGAATTCCCCAAGTTTAACTCCCCATCTTCCGTTTGTTCCGAGCAGTTTGTCAACAAACTCCTTAATATTGCGATCCAGGTCCACTTCTGCACTCCAGGTATGGGCTCCCTGTTTCGAAGGAACATCTACGTTGGCGTGGTTTCAAGCACCTCCATCTCACGGGAGGATCGTTTGTCATGCAAATGATGTGTGTATGATTCAACGTTTCGTTGACATCTTTGTACTTTTTGTTTGGGACAGCGGTGTGACTCGTGCAAAGGTTCTTGAGTTGTGCATCGCTGAGAGAGTTAGGGTCGACCTCATCCATGCAGATCAGAACATTTTTGTTCCCTCTTTGAACCCATCTTCACACAGTATGCTCTTGACACGCGCATTGGCGTCGGACAGAGCCGGTCCTATCAGACACTGTAGAATGGATGTCAAGACATTTGTTCCACAACCTTCAATGTCAGAATGAAGTGGCCGAAACCGAGTCCACTATCGCCGCGGACACGGTGTTTCGTTTATGCTCGAAACTGATTTCCGAAATGAATTCATCGGCTAAATGTCTCTCCAACGCATCCCAAAAGTCCCTTAGTGCACTGAAGGCTGCACTTCCCCGCACCAACCCATTTCAAAGACTACTCCGTTGTAGCATATCGAACACATGCTCCGTTCCTCGCTACGAACCATCTCATTGGTGGTTGTCGCGAATAGAGGGATCACCAATTAGAGAAATACTGTGCATTACTGTGGTATAGTACTGTGGGTGGAAGTTTTCCTCCTTGCAACTAGGCCTCACAGGTCCACAAGGGCTCGTTGCGCTTGCGACAGGCTTGTCGCGATTTAGACATCAGAGCAAAGTGTGTGGAGCTTTGGGAGTTTTTCATTCGGACTTGCAGGCTTTAAAAGACCTTCTCCGGACTTTTGGAGTTAACATGCAAGGGTGAAGTTGCACGAGACGGACGGGTAGGTATCGTAGGTAGGGTGTACATTCAAATCAAGACTCCTCTCGGGCTGGTTTCGTCGTCAGGGTGGACTTAAGCAACGCAACAAAGCACGAGCAATGAGCGAATGCCACAAGAAACACTCTTTCTGAAAGCACAGCGTGATATCCAAGAGGCATAAACACAAACACAGGTTTGGGAATTTCAGTGTGTTCCGTTAAATTACACAAGAGGTATATATGTGTACTTGTATGAGAGACAATTTGTGAAGAAACACGCTCAAACAGGCACAAAAAACGAAAGAGAACGCTTGTCAAGCCGCCTCGTCCGCTTGGAGGTGGGGCAAACACCGTCCCAAGCGCGCCAAGCAGCCTTTGTTTTTGGGTAATGAAGCTAAATTGCAGTCAATTTAATGGCAACCCGTTGGCCTGCAAGAAAGTCTGGTACTGGGAAGCTCTGAGTGGAAGCTGCTCATGCACGTGCGCGTCCACAAGAGCCTGCAAGCCCTTTGCCGTGTTGTACCCCAGCAGTGAAGGCCTTGCATCACTGACAGCGGATATGCATGCCATCAAACATTTGAGAGGTCATTATCCCAGAGTGAGGTTTCCCATGGGGTGGGGGGGGGGGGTTCAAGGGGTCACGCAATGGGCCACATAATTTGAGCCTTACCTATGTAATTTTTCCGTTCTAAGGCAAATGAGGTGCTTACTATGCATTGGATTTATTGACATGTGGTTACTTACAGATGATTAGGGGAGGCAAGGTCAAGTGTCCTTTACACAGAAACAAACAATTTCAATTTCTATTCGGCAAATCATCTCAAAGAGGGGCAGGGAGCCCCTACACACAAACAGCATGGCCCTCGGGACATGGACGACTGCGATGCGGGCCCCCACAGGTGGTGGAGTACTCGTATCATCTCCGAACCATGACTGAACCCACCGCAAAGCCCCTCCCCCCCCGCCCCCTCTTCTTCGTAAAAAATCAGAGTTTTGAAAATTGCCTAGGGCCATAGTGTCAACAAATGATGACGCCAGTGCTTTTGGGGGCAAATAAGCAGCACTACTACTAGGAGGACCGATTGGTGCTACATGCCCACCCATGGGTTTATGTGTACTCCCATTGTCACCAAATGATCGTGTAACCCTGGTCCAAGGGTCCCCGGGGGTTGTCAGAGGTTGTTGCAGCCAAACTGGTGCCCATAACTTTTTTACATAGGGTTGTTTGAGATAGTTCGTCTGAACTCTAGTACCCGCAGCGGGCCAATGTGATTGGCTCTCCACCAAGGTACCCATCATTACTCCTTGCATGCATGGCTGGTCCTCATGTGAGGGGCAGCTGCGCACGTGGAGCAGGCAGGTGCATCCGCATTATTCAGGGTCATAGAGGATAGGGGCAGAGGCAATGGCAGGCCCATAATGTCGTGCTTACAGGCAGAGGCGCAGTGCGAGTCCACCCCCCTCCCCTTGCACCAGCACCAACACCGCCCTGTCCGTCTTGCTCTTTTGGTGCATACGCTAGTCCCCCTGGTCCCGACCCACACTCCAGCATGATGCAGCAATGCACCCCAAGGCACACAGTTGTTGTAGGCAGGACCTCGTAACAACACGGGTGAGACTAACAGGACGAAAACTTAGAACATACCTCCGTCTTTCCAATGTGGCTGAGTTTGGTGCTTGTCCACAGCGCCTCAATGTTGGTATAGATAAAGTCTTTGCAAGGCGTTGTGCATTGAACTCCTTCAAACGTTCTACAATTGCTGGCAGCATTTGACGGAGTTTTGTGCCTGTCTTCAGCACCATCAATACTATGGCTTCCGTGCATACGTACCATTGGTGCTTCTATCACCCAGCTACCCATAAGTATTGCGGACAATCATAGTGCAGCCGGGCACTGTGATCTACTCCGTTGACACGCTTGTGCAAGCGGGACCCAACCTTCCAACAACAACTGCAAAAGATGGAGACATGGACATGCTTCAAGCTCCTCCGGGTCGGCGATGGATTGACAGCAGCCGCACGCACCCACAGTTCAGTGCGCGGACTTGGGGGGTTGACAGAGGGGCAGGAGCTGCTGTGTTGTGGGAGGCAAGAACCATTCGGCAACACTGTATCCCTAGCCCCAGCGTTGCACTTTTGGATGCACATCGCAGTCCCCTACCCCGCCGGCATGGGTTGAGTTTTTGTTCTATTTGTTGTATTAGAAGTTAACCAGAACCACATTCACCATGTATCTCTGGGCCCCGCAACTCACGCATTGGTATCAACGAGTTGCTCCATAGGGACCCGAAAACACTCCTCCATACACTCAGCCATTGGTGATATCCAACCTGACAAGTACCACCTATTTTCACTGTTTGTGCCTTTGTGACCCTTGAACTTGACCTTTGCTCTTTTGTGTGTGCGCTTTGGCCTCCGAATTAAAGAAAATTGCTTCCAAGCTGAACAATTAGGAGATCGGCGCGGCAACCCTGCCAAGAGAAAAATGAAACTTGGAATTCATCTCAGGACATCAATTCTCAGTCAATATCCGAGAAAAAAACTGACATGTCTCTGGAATGACAAAATTTGCTTGAGTAGTTTTTTTATTTGTGGAGCGAGAGGCGACCGCGGCGTTCAGCAAACGACAAGAAACCGTTCAATTCGTTCCGTTGTTTCTGTGCAGCATTTCCTTTCATTTTTCAGCTTAAATTCTTCACTATATATATATATATATATATATATATAATTATGTCATTGGTGATCCTTCGAGTTTTCCGCTTCGGACCCCGCCCCATCAATGCCTTTCACTCAGAACTAGAGGTTTATGGGAAGGGTTATAGCTTCATGGGGGGGGGTGAGGGGATATACGAGACAAACCCCTACAAGCGCTCACAGGAGCCTTGTAAAGCAGTTCTGCGCCTGGGGTACACAAATCTCACCCCCTGGGAGGTAGAGAACTTAGTAAACTATATGAGGGACACACGCTGGGGGCCCACAGACTACCACCCCCTTTCTCACTACTGCAACTGCAAGCAGTTAGCAAAATTTTTGGGTGTAAGTGTGCCCCCCTACTGGGTTAATCGGGCGGGTCGGTGGGCTGCCCCCTTGGCCCCCAAGTGTGTAGTGGCCTGTGGTGTTGCAACCTGGGACAATGGGGGCTGGTCCTTGGGAAGTGTGTTGTGAGGTCCAGCCTCACTTTTGGCTTGGCCGTTGACCTTTGCCCTTGACCTTGGCCTGGCCGTTGACCTTTACCCTTGACCTTGGGCATGTTTGGCAGTCGCATTGTAGGCTGCTGAGTGCTTTCTTCTGCCTTTGTTCTTTTGCTGTCTGACTTGGGGCCGGGTCGACACTTTTTTATATTTGTCGACACTGTCTGGGCAACTGGGCGGGTTAACTTTACGACAGGTTTGCGTTGACTTTTTTGTGCTGACCAAAAGCTCGAATCCACCTTTCCTTGCTTTCACTCCCTGTGTCTTTTGCGTTTGCGTTGGCAGTTGGCTATCTGAAAAAATTTTTTGCAAAAATGGGGGTTGCAACGAAATACTAACCTGCTCCGTGACGTCCACCGGTGGGGCTGGCGCTGCACACGGGGCTGCTGGTGGGGCTACTGCGTCAAGTTGTCTTTCTCGGATATCTACAACGAGAAGGTGCAAGACCTTCTTGCCAAAAAGGGGGGGGTACTGATCTGAAGATCGTGAATGACCCGCAAAAGGGGCCATTTGTCAGAGGTTTGAGCGAGCACGAGGTAACATTGCAACACATGCATCTTCTGGTCAAGAGCACAGGAGTTGTTAGTCCTCTCTATCCATTTCTGCACCTGTGACAGTGATAGTGATAGTGGCAGTGACAGCGACCCTGCTATAGAAAAGACCAAGCCGTGTGTCCCGAGTGCAGGTGTAGATAAGAAGAAGCGGCACAAGGAGGAGGCATGCAAGTAGTGGCATTTTGTGCCCAAAATTCCTCTCTGTTTTGTGCGGTGCAACTGATCTTTGTCGCATTTCAAATGACTCTAGATCAAGCATCGTGGCTAAATTACGCACCGGGTTTATTTCGCACAGCAGCCTGAAAATTGAGCGGGAAATTTCGCACACATTTGAAATACGAAATTTCCCACAACGAAATATTCCCGTCGCGAAATTTTCCCCACCCCTATATTCATAAGGCTGGTGCAAAAAGGAAAGCGCATGACAACAATGTCCGGTATCACCACACGCGCAAACAAAGGTACACACATGGAAAAAGAAGTGTAAGAACGAAGCAAATAAAGGTACATGCATGTGAACCAAGTGTATATGTAGAAGGTAGTCAAAGGTGTGTGTATGTGAAACAAGGGTAAAGGCATGTATGTGAAACCAACACGCCAATTATGCTGGCATCCTACGTGTGTTGATTGTAGAAATGACATGTACATGAACATGCTTGCTCATGCATGCATGCGTGCTTTCTCAAGTGGGCCCGCCACAAATTTATGGAGCTATGTCCCAGCTAGGGTTCCCGAATAGGTGCGCATGGGGATGTACATGTAGTGTGGAAGTGGAGACAATTTGCTTGACGGGGGCCGTTTTTGACGAACACGGACCCCGAGTGGCCACATCTGCCCCACCCACATAGCTGCGCAAAGGGAATGGCAAGGAAGGGAAAGTGATTATGATGCTGGTGTTGTGCATTATTGTGCTAATTTGTGCTTCCCTTTTCATCCCTTTTAGCCTTTTTAATGGATATCCGCTCATACTAGTAGTTGTGTTATGTTGTATTCTTGTTAGGACCCGTCTTTTTTTCAAATCGTGAAGCTGTAGCTTCAGAGGGGGGGGGGGGGGGTTGGGGCCGGCTTCACAGCTGGAAAAATTTGTGCAATGCCAAATTTGGACCTGATTTGGCGGATTTGGGGCCTGTGGTGGCGGCGCGCTCCCTGCCTTCGGCGGCGCGCTCACAGCAGGCCAGCCCATCGACGGCCTTAACAACGATGCTAATAGTGTTAGTTCTATCCAATTGCCAATTAGGACACGATTCGGAAACAAGGGTGACTCCGGTGGATGATAGAAGGCCCGGAGTTAAGGATCTGGCTAAACCCTGGTGTGGTGCCTCAGCCCACACCGGCTGTCCCCCTTGGGTGCATCAATGCACTTGGGAGGGGACTGGTACACGTTAATGGGCGCATTTGCTTCGGCTTTTGCCACGCCTACGTGTATGGGGGATCACAAGTCCCTTGAAGCCGGAGGAGCCCGAGTGGAAGATGAGTGGACTAGGAGGCAACTGAGGTAGGCGCATCGTTGTTAAGGTACGAATGGGTGGATGCTCTGCAACATGACTCATGCGAGTGCCACAATTGTACGATTCTGCCTCAAATGCCTTGCTGAATTCTGAGCTGCAATAGCATTCACCATGTGAGTGCCACACAATGCACAATTGTCTCAAGTTGCAGGATTTGTCTTGATTTGTTTTGAAGTGCACTGGTGTTGATTCCGTATATGAATGCACAGCCTTGCTTTGATTTTGGTTGTAGACTTCGTAGAAGCCTTCCACTCTGCCTTGTGTTTTTGTTGGATTCCGATTTGCGTTGCATTGCTATGGCATCTAAAATCGGCGACGTCAGCCGTGCGACCCGGGCCTCCCTACTGCGCGCGAACGGTGTTTATTGATTGTAGGAAGGTGCGCCTTTGCTTCACTTTTGTTTGTAGAGGTCGTAGGAGCCTTGCACAAGGAGTGGTTTTTTTCCTGTGTACTAGTGAGCAGATGATACAATTAGATTTGCAGTGCATGTCAAAACGGCGACGTCAACAAAGTGCGCTAGTGGCTTTTAATGTGGTCCAACGTTGTTCATTTGTTGTACGAAGGCACGCCCCTGCTTTAGTTTTGGTTGTAGAGGTGCCGAGAGCCTTGCGCTATGAGTTGTTTCACATTTCCACACAAATCCATGGTCCGACAGCCTTTTTGCCTTTTGCCACATATGGACAAGTTCATCGTGAGAACCAAGGTAACCAAGCCACCCCGGCCTTTACCTTTGCTCGCTTCGGGGGCCCTTCAACTTCGCAAGAATTTTGACTCTTTGGTTCCTATCCCCAAGGTGCATCCCAAGTTCTTGCCCCAAAAAACGAGCTCACCAAAATATTCGGAGGCTATAGCTGCCTTCTGCCACTTCAAGAGGAAAGTCGGGGAGCATGAAAATTTACGGTCTTGGCAAATGGAGTTCCAATTGATGTGGAATGAGGGCAAAGCTGATTTACCCGCGTTGCTTCAGCAATTTGAAAAGAGTGCACGTGAAAAGTTTCGTCACTTTCTGACACCGAGAAGGATATGTTGCGACGTGAACATGAGAGTTTGCTTCAAATCATGTCGGTTTTGGCTGCACGTGACAACATGGACATTTGGTGGCGGTTGAACGCAGTAGTGCACTCCGCGGAATCGGATGTTGCAAGTAGTAGCAGCACTTGTGACGTTGAAGAGCACCATTTTGCCTCCGTTGCGTCCTCATCCGCTCGCACTGACGTTGGGTCCTCCTCCACCCTTGATGATGCTGCCCCTATGCTTACACCTCCATTATGTAGTTCGGTGGAAAGGGTATGGGGAGGGGGATGACACAGAGGAGCCCGCAGAGTCATTGCGCCATTGTCAGGAGTTGGTAGATGCATATGAGAGAGAAAATGGTGATGAGACCATGTATGAGCCTGAAAGGATCATCAAATCAGTAAAAAGGCGCGGGAAGGTGCATTATCAAGTGCGCTGGAAGGGGTTTGGGGCAGAGAGCGACACCGTCGAACCGGAGGGTAACCTGCCGCCGTGGCTTCTTGAGCAGTTCAGGTGTGATTCAGGTGTCGTTGACATTTAGATAACTCCATTGGATGTCTACTGTTGTTTCCAGTCGTTGAGGTGACTCCGACGCAAATGATCAATGAGGTCACACTTTGGTGTCCATTAATGCTTCAATTGCTTGTGTTTTGTTTGTGGGTTCCAAAAGGGAGGGCGTTTTCATGTGCAACACTGGTTAGTAAAGGAATACGCAAAGCTGGTAGGCAACCACTTGCAGATTTGCTCGGGCAGCTTCACCGGGAGGGGGGGGGGGGGGGTCTTGGCCTTCTGAAGCTACAGCTTCAGGTTTTGAAAAAAAGACGGGTCCTTATTATTATCATTAACACCAAAGAGTACAACAAAGTAAGGGGTGAGGGAGGGAGGGAAAGCGAGCATAAGGGGAGGGTATGGGTGTACAGTGAGATGTGGGTAAGGGAGTGTGAGGTGTGACGACAAGTGAACACCAAATAAAAACACGCAGCGAAAAATTTTCATCAAAGTTGCATTTTACTTATGTTCATGGCAATTTTCCATGCCCAAAAACGATTCTGTGGTGTGACGCCCGTGGCGGGCAACGCCGAACCTCAGGCCTTCGTGGGTTCTGGGCCGTGTCAATGCCGGGGCCCCTCGGTTTTTCGCCACCATTCACCCTGGCCGAGTCACCATGGGCCGAGTCAAGACCGGGGTCGCTCGCCATTGTGTATTGCTGTTTGCGATGCGTTGTGTGCATTCAATCTTGGTAAATCTTGTCAAATCAATGTCGCAATCGCAGAATTCTTATGAAGAATAAACGAGATAAATGTGTATCTGTAAAATATCAATCTCGGTAAATCTTGTCAAATCAATGTCGCAATCGGGGAATTCTTATGAAGAATAGACGAGATAAAAGTGTATCTATAAAACCTCATATTCATATTCATATTCATATTCATTGTGGGGAGCAGACAAGAATCTTGAAATTCAATTGGCCAAACATTGGCAAATTGACACCTGGTGCGAAATAATTGCAATACACAGTGAAGAACTCTTGAAGGGTGCTTGCAATCTTGAAGGGTGCTTGCGAGTAAAATACCTTGGTCTGCCGGTGTTTGCTTGTGTGTGTAGTTTGTGCATGTCACACATGCCTTGAACACTCCATGGGGGACGGTTTTCATCCCAAAATCCACAGAATCCGCAAAATCCGCAGAATCCTTCTGGGGCGGGGGGGGGCTGGGCCACGATCCGTGGAATCCACGGCGTCACGAAACCTCAATGGTACTTGGGGTGGGGGTGTTGCTCCTGAATAGACTATGTTAACACAAGAACACAAGGTAGTACCAAATCTAGAACACTTTTGGCTAGCTTGAGTGCCATGCCTTGTGTTGTCAACTTGAACATGTGTCATGCAATTCATAACATCTTTATTACATGGGCATTGTGGTCCACATGTAATTTGAACTCTCGGTTTGCATCCGCTGCCCCCAAAATAATTGACCTTGCTCCAAAAGGCATGGCGCTAAGAGGTTTCGTGTTGAATTCGATCTGTTGAAGAGCCACCCATTCCTCACCCTGAACACCAAAACCATTTCTTGTCTTGAGAGAGCAGAGCATAGGGAGCAGCGTCTAAACACAGACCCTGATACACACCAACCTTCCTTTGCGCTCGTGCACTATGTGCCGGGATGTGTTCAAGAGTGAACACAATGTCCATAACTGCCTAGCTTGATATGGGTATGGACACGCGGAGTGTGGCTGCCACTGCCACGAATGACAAGTCCTCGCGGTCACATGCTGTTGTGCAACTTGCGCTCGACATGGAGGACTCCCTGGGACAGGTGGGTGCCAAGAAGATCACACGCCCGCGCCGCAGCCGAGCAAATTTGGTGGATCTGAGAAAGTGTCGAAGTCTAAGGTCGAAGGTGTGCAATGCACGCGAACACACAAGCGTGATCTTCTCGGCCTTCGTCTTGTCGTCTTCTGGCTTTTGTTCATTGACGTACACCAGAAGGGCTGCTTTGTCCCAAGTGTTGTCCAAGATACTACCAACGCAAATCAGTCTGTGTGAGTGACCAATAACTTCTTCAGAGGGACTACAGCGAATCCTGGTGGCCTCTGTCTGGACCTGTTCTTTCATTTCACCAGGTGGGTGGTACCTACGCGAAGGTTGAGTCTTCGATTCGTCGAATCGTGCTGGAATATCGTGCTTGGAGATCTACAACGAGAAGGTGCAAGACCTTCTTGCCAAAAAGGGGGGGGTACTGATCTGAAGATCGTGAATGACCCGCAAAAGGGGCCATTTGTCAGAGGTTTGAGCGAGCACGAGGTTACCAGCTGGAAGTCGAGAAGTTGCTTGATATGGGTATGGACACGCGGAGTGTGGCTGCCACTGCCACGAATGACAAGTCCTCGCGGTCACATGCTGTTGTGCAACTTGCGCTCGACATGGAGGACTCCCTGGGACAGGTGGGTGCCAAGAAGATCACACGCCCGCGCCGCAGCCGAGCAAATTTGGTGGATCTGAGAAAGTGTCGAAGTCTAAGGTCGAAGGTGTGCAATGCACGCGAACACGCAAGCGTGATCTTCTCGGCCTTCGCTTGTCGTCTTCTGGCTTTTGTTCATTGAGATACAGCCACAGCCACAGCCACAGGAACAGCCGCAGCCACAGCCACAGCCACAGCCACAGCCACACACACAGCCACAGCCACAGCCGCAGCCACAGCCACAGCCACAGGAACAGCCGCAGCCACAGCCACAGCCACAGCCACAGCCACACACACAACCACACACACAGCCACAGCCGCAGCCACAGCCACAGGCACATGAACAGCCGCAGCCACAGCCACAGCCACAGGAACAGCCACAGCCACAGCCACAGGAACAGCCACAGCCACAGCCACACACACAACCACAGCCACAGCCACAGCCACAGCCACACACACAACCACAGCCACAGCCACAGCCACAGACACAGATACAGCCACAGCCACAGCCACACACACAACCACACACACAGCCACAGCCATGGCCGCAGCCACACCCACAGCCATAGCCACAGCCACAGCCACAGATACAGCCATACACACAGCCGCAGCCACAGCCACAGCCACAGATACAGCCACACACACAGCCACAGCCGCAGCCACAGCCACAGGCACATGAACAGCCACAGCCACAGCCACAGCCACAACCACACACACAGCCACAGCCACAGCCACAGGAACAGCCACAGCCGCAGCCACAGCCACAGCCACACACACAACCACAGCCACACCCACAGCCACAGCCACAGCCACAGGAACAGCCACAGCCACAGCCACACCCACACCCACACCCACAGCCACAGCCACAGCCACAGCCACAGCCACACACACAACCACAGCCACAGCCACAGCCACAGCCACACACACAACCACAGCCACAGCCACAGCCACAGACATAGATACAGCCACGGCCACAGCCACACACACAACCACACACACAGCCACAGCCACGGCCGCAGCCACACCCACAGCCATAGCCACAGCCACAGCCACAGATACAGCCATACACACAGCCACAGCCATAGCCACAGACACAGATACAGCCAAAGCTACCCACAGCCACACACACAGCCACAGCCACAGCCACAGCCACAGCCACAGCCACAGATACAGCCACACACACAGCCACAGCCATAGCCACAGACACAGATACAGCCAAAGCTACCCACAGCCACACACACAGCCACAGCCACAGCCACAGCCATAGCCACAGCCATAGCCACAGACACAGATACAGCCACAGCCACACACACAGCCGCAGCCACAGCCACAGCCACAGATACAGCCACACACACAGCCATAGCCACAGCCACAGACACAGATACAGCCAAAGCTACCCACAGCCACAGCCACAGCCACAGCCACAGCCACGGCCACAGCCACACACACAGCCACAGCCATAGCCACAGACACAGATACAGCCACAGCCACACACACAGCCACAGCCACAGCCACAGATACAGCCACACACACAGCCACAGCCATAGCCACAGATACAGCCACACACACAGCCACAGCCACAGCCACACACACAGCCACAGACACAGATACAGCCACACACACAGCCACAGCCACAGACACAGACGCAGGCGCAAGTGGGTGTAGGTGTGGGTGTGTTGGGGGGGGGGGGGGGGGCACAGGGGTTGCGTGCAGGTGATCGCGGTACATCATGGGCCAGGCCCAGGCCATGCCGAAGATGACACGCATTCCACACAAGCGCACTACTTCAAAGTGGAACATTCAAGGGTCGCACTGGGACCTTGGTGGGGGCACAGGGGGATCCGCCGTGCCCGACCGGGGGGTGTTGCGGTGCTGCGCGTCGGCATGTGCAGGGTTGTGCAGGACGTCAGGAAGTGTCAGCGTTGGTCATGGCTTCCTCAGAAGGGCATGAGCGCCCGGTCAGGGGGCGGGCTGTGTTGCGGGTGGGCGGACCGACGTCCCAACGCATGCCACCGTGTGGCCTGCTGGCCCCAGTGGTGCGGTTGTCCTGGGCCAAGATGTAGTGGTCTGTGAATGGGGCTGGCGTTGCCCTTGTCTGTGCGCATTTACATCAGAAGGCAGAAGAGGCGTGAGGGGGCGCACGCACGCCTGCAATGGCTTGGCGGTATCCAATCTGGGCAGGTCTCTCTGTTGCCTGGCACGGGGTCTAGACGTACACCAGAAGGGCTGCTTTGTCCCAAGTGTTGTCCAAGATACTACCAACGCAAATCAGTCTGTGTGAGTGACCAATAACTTCTTCAGAGGGACTACAGCGAATCCTGGTGGCCTCTGTCTGGACCTGTTCTTTCATTTCACCAGGTGGGTGGTACCTACGCGAAGGTTGAGTCTTCGATTCGTCGAATCGTGCTGGAAGCCGCAGGCCGCAAGACCGAAAAGGTGGCTGAGAACGCCGAGGTGTGCTTCGAGCTTTGCGGATATTTCTGCGCGACCCTGTCAACTACGAACAGTTCAAGCAGGACTGCGCAGAGGCCAACATTTTTTTGGGGTGTTCTTTCAGGGAGACCTTGCGCAGAAGGTCGATGAGGCTGTTGAGCCTGTCCGTGACCAGTTGGACGTTGCGCATGTGTTCCCGTCCCTGCCAGAAGTCGTGCGCCTCAACAAGCAATCTGGTTCAGAGCATGACGCGATTGGCATCTTCGCGAAGAAGAAGGAAGAGCAGGGTGCATCCTTCCAAGATGCTATGCTCAAGTTTGTGCGGACTCTGCCAAAGCTCTTGAAGTACTTGCCTAACGACAAGGCACAGGACGCTCGGAACTTCATTCTGTCCTTCCAGTACTGGTTGGTTCTTCCGACAACCTTCAGAACTTCTTGATCATTCTGACCGATCAGTATGTGGTCGACGAGCCACTGAACACCGCGCTTGCCAGTCCCGCCGAGTACCCTGCCCTGGGCATCTGGCACCCTCTGGCGCCAAACATGTTCACTGACGCGCTTACAACAAGTGGAACAACTCTCGCCCTGAGCTGGCGAAGGATGGTCCTATCATTGGTTTGGTGTTGCAGCGATCCCACTTGGTGTCCAAGGACGACGCTCAGTACGTGTCCGTTATCCAGGAGTTCGAGAGCCGTGGTCGCGAGGTGATCCGTGTTCGCTGGCGGTCTCGATCTCCTTCTGCTTCAACGAGCTTCAATGTCCTGCCTCTTGTTTTCCAGACAACTGATGAGTGCAAGGGGTCTTCCTTGGTCTGCACCCTGTGCGGGTTGCACTTCAGATCGCCAGTCCCGAGTTGGACAGTGCGATTGAGCCCGTGGTCATGTCTGCCATTGGACGACGTCATGCCAGCGGCTTACAGGCTTACTGGCAGCTTCACGTGTTGCGGTCGTCCGCAGAAGTGCGAGGTGGGGGATGCCTCGCCATCTTCTATTTTGCATCTGAACATGTTGTTGTCAGATGTCTGCATCAAGCGTTTTTACAAGTGCAATCTTCTTCGCTGAAGTCAATCAAGCTACACTAATCGACGTGAGACCACCAGTGCTCATCAAATCCTTCTCAAGTGACTGTTACAACACTGGGCAACAGCCTGGCTCAAAGGGAGGGCAACACCAGCAAGTGCACATTCCCTTTCAGACCATAGACTTACACCCCCCTCAGTCCCTACCCATCAGCCCCCATGACACCCCTACCCATTTGTTTGGTGTTCATGTCTCCTAAAGGGGGGACTCCCAGAATACATAGCCTTGGGAGACATGACACTGGACCCTCTTTTTGCATTCACCACCATCCCCCAACCAATCCTCACCCCCCCCCCCCCTCAGTCCCTACCCATCAGCCCCCATGACACCCCAACCCATTTGTTTGGTGTTCATGTCGCCTAAAGGGGGGACTCCCAGAATACATAGCCTTGGGAGACATGACACTGGACCCTCTTTTTGCATTCACCATCACCATCCCCCAACCAATCCCCCCCCCCCCCTCAGTCCCTACCCATCAGCCCCCATGACCACTCAGCCCATTTGTTTGGTAATCATGTCTCTTGGGGGTTTCTCCCAGAACACACAGCCTTTTTGCCATCCCCTACCTACATTAAGGCAGGCGTGTCAACAGTGAATGAACTATTATGGGCATGCTCCACGGTCACTTGGGGGACATTGATTTTGAGTTATAAGAAAAAAAACGCCCCCCCCCCCCCATTTCAAGATGCACTTATGCCATGCTGAGGAGTGCATTACCTCTGTCTGTTTTGCTGCTCTGTTTCTGATTCTCTCTCTTTTTAGTTCAATATCTCTCACTTAATTTAGGTCATACCCCCATTTCGGGTACCCAGTTTCCCCGAATCAGCCATGTGGGTGCAGCAAGCTACAGTTGGTGGCCTCTACGGCAAGAGAAATGGAGTGCGGTGCCAAGCATTGGCAGAGAGTTGAAATTGCCTGCCCTCGGTGGCATGTTCTTCACACATAGCACACACGTTTTCTTTGTCCCAGGACTGCACCCAGTGTGCTTTGGTTCTTTACACAATCTGATTACCATTGATGTTGGGGTTGGCGCCCCTCAGGAGATTGTTTTCTTAATTTCTGTTTGTTCCCAATGGTAGTCAATTTTCACTGATGTTGGGCAGTGTGCCCCTCAGCCTGCTCTCTTCTTGAGCGGCTGTTTGTTTGCAGTGAAGTTACTCTCCACGTGCTCAATATTTTATGCATGAGCAAGACTCCAGTCTCTGGACTCAGTGTGATCCTCCGAGGGCATGGTACAGGAGGAGGGGTCGATGCAGCTGTTCCCAGGGGTTTGCTTTCAGGGTTCCCGGTGCAGCGGTCATGCATGCGGCTGACTTCAAACCTCATTTGTTTTGCCGCTGGCCAGTGAGATATGTGAAACAGGGACACTCAGTTTACTTGGTGCAATGTGACTCACATTGAAACCCCAGTGCTGCAGTACTCCACTCTTTATTTTTGGGTTCTGCTTTTCTTTTGCGTAATCCGGCAGCTCCACTGCTGCGTGCACCATCAGTTGCTGGAACCACAACCTTTGCGGGTCATAATGATGGTTTGGTCCAACCCTGACAGCTGGAGATGGAGAATCCAGCAACTGTGTTCAAGTGATTTTCGGCGACCTCGAGGGAAAGGCGGGATGCTGTCCCTCGAAGATGAGAGCAAAATTGCAGCTTCATGCAAGTTCATGGGAAGATGGAACTGCTGACAGCGCCCTGGCCTCACGATCAGGAATGGAGTTTGAGGTCCGCAGGGGGTGATTCCTGAATATTTCTGCCTGTCAGGCTGTCGGGCTGTCTTGTGTGTGCAGTTGGTCATTTGGGGATTTTTACCTAGCCCAGAATTTTAACTGTGGTCAGTCCAACTTTTAAGGTGTCCAGCTCTTTCATCCTGTCCCAGTCCCTTCTAGCTCCACCTGTGCTTGCTCAGGAGTGACTGCTGATGCACGCATTAACCCTAACCCTAACCATACCCATAACCATAACAACCGCAACCCAAGCAATTCAGGGAGGGAGCACAGGCCACATAACCCTAACCATAACAACCACAACCCAAGCAATTCAGGGAGGGAGCACAGGCCACATAACCCTAACCATAACAACCACAACCCAAGCAATTCAGGGTGGGAACACAGGCCAAAACAGATTGGTGGACCTGAATGAACTGAGTGTGGTGAGAGTGTGGACAGTAGGCCCTGAAAGCTGCGGGAAACAGGCGCGGCTGGAGCCTAACACTGACATTGCAACCTGACCATTGAGGTCCTGTGCTTGCCATCTGCTCCCTTTGCATTGGTGGTGGTTGGGTTTGCACAGTGCACAGATTTTTCTCCTCTGGTGATGCAACCCTCCTAGGCTGTCAACTGGGTCAGGACAGTGTAAAGATTTATAGACAGCGTCACAACAGTTTACAAAAAGAGGATTTGGGGTTATTCAAGAAGAAACGAGCCACGATGGGGAGAGGAGAGAAAGCCACATCCAATTTGGGCCTCGGTGTGCTGGATGCTCATGGGATGCTTGAGCAGATTGGAATTGGTAGGGGTTCTTGCCACTCAGCCCAACAGTGCATTGTTCCCAATCTGCTTGTTATGGGTGGCTGCAATGCATGGTGACTGGAGTTGTTGGCCAAATGGTGTTTTGGACGGATGGGGAGAAAGGTGTATGCAGCCAAAAACAAAAAAAAGAAAAGTGTATGTTTGGTGTGCGCCTGCCGCTACAGCAGTGTGGGCCTGTTGCTAGGTAGCACTCTGCATGACCGGGAAATTACATTCAGTCCCCGGGCCACTCCTCATTCAATAGCATCCTCTGGGGTTTTTCTGCAGCAAAAGCCAATGATGAGCGAGGTGAAGCCGGAATGTGTACATTTTTCTAAAGTAACCCATTCGAGCGAAATGTTCTGATATTTTGAAAACACCCAATTGTATGGAAACTATGCATGTTGAGGTCAAATGATTTTTTTGGATGTGTCCCAATGGACCACCAATCGACCTTTTCTGTGACCGAACATCAAGAATGAAATGGTTTGATTTTCTTATGGTCAAAGCTGCAGCTCCATTTTGGTTTTATATGGCTTAAATTGGGTACAGCGCCATGTAGCATTCACGATGAGCAACCAAGATTCCCAACACAGAGTGGGTACCTATGAAAGTACGAAGCTGAACAAGTGAGAAAAATTGAGGAAATATGGTCCCATTCGCCGCACAGGTATGTGTGCCCAATAGGGTCCGAGCCTCTATGAGGAGAGACAATAATGGTGGTAATTTGGTAATTTGCAATCGGAATCAGTGGCCCTTTATGCATCGCTTTGGCATCTGCATCGTAAAATTTCTAGTTTTGCCCTCAAAAATGTGAACAACTACTCTTTTCTAACCCATGCATTTCTAAAATGTCTTTTTCTCACATATTTCGAAAAAATACACACAGCAGCCCCAAACGGAACAAAGTTTGGTGCATCGCACCAGGAATCGGAAAAACCCAAGAAAAATATTCGGAACCATTGGGTTGGCAAATTTTGAATATGCGCATGAGATGCGCACAAAAGACATTCGCCAAAAGCATGCACTTTTGCAAGGGTGCACTTTTGTGTAGTTCATGGCCATGCTATGAAGTTGACATATGTGCCACCGTTGACACCATCGCTTCCCTGCTTACGTTGTTAATCAGCTTCGAATTCTCTTGTTCAGCCAAATTCAGAGCCGTAGCCAATGTCGTTGGTAGAATTTTGAAACAAGAACATGCCAAATTCAAATTGGAGATGGCTCGGCGTGTGAATTCTTGCCTTTGCAGCTTGAAATACTTTCCAAGACGGACTGTTTGTTTCTCCTGCAGGTTCTCAACCAAAATATCAAAAAAAAAAATCCACAACTCAACCACGAGCGACTTCAAATGCAGCAAGAAAATTTCTTCCTTCACTAGGGGACCTATGCAGAGAGTTCATCGCACAGGATCATAGGTATTATCTGAATGTTGTAAAGTAGGGTACTCAGCCACCTTGGCCAGAGCCCATGTGCACAGTTTTATCTGCTCAGACAACAGGGGTCTTCCTTCCCTAAGGGACCTATGCAGAGAGGTCATTTGCACGGATCATACATAATGCCTGAATTTTGTGAAGTAGGGTACTTAACCACCTTGGCTAGAGCCGAGGGGCATAATTTCAAGGGTTGGGGTAAGGTGCTCGCAGTGGAGGGCTCTGAGTGCACGATTAAGTGGCAGACAGAAAAGAAACCCAGTTCCCATTCTATTACAGATGTGTTTGTCACTGCTTTTCGTAGCATTCCAAGTTCGGATAGTGCATCAGAGGCCCCTTTGTATCCGGAGTCTGACCACGAAGCTACTGACCCAAAAACGTCCCTACTGTCAGCTGCTCAACAGAATACCCAGACGCAAAGTGATCCGGCCAGACTTTTTTTGCTCATTTTTTCTATAGTACAACGTGCCACCCACATGGCTGTGCTGCAGTGTCGGACAGTCATAGTGATCAACTCCTTACAACCTTGCATCCCAACACAACATTTCGTGCATCAAATGCTCATTTTCTGCGGCTTTCGCAGTCTGCCCAGTCAGTCCCAAGTTCCAGATGCCTTACTCAGATTTTGTTCAGGGGCATTATTCGGTGCACAAAGACGAGTGGTTTTGCCTCTGATAGGTGGTTTTCAAGCACTACTCGATCGGTGCACAATTTTGCCCATAATTTCAAGCTCAAGTGTAGCTCCTTCCAAATGTCTTCACATGGTGGGTCAATATAGGCCGACCAAGGTGCACACAGAGAGGGATGCTGCTTCTGTATTTGTTTGGGTCATGTCCAAAAATGCATGGCACTCCAGCCCTTGTCCACAACGAAGGCATCTTGTGCATCGGTTGCACAGTGGCAGGTTCCTACACCATCAAGTGGGTTGCATTATCCATCATCTTCACGTAATGTAAAGTGTACTGCAAAAGCGCGTTCAAAAAGTACATCTGGCATCAGGCAATCTTGTTAGCAGTAAAGTGTATTGCAACAGCACATTCAGAAAGTGCATCTGGCATCAGGCAATCTTGTTGGCAGTAGTGTCACGCTGGGTCCCTAGATGCAACGAACAGTGTGAATCAATGATTTCTATTGCATGTTGCATGTAGGGGCAGCGCAGGGACTGGTAAATACGAAAAAACTCCCCGTTTTGTACTAAAAAACCCCCCGCTCTGTACTACAAAACCCCCCCTTTTGTACTAAAAAACCCCCCTTTTTGTACTAAAAAACCCCCCTCAATGTACTAAAAAAAACCCCCTTATTGTACTAAAAACCCCCCTTATTGCACTAAAAAACCCCCTTTTGTACTAAAAAACCCCCCTAAATGTACTAAAAAAACCACCCGTTTTGTACTGGAAAAACCACCCGCTTAGTACTAAAAAACCCCTCTTTTGTACCTCTTCACCACATGAAAAAATTTGCGTCCGCCAAACAGGAAAAGCCCCCTTTACCATGTCTCAAGCCCTGCCTAACCCGCACACCCTTCCGCACGTTCCTTTCGGGTGAAAACTGTCCGTTACAGCTATTTGCTTCCTCCTTTATGGCACCGTGTGCTCCTGCATTGCTGTATTGCGCCCCAGCTCAGCCCTCCACAGACCGCCACCCCCAAAAAGAAAACTGTCACATCCTGTAGGCAATGTGAATGCAAAACAGCACGTAACCATGCACTAAAGCTGAAATGCACCACACCACTGACATTCGATTGTACAATTGTTCTGTCCCTTCACATAATGGCCCCACAGAAGTCCAGTAGCAGATCTGACACGGAATGCTGATCACTGACTCTGTAAGCATATAATGAAAGCTGTCCCATCTCATTCAGGATGCGTTCCTTCTTTTTCCGGGTGCTCAGCTCTGTGTGTGCTCCCTACCGCACCCCCCCCCCTCCTCTACCACACCCATCTTTATGCAGATATGTGGGTATTTGAGAACTGTGATTTACATGCGGATAATTTTTTTAGAGGTTGTATTTGTTTTTAGATCCTGAAGTCTCTTCCTGAAATGTTGTTTTATTTTTTTTTTTTAGATTTGCAGCGGATTATTTGTTAGAAAGCCATCTAAAATTTTAGTCACTTTCGACATTTTTTTTAGATGTTTTGTATTAAATGTTAGATGTTTTGTATTTTTTTTTGAGGTTCTATTATTTTTTAGCACATCTAAAAAATATTTTCGCATGTAAAAAAAATATTTTCCCCGGTGCTCCCCGTTCACATCACAGTTTATACAGTACATGGCGTACAGGGCTTAGAAGAGAAGTTCATGAGTAGTGCAGGACCAAGACACTGATGTGTGTAGTCGATAGTGGTAAACGGGTGTTTGCGAGCGGTGCGAGCAAATACACGTTTGACTGTGTTTCCATCCAAGAACGAAAAAGTGTCATTTGACGAGGGGCGGGGGGGGGGGGGGGCGTTGAACAAGAATGCGGACATTTCTGCAGCCCACAGAAGCTTTCCAAATATCCTCCTGCAGAAATACCCATTGGTAAATCAATATGAAGCAATAAAACGTCAGCAAAGCGGTCTATGTGAATGCAAATGTGCACGGAATCGTCTATTGCAGTCAGTATTGAATGTCCATGACACTGAAATTGCGTCTGTGCAAAACCACAACGCCGTCAAGCGCCGTTTCGCTTTGCGAAAGAGGGCGGGCACGTGCACAAGGCTGCAAAAGAAACTCGTCAGCCCTGCCCATTGCTCCATATGCAAACAACAACTGGACCCGGGGGGGGGGGGGGTTATTCTTGTGCACGGCCATGAGCAGTCCTGTACAGCAGGAAAAACTTCCAGCGCATTGCGCCGGGGGACGTATGCCCTTTCCTTTCTCACAGTGAAAGCCATGGACAAATGAACACCAAAGGGAAGACGTGCACGTGTTGACACACATCAAACTTGGCCCTGCATGTCTGAATTGTTGCCCTACATGCACCAAAGCCATGAAGACCCAATTCTGTGAAAAAAAAAAAGTGGCAGCGGGTGGTTCCTGCGCACGGCAGTTCTTGGGAAATGAAGCGCCGGATACTTAGTGACTGTATAACCCCGTGCCACAGGCATACGGTCGTCGCCAACCAGTTCCAAATGTTGCCTTGAGTTCGCCATCTGGCTGTCAAATGTTTCATGGGCTGGTTGGGTTAGAACAAGCGACCACGCATCTTGGGCACAGGGGAGGGGGGGGATATGTGCCAAGTCACTGTGTCGCTGGGCAACGGAGGAGCCCTGGAGCAATGGAGTCCCCTAGTGGGGGGGGGGGGGGGAGGGTCTCACCAGGTCCCATCACGAAGTGTCAGTGTCTGGGTGCATCCCCTCCGACGGGGTACGCGAATGGCGGCACGGGCGGATCCTTGTGCGTTGTGGACATATTGTACCTGACGGGTCATTCACATCTGCCAGTCCCTATCAGGGAGGCCATGGTCAAACGGATGCCAGGGTATATATCAATGCCATTGCAGTCCGCCTGACAACATCGGTGTCTATGCTGGTGAACAGTGCCCTTGCCCAACACCCCCCAACCGAGAGCGGCAAAGGAGGCCTCACAGAAGCGCATCCGTGTCTCATATGCAAATCCCTCCACCCTGACAGCAGCATGTGACATGCACTTCCGGTCCTTAAGCCGGGCCACCGTCGGTCAAGCCAAAGCCCCCCCGCCAGGCACAGTGCTTCGCGCACCGCGGGGCGCCTGGCCGCGCAGTGTGACGTGTGGAATGGTGTTCGGTTGTGGGCTTCAGGTCCCTGGCACCGGGACCACCAATACCGTGTTCATGGGATAATGCCGCGTTCAACTGTACACAGTCTGACAAGAGGGAGGCCGGGGGCTGGTCAGGGCTCCTTTTAAGGGGAGGGGGGACCCAGCGATCCCGCGCCCCCCCCCGCCCCCCGGGTGCTGAGTTTTCAGAGGCGCCAAAGAAAATTTTTTGGTTCAAAGTATTTGGCGCCAAAGGCGCCAGAGAAAAATTTTGATTGGCCGAAGGTCCAGAAGAAGATTTGGCCCAATCTTTCAAGGGCGTTGGGTGGGTGGTGTGCCCCCCCACCCCCTCGCTGGTGCCGAGTTGTTAAAAGGAGCGCGGGGGGTCTGGTGTAGGGCCACGCATCGAGGGTCAGACCAGATATCCTTGTTGCACAAAGGGCACGCCTTTGTTGCCTCCTGGTCGTCCCTTGGGTGGGGCGGGTGGCTCGTCGCGCCTTGAGAAATCGCAGCACTGCGCGCATGGCCGCGCACAGCGAGCTCGACTGCTCGGACTCGGATTGTACTACAGCTCCATCGGTCTCTCTCACGTGCACGCCTCTGAGCGTGCCCTGTTCCAATGTCAATGAGACCAACGGACTGCCAATGAGGAGGCGGGAGCTCTGGCAAAGAATAGTCGGTTCAACCGGACTCCGAGCTTCACTTTGCCGAGACGACCATCGGCATATGGCACACCTGTGCTCTGCGGCTTCGGCGTGCACCGCGGCACTGCACCTGGCGGCATCCAGTCACAGACATATGTGTGTGGCCATGCACAAACGCATCACAGCACGCGGGCGATGAGATGACACCGGCCATTTCGACTGCAGGAAGGGCCGAAAGGGGGCACTGGTGATGGCACATCTTCTCTAGGCGAGGTCAGTTCCTCAGACTCTAGGTTAGCATGGCATCCCCCCCCCCCCGCCCCACACACAATAGCGTAACAAACAGGCAGGGGTGAAAATCAGCCTGAGTATACAGAAACCTCGTCAGTGGCATGTCTGATGCCACTATGCCCCCTTCTGTGGTACATTGCAAGCTGACACACACACACACACACACACACACACAACCACCAACACCACAACAACAACCACAACGACAACCACAACGACCACCACAACCACAACCACCACGGCGACGGGATGGCGACAGCAACAACAACAACAACAACAACAACAACAAGAGGTCCAAAAAGCTGGCCCAGCCTACAGGCACTCATGCGATTTCTTTAAGGGGGGGGGGGGGCTCCTGAACTGCAAACTGCTTGGGGTTTGGGGTCATTTAAATGACTGCAACCAGCTCGGGTGGATGAAGCCCAATGGAGGGACAAAAGCAACTTCCGGTGCCTTGGGCCGGCATGTCACAGGGCTTCAGCAGCTCGGGCAGTCACACTGGCGTCGGGCCAGGGAGGGGGGTGGGGGTGATAGCATGGGGGAGGAGCCGGCTGGAGGGGGAAAAGCCATTCGGGACTGCAGTTGACGGTGGTCCGGCCTTCTCCATCATGACCCCCCCCCCCCCCACTACTTACCACCAACACGCAGCTGCGCAACCCAACATCTCTGTAACCCCCCACAAACCCAACCGTTGGCCAAGGCCCAGACAGACCGAAACAGCCTGACAGAGCCACCACAGACAAGCCAAGTTTTTGTTTGTTTTCGCCCTCCTGACTTCGGCCCGTTTCGGGGAGCGGAATCATGGCCACGCCACGGTCCGTGATGGTGTTACATGCTGGTCTGTCTGGGGGTGTTTCACACAACGGTCCCCAACTTCCCAGTAGAGGTAAGCACAACCATCAGGGCACGCCTTCTGGCCAACGGTCTTCAGCAGACCCCAGGAAGGGTACGTTCTTCCTGCTTTGATAACCCAAACGATTCAACAACAACAAACGTGAACCATCTCTCCTCAAACGAACTCGACATATTACATGTCTCCCTCCACCGAATCTCATCCACTCCCCTCACTGTCCTGTCCCTGGCTGCATCAAACACCGTTGCACGCTAAACTCCTTCCCTGTGCTGGCAGAGCCCCCACAGACGTGCCAACAGCCCCGACGACTCGACGACCCCAACAACTCAACGAACCTGAAATAGTAGCATTCCGGACCATCTCTAACCGTCAGCTTCGGAGGGACGTCCCAGGGTTGCTTAATACGCCCAGTTACGTGCGCCATATATAACGTTTTGGTGACCGAATCAGCACAAACCGTGTCTTCCACAGCCGAGCAGCGATGTGGTTGGTACTCGGGTCCTTTGGGTTGTGGAAGGGCCAGGGCCAGCTTCTGGTTGCACTTTGCACATTGCATTCCGTTGTGGGTCCCCCGTAGGTCACAGCACAATACACAGACAACGGTCATATCTGTCCCTTTAACTCTGCCCTGCCTCCCTTGACCCCCCCCGGTATGGTGACGTGCGGGCTGTCACGTGTGTGGTGTTGGTTGGCGGGACGTCAGCACAACAGGCAGCACATGCAGGCCACAACAGGAGAAGAAAAGCTTGTCAAGATCCGAAAAACAGCCCTAGGCGCCTTTCGCAAAAAAGATCTGTGGGACGTAACGAGAGTGTACCTTTAATGCGTGGGAAAGGAGGCAACATCATCATTGTCGTACACGTACAAAGCACCCTGCGACTCGCTGCCACGGGTTGCACTAATATAGACCTGACCCCTCCCCACTGTGCAACAACTGAGCGTGCCTCACAAGCACATCTCAATCTGTTGAAATTCTGGGCGACAAAACCAAGTGCCACGCCACGCGCACAGACCCCCCCGCTATGCTGTGCCCCTCGATGCCCATGCCAGCCCCACTGTGCTTGGGGGTCACGCTGCGTTCATGGGGGAAGGCTGTTGGGCCCCAGGTTGGTTTCAACTTGGCACCAAAAGCGGTCGGGCGTGTGCCTGGAATGTGACGAGGGAAACCCGTGCCTGTGGCACGTGGGAGGATCAAACAGAGCACGAGGCATAGAGCGCCGGGATGTGCTGAGTCACAGTGCTGCATCACCCGCCACAAAGCCTGTCCAGTTGCAACTGCCAATTCATGCGGCAGCCCATCTGTGGCACTGCCCGTGTGATCTATGTTGACGGGCACACATTAAAAAGACCGCCTCCCTCAATTCCAGGCCAAAGTGTTGGCGCCCCACCTGCACCTTTAGACACCATCTGATGCGGCACTGAGCAGGCACTCATCAATTTCAAAAAAAAAAAACTGCGGTGCACTGCTGTGTACTGCTGCGCCGGACTACAATGCTTTACTGCGCACTGCTACTACAACCAGTCGTGCACCGCTGTACGCTCACGTCTGTCCGGAATCCATGGACAGCTGTGTCCAAACCAACCGGCAGACAGCCCCAGGCAGCCTCCAAAGCGTCCAAAGGCGCAACCCCCGCTCCGCCCCCACACCCTCCCGCCAGCTCTCAGCAGTCCATGCCACTGGAGCCCGTGCCCGTCTCGTCCCAAGTGGGCCCTGCCGCTGCAGAAGCAGGCGCGACCAACGGTCTTGGGCAAGGGCTATGTCAGCGACTGATCAACTGCCATCAGGACCTGTCGTGTCTCCCTGTGAGTGTCCTCTATGCACTGCTGCGGGTACTTGCGAGGCAACCCTTTGGCCCATCCGGACCAACGGTGCCCCCCATGATCGCACTCGAGGGATGTCCACGGCCCACCACCGGCCCCACCGCCGTCAGCACACCACCGCCCGAGGGCCCACCGCCGCCGGGATGCCGCTGCCCACTCGCCCACCGCCTCCGGCACGCCACGGCCCACTGCTCCGCTGCCGCCGGCACACCACCGCCTGCTGGCCCACCCCCGCCAGTGCGCCCCGGCCCACCGGCCCACAGCCATTGGCACGCTCTGGCCCGCTGGGCCATCACCACCGGCAGGCATGCACAGACTTTCCGCTGTGCATGGGCTGTATAGAAATCACTTGATGCGGTTCGGCAAGATGAAGCCGCGCAGATAAATGGGCTTGGGAAGTCGGACTTTGCCTTGGGGAGGGGGGGAGGTTGGAAAAGGGCTCCCATGACAGGGGTCATTATTTTCATCGGCGCCAAGGGCGCCAGAAGGAAAACAGCAATGGTCTACGCAAAAATGCTGAGGCATACATGTCCACCACATGTTGCTAGAATGATACAATGTATGGTTCTCACCACGGTATATGCGGTGAGCAACAGGTGTGCACTTTACCCTTGTGACCTAAGTGGCCTTGGTGCCATGGGGGGTCTGCAGTTCAGTTCTAGACACCAACCCCCGCGGCGTGGGCGGGGGGTCCGGGAGGGGGGGGTGTGACCTAATTAAAAAACAGACAAATGGAGGGATCCGGGAGGGGGCGGGGGGGGCAGTCGAAAATTTTTCTCCGTTTTGGGGGCATTTCATTCTGAGCATTTTGAATATACCCAAGTGGGGTGAATTTTGGTTTTACCACTCATAACAAATGAAAAACAGTACCATATTCCAACAGATGTACCTGTGAATCAGCAAAGGCTTCCCGGCCAGCAGAAGAAGACATGTGGCATGGCATTTCCTTAGTCATTGTGAGCATTTTGAATGTAAACAAGTGAGGGAAATCAAGTGTTTTGCAAATTTTCTGGGCTCAAAAAAATTTCCAGGCGCCGCTAGCACTCAAATTGCCAGTTCTAACCGGGTGCTGACTAGTATGGGTTGGGGGCTCCGGAGGGGGGGGGCGGGGGGGGTTGGTGTCAGGCCTCACAGGTAAGCGCCCCCCCCTGCTTGGTGCTAGAGTTAGGCTTAGGGTTAGGGTCACCGAGCTGGTGGAACCAGACCTGGTTTTGTAATCCTCTTTAGTGTCTACAGTGGACCTACTGGGTTTCGCAAGCAGCAAGCAAGCAGCAAGCAGCAAGCATGCATGCGCGAAATGGGGGAAAATCACAATTCTGTTGTGGTGCTCTGGATTCCACCGAAATTTTGGTGGATGATACCTATGAATGTGAGGGACAATCACACAAATTTTGAGCAAGAAACTCACCGGGGGTGGCAAGGAACGGGTATCGCAGGTGGCGGACCCGGATTTCAAAATCTGTCAAAATTGGCCACAAAATGCCCTGTTTCGGGGCAGTTTGGGTGCCTAGGATGTCTGGACCATTCGCATTGGAACCAACTTAGATGTTGAACAAACACGCTTGAGCACCGTTTGATGATTTTGCACCCAATGAGTGGGCTCAACGACCTCTTCTTGGGCCCAAAATACCGCAAAATCAGCCTTGAAAAATACCCTCTTTTTGCATACTTTTTCGAGTTCTACCCTTTGGTGTTGTGTTCGACTGCCATGGATTCCGTTGGGCACCCTGGTGGTGAGAACTGCTGATGAAGAGGACCACTTGCAACCTGTTTTCACACAGTCAACGCCCTTCAATGCCCTATGGACACCACCATCATGCAAGTCGCACATGCTAGGGTAGGGTTATGCACTTCACTGGTGGGTCCGAAAGTGATCAACAATGTTTTTTTACCAAAATTGTTCCAAGACCGCTTGGGGTGCTCAAACAAGTGATTTGAAGCGATTTTGAGCCACTTTTGACCCATATTGGCCTGTGCAACTTCCCAAAAAACCTTTGGAATGAGCAATTTAGGGACTAGGGGTCCGGGAGGAATGCGGGGACTAGGGCAGTTCGGGTGCCTAGGATGTCCAATGGATGGGGCCATTTGCATTGGAACCAAGCGAGATGATGAACAAATATGTTGAACCACTATCTGGTGCGTTTTGCACCCAAGTAGTGGGCTCAACGACCCTTTTTGGGGTCGTTGAGCCCAAAATACTGCAAATGAGCCATGAAAAGCACCCATTTTGCCTACTTCTTCAAGCTCCACCTTCTTGTGAGGGTGTTTGACTGCTATGGATTGCGTTGGGCACCTTTTTGGTAGTAAATAGTGATAAAGGGATCACTTGCAACCTGTTCACATTGTCAACACCCTTCGAGGCCCCATTGGCAGCACGGAGTGGTGGAGCGCCCACGGTGCACGTGCTCGGGTAGGGTTACGGGGGTCACCCGTGGGTCCAAAAGTGGTCCAAAATGATTTTCTACAAAATTGTTCCTACACCACTTGGGGGGCTCAAACAAGGCTATTTTGAGGCATTTTTGACCCATTTTTGACCCATTTTTGGCCCATGCAATTTCCCAAAAAGCCTTGAAATGGGCAATTTTGGGACTCACAATGCAGTACAGGGGGGGGGGGGGGCGGTGGGAATGTGGGTGGGGGGGGGGGGCTTTGGGACCGAAAGGGGTGGGGGGGATGTCAAAAACGGGTTTTCCACAAATGACCCCAAATCCAAATTGTTGGCTTTCAGCCATTTTCAGCGACCTTTCAGCCATTGCCCCCCTTGTTGGGCCCATTTTGCTAGTGTATCGCATGTTCCCTCCCCACCAGCTTGGTCTCAGTATTCAGTCTTGATTAGGGTTAGGGTTTGACCTACATGATATCTCAAGCGTAAATAAGTGCCACCCCCTCTCCCCTTCCAATCTCCTTTATCCCCCCCCCTTCCCCCAACCTGCCCCCTGGGACAGCCCCCCTCCCCCCCCACCTCCAACCTCCATTGAAACCTGGGATGTTCTTGGGTTGGTTTAGGGGGTGCCATGATGGGACCCTTTTTTTTGGGGGGGGGGGGCGTTCTAGGCACGAGGGCTCCCGTGACCCCCCCCCCTCCCGAAAGCGAAAGTCCGACTTCCCCTTGCCCCCCGTTTGTCTGCCCTCAGACGGTCCAAATCCCTTTGCAGCGATCAATCGTAACATGGTGTCCGGATAAGGGGGATGCGAAGGGAGTGGGGGAAGTGGGGGGGGGGGGGGGTTGACGCTGGTGGAGGCCATCTACAGCGGGGACAAAGGTATCATGGGCAGGGAATCGTCGTTGCAGACACTCCTTTGCCGCTGCGTATTCTGCCCAAAAGGGAAGGAATGATGCTTGTGCTCATCGTAGTCCCTGTGCTTGTAGTCCACGTGCACATAGGCCCGCTCCACCACATCCATCTTCTCAATCTCCTGCTGCAAGGCCAGTGAGGTATCATGTGTCTTGTGCAGCGTGAAGTGCCCGGGCATGACAATCTCGACCTCCACAACAACACCATTCCCAAGGTAGTAACACCGCAGCCAGTCCAGCTCCACCTCGTGCTGCTCGTATCGCGTGATGATCTCTGATATCTCCGACACAATTTCGGTGTCAGCCTCAACCCCCACCAACTTCTCCATGTTCTCGCGACCCGTTGCATACCATGAGCTGCGAGATGTGGGGAGGGGGCATTGGGGGCTTTAGACGTGGTGTGAGCAGTGCCTCCAGGAGACTTACCTGACTCCTCACAAGGCACATTGAGTGCTTCTGGTCCCACACTTACAGGTGCCAAGCCCAAGTGGGGCATTGCGATGCCTAGTGCCTTGGGCCACTTTGTGCAGCCACACTTTGCTCTGTGCCTTTTGCTTTTGGTTCAGACTAAGATGAGCTGGCATAGCCTGCTCACTTCGCAGTACTCGAGATAACCTCTCGGAATGCAGTACTCGAGATAACCTCTCGGAATCAAGGTTCAGACCCGGGGGGCAACTACAACCGGTCCTGGTGCGACCCCCCCCCCCCCCAGCTATCTGCCAAAACTTGCGGGGGGGGGGGAGTTGGGGCGGGGGGGGGGGTTCGGCAGGAGGGGGGGGGGGTATTGGCAGCTTGGCTGGGGGGGGGGGGGCTGCGCGCGACCCACTACTACCACATGCATACCTCAATGGGGTGTGTGTGTCTGGGGGCATGGGGGTATAAAGGTGTGTATGCCATAATAGCGATTTCTCGTCTTTGCCAGGAAGAAAGTCTTAAGGGTCTTGAGGACCAAAGGCATAGTACCCCCTTCACCTAAGCATGGGACAAAAAATTTGGCGCCATGGCCCCCGCACCGCTATCTTTCAACACTCGAGGGGGGGGGGGGGGGGGTGGCTGGGGGGTGTCGCATACAAGGACTGGGCCCGGCTGCCCCCCCCGGGGGTTCAGAGCTGTGCAGTTCTACAATGATCCTACAATGGCCGTGGTAGCGGATCTGACACGCGATGAGGATTAGCTGAGTCTGAAAACCAGGTTCTGCAGTGGGAGGCTGCCACGCCAGTAGGCTTCCCAGTGTGCATGAGGCACGATGACTGTGGGCTGAAAAAGACAGCAATGTGAAGATTGAAGGCCGAGATGAATCAGCAGGTTGCATTTCGTACACTATCAGCGCCAGAGAGGGAGAGGGGATGACATTCACCTACAGACAGAGACTGTTCGCTTGGGGCAGAGAGCACTGCTGTCCCCATTCCAGTTTAGGGGGAGTGGTCGGTGACACACAGGAGAGGACGAAGATGGGAGGTAGAACACAGGCAGGGTTACGGCGCGCTGGGGAGTGTCATTCCACACCTGTGGGGGAAAAAATAGACAAGGGGAGGATGCCACAGGAGGGCCAACGTGCCATGGGCTGGTGAAAAAATAGTAACTGGCGCGCAGCCGACACCACCGTCAAGTGTAAAGGATCAAGTGTCAAGTGCCAAGTCTGTAGAGGGTTCGGTCATTGTTCTCCAGGGGCCTGGCTACACTGTCGCCGCGACTCTGACTCTGGGGGGTTTGGGGGGGGGGGGGGGTGCACACAGATCCTTGTGCAGCCCCACTTTGCTCTGTGCCTTGTGCGCTAATGTGTCCAGTCACACTGTGCCTCAGGCACTGCTGCTGTGTCCAGCCCCGATGCCCCCAGGCACTGCTTGTCCTGTCGGCGGTACGTTGCCCTGTCCCACTGAACCTCAGGCCCTGCATTGTCTGCCTCATACGGCGAGCCAGCGATTGAAAGTTGGCCGAGGCGGAAATGGTTGTAGCACATGGGGCAAAATGAGTACATTTGTGCCGCCCCTGTCCTGCATTTCATGCGCTCATCCGAGGCCATGAACCCATTGTCATCTTCCCCCTTCCACTCATTGGTCTCCTCGCCTCCTTCTGCCGGGTGACTTGGTGACTTGAGGGGATGAGGGGAGCGCCTGCAGCAGGACGTTTTTTCAGTTAAAAAAAAAAAAGTCGGGCAGGGATGTATTAGAAGAGCCGTCGAATACATCCCTGAATCCGGGCCGTCCGGTAGCCAGCTCGCTGTTTAGACATACACTTGAACGGCACTTGAAGGACACCCAACGGCGGTTGGAGGTCCGAAAGTAAAATGTCGCCCACTGAAACCAACGCCCTGTGCTCTCAACACGGGCTCCAGACACCGCCCCAGCGGGATCGACCCTCAAACACGCGGTCCCAAGCCCCGCCCCCCGCAAACCCGCGACAGAGCGGACCTCGCAATGTAGATCGACAGCAGGATCGCCCCCACCGGGTCCATCCACCACAGGCCCCGCCGCTTGAACGCCACCCACCCGCAGACCAACGCCAGCATGTTGGTCAGGATGTCGTTGCGGTGATCGTCCGCGATCGCCTGCACGTCCGGGCTCTGGGCGCACGCCGGATGGTACCGGCTGTACCAGAACAGGACGACCTTCAGGCTGCTGGCGCCCAGCAGCGTCAGGATCACCATCCAGTCGAAGTTGATCTTCGAGGGCTCCTGCGTGAAGCCGCGGTTCAGGTCAACCACCGACTGCCGGATGACCTCGACGGCCCCGGCGAACATGAGAGTGGCGCACACGAGGATGCCGACGGGGGACAGCCGGGTCCGGCCCGCCGGGTAGTCGGCGCCGCGCAGCTTGGCCATGCGGTGACCGTACCTGAATCACGGGGCCGCGAGCGGGTCAGTGATGCCTGCGGTTGGCTGTCAATGGATGAGCCAGCGAGGGTGTTGGTGCACCGCGCGCGCACCGTGGCACCCATTAGTGGTGAGACCCCGGTGCACCATCCCAAGATGCACCGACCCAAGAGGCCCTTAGATCCCGAGAAAAGCTGAGTTGCAAGCACAAGACCCGTCTTCCTGGGTTACTTTTTATGATTGCCAACAAGTCCCAAAGGCTTCTTAGTAGTTTTAGTTCTTTCCGGGACGCCTCTTTGATGGTTGTGATTATCACCGGGAGGGGGCCCAGATACACCCAAAGTGTGCAGCGCGCGCGCACCGTGAGGCGAGCGCCCACAATGGATGGGTCAGCGACATCGCTGTGCAATGTGCAATGTGCAATGTGCAATGGGTTGGGGGGGTCGATGATGGGCGACGAAGGCGCCATGGGCCACACGGGCGGACACGGGGGGCAAGGGGGGCATTGGTGCGTCATGCGGGCAGATGGGGGTCAGGGGGTTGGTGGGCGTGGCTGCACCACACGGCACGGCAAAGTGGCACATCCTCGGTACCTCACGGCCTTGATGGGCATTCGCGATGTCGCCAGGTTTTCCAACTGCTGTCACTGCCAACCAGCCCATTCCAAACAGCTTTGGGGGCATGCGGAGAATTTTTGAAAATTCTATTGCCTTTGGCTAAGTGTTTGCACTGCGTGCGCACTGCGTGCGCACTGCGTGCATATTGCACACGCAGAGGCTAGGATACACACCTAAGAATACCTGTCACCTGCTTACTAGGGGGAAGACTGAAAGGTGTCAATACCATAGGGTTGGCAAGGTGTCCATCGATACTTCTGGTTGTAGTTATAACCAACAGCATCGTCGAAGAAGAACTGTCCGGTCCTGGTGTCGACTCGCCACCATTGAGTATCGACGATCGAGAGCCTTCGAGCGACGATGACCACGTTGACTTCTTTGCAGTTGTGGACGTGGCCATACCGATCGATGATCTTGAGCATCTCGGTTCGAGAATCACCTTGAAGTCGACCAAGGTTTTGGTGCACGTACTATCTGTCGGGAAGAGTACTCTGCAGGGCGAATCGAACCGCCTCTACGGATACGAAGCTCGCTGCAGTGTCGACAATGGTGACGTCGAGATCCGGGTCGTGTCGACTTTGTACACTTTGTCGATGGGCCTCTTCTTGGGGGAAATGGTTGACAATTCAAATATGCCACATCCTAAATGCTTGGGAAGCCAAAAAAACCCTAGTACGGAACCAAGAACTTGTGAACAGGGGCCAAAACTAGGGTTCGAGTATTTGCCGACATCCAAAACTTCGCACTGCGTGCGCACTGCGTGCATGGCATTCCCTTTGGCAAGGCACCTTGAAGAGAGACGAGAGAAGAGCCACCAAATAGCCTGAACAACAGCAAATTCCGGGATTTTGGGGGGAGCTCATGGCCGAGGCTACATGGGCCTGACGGCCACTATGTGGGTTCCCACGGGTGCTCAAGTACCCGTATTGTCACCAAATGAACGAATTTTCGAAGATTTTCAAGTACCACCCGATAGCCCAAACAACGGCAATTTTGGGTACAATTCCTTTTAACGTCTATAGGCCTACGTACAGAGGTAGAGGGGCGGAGAGAGGGGGGCAACAACAAAACAACGGCAATTTTGGGGCTTTCAGGGTGCCCATGGCCTGGGCCACACAGGCCTAGCGTCCACTACATGAGTCCCCATGGGTGCTCAAGTACCCGTATTGCCACCACATGACCACCCAAACCCATCCCGGGGGCGACAGAAAGGTTGCAGAAAAAGGTGAATTTTCGAAAATTTTCAAGTACCACCTGTTAGCCTAAATAACGGCAATTTTGGAGCTTTCAGGGGGGCCATGCACCCGGGCCTAGCGGCGACTACGTGGGTCCCCATGGGTGCTCAACTACCCACATTGTCACCAACAGGTTTTTGAAAAAAGTCGAAGTGGGGGGGCGGGGCAGGGGTACCTGGAGTTCGGACCTGGGACCCCTGCCATGGGTTGGGGGGTCCATATACAAAGTGCTTCAGGACTTGGGTGCAAATCCACACACAGCAGCCGCAATACGCAAAATAATTTTGACCCCCCCCAACCCCCCCTACCCCCCAAAAGGGGTGGGTACCCAGGTACGGGGGATCAGGGCGTCAAAATCGACAAATTCATTGGGCGATCATCCTGTCTCCCAAAATCATTATTTACAAGGGGGTAGATATCCGATACCATACCTTAGGGTATGCTACGCGAATGACCCCCAAAGGGGGAGGTATATGGGCCCGCACCGGCGCTTGATCAAACAACCTCTCTTCAAGGGGATTTTTGGATTTTGCATCGGGGGGTTTTGGTCCGCGCTGTCAAAGGGACTGAATCGACATAAAAGGCGAAGAACTGTTGATACACGTGATCAGCTTCGAAAAGGCGTGTGTCACTCACATCTGCACTGAACCCATGGGAGCTGGCAGCCCATGTGACAGTGGAGGCTGTGTCAGAGCCACCAGAGTCCACTTCCTCTCCAGTGCCGGTGTCAGGGTCTGGCATGATTTCAAGGTCCACAGAGTGCAAGACGGTGACTACCCCGGCGGACCTCAGAGAAATGGCCTTGGGCGACACCACTGAAACATCGATTTGTTGCGAGACTCCAAGAGGGGTGGGCGTGCATGGTGCAGTCTTGGTGCGCTTGTGTGGGGGTGCACACGGCACAATGGCTTCCTTGTGTGGTGTGTGGCAAAAAGGATACAGTGGATGTGAATGGAGGCCGACTGATGCTCGTCGGTCTGCCTCGGTATTGCCCTCGACGGTCACGTATGATGGCACTTTGATCCGGATGACTTCTCGACCCTCCCTCTCAAGATTGTGAGAATCATCTCCCAGATGGGGACGTGACTGACCGGTCCGCATGACCCCACCCATCCTTTGACTTTCCACTGTTTTGCTGCTCCCCAGACCCCCAGCAAAACGTATTCATTTTTTGTGTTTAATTCATGCCCGAAGTTCCGCCAAGTGTCCATCGAGAGTACCCCCCCCCCCCTTGCGCAAGCACGGCCACGGTTCCAAAAGTCAGGTCAAAACGGCGGTTCAACGCCCACCCTGTGCTTAGACAAGGCCGTGCATGCGCGCGACACACGTGGCAGCAAACGTGTGGGGGAGCCCTCACATGGGGATGGCGAGGGGCTGCGAATGGGGAAGAGCACTTTATCAAAAGCGGCATTGTGCTCAATCTCCTTCCCGTTCCGCATGTACTTCAAATGGATGTAGTTGTCCCCATGACGAGAGGGACCAAAAATATTGGCAGACACATGTTCCCTAGTGCTCCGAACCTATATGCCAGCCATGCCGGGAACAACATTGTTAGCCATGGCTAAAAATCACATCAGAACGCATGGGGTTGCAATGTGTGGTACAATGTTGTTATGAACACAATGCACTATCACAAACATGACTGAGCCCCTCTTTCCCTGTACAAACGCTCTACAAACACCCAATCCTCCATTCTGGACCACAAAAACAACGGTCCCAAAATTTCCTCAAAACAGCGGTTCAACGCCCACCCCGTGCTTAGACAAGGCCGTGCATGCGCAGGGGGGGGGGGGGGCTACACGTAGCAGGTCATGGGTCAGTGACAGGGCCGGCTTTGGGTGTGGGTTAGGTATGACCTACCCCTACCAAGATGGCTGCGGCGGGGTGGCAGGAAGAAAGAGTCCCATCTTGCCACGAGCCTTGCCCCACCCCTGACGCCCCATTTGCACGGGTTCGTACGTCCTCAGCAAAACAAATTCAGAGTCGGAGCAAATTGCCATCTTTCCTGTTGGATGCATCTGCAGGGCTCGTAGCACAGCCATCAATTCTGCTGCATTATTGGTTTGTTTCACATCAATGGGCATATATTGTTGCTTTAAGGGGGGTGCCTTGGGCGGTGCGGGGGATGTTGGGGATGGGGGGGGTGCTGACAGTCATCCCCCGGGGGGGGGGGGACCCCTACAAGCGCGGGATTAGGGGTTAGGTGACGTAAAGTGGGTTGTGTTGAGGCTGTACCAAATGACACATTGGGAGACAAGGTCCAAGAAGGAGTCGAGCAGCGAGGCCACCACCGCCAGAGACATGGAGACGATGAATGCCTCCACCTTTACAAAAAAAAGAACGACGTTCACCGAGATGGAGATGTAGATGGCAGCCCATATGTACTTCTGGTTGGGGTCCTCCGTCCTGTGCTCATCAGCTGCTGTGACCGTGAGCAGTGGCGTCTGTTCATCCATGGGACAGCCAGCTGAGAGACCAACAGCCCCAAGAAGAAGTTACTGGAGACAGGGCAGCGGCATCGAAAAGCAGAATGGGAAGGTAAAGGGAGGAGGGGGGTGGGGGCGGGAGAGGGAACGGGAAGAGGAACAAAAGGGAAAGGGAGGAAGTGGAAGGGGAAGGGTCGGGGAGTGATGTGGGGTGTTGGCAGAGGGTGTAAAAGGGTCGCAGACAGTGTTGCCTGATGAAGGGGGTTGTAGAGACTTTGGACGATTGATGGCACTGCAGCTCATTTATTTGCGCAAGGTGGACACTTCGAACTGTTGTAGCACTGGCAACCCTGTGGGCTTACGGATGTCCACTGGACGGGGGGTTATGTACAAGTGGCGCAAATGGGTGTGCAAGGGCATGCCGTGACCCATGATGTGGGCCCATTGGCCAGTGGGGTGGCCTTATGGGGTGAGTGCTTGTGGATGGGTTGGGCCTCGAGAATGGAATGCAGCGGATGCCAGGCAAAGCGGACCGCGGGCTTAGACTGCAGATTGGTCCTGCTGCCGTTCTGGCGAGTGATTGGCGTGTTCCCATCCCGTCCACAAACCCTTTCAACAAAACCCTCTTTTGGGAGTGTATGCCTTGCAGACCGGGAGGAGAAAAGGCTCATGACTACTGCTCAACCAGGGGGGTCCTTAAGAGGGGGGGAAAAAAGTGTTCCTGAACGACAGTTTTGCAAAAAGACCCCGAGTAGCTCATATGTTCAACCATGATTGGTGGCGATTGGCTCTTGGCGGTTGGTGGCGGTTGGCGGTTGGCGGTTGGCGACTGGCGGTTGGTGGCGGTTGGTGGTGTTTGGAGGCGGTTGGTGGTTGGTGATTGGTCGCCACTAGTTCCCAAAGGAACCCCCTGTGCTCAACCATGCCTCGAACCATGCGCCCAACCCTCTTCGGGGTCCCAAAAACAGAAATGACACGGGCTGACTAAGAAGGCAAAGATTGACAGGCTCCAGGACAAGTTTTGATAGTGGCAGCCAAAACCTGAAACGGCAGATGCAGCAATTCTTCCCGGACAGGAGACTGTGCCACCCCAGATTTTCCAAATACCATCTCCGCCCCTTGTCCTGGAGTGGATGAGTATCACAATCGTCCCAGGGATAAACATGGTTGTGCTATCAGGTTCCATTTCAAAGAAAGTGATTCAAAGTGTACTGCGAAGTACCCCCCCCCCCCCCTGTCCTTCCCCATCCCAGGGAAGACGGTCCCCCACCACCCCCTGGGGGACGGGCACCAAGTGACGGCCCCCCAGCAGCCCCTGGGGGACCGCACTACCACCGTACGCGCACATTTGCAGGCACAGAAATTGCAGCATAAAACGAAAGAATTCAGCATAAGATACGTTTAAAGGGCTGCCAATGTACGGAGACCTACTCCTTGACCAGCTCGGTGTAAATTTTCTTGGTCCTGCTCCACTTGACCTTGAACTCTTGCACATGCTCACCACTTTCCACTGGAATGCTTTGGGCAGCACCCTTGGGTGGTGGTTTTGCCACGACAACACAGTGAGATGCAACAAAAAATTTTGGGTTGAGCAAGTGGCGGTCCCCTGCCCCCCCCTGGGGAAGGACAAGGGGTGGGGAAGGACAAGGGGGGGGGGGGGTACAGGGGATACAAGTGGCAGTGCCTCGCAACACACTGACCCCTTAAGACGACACAGTGAGCCGCAACGAAATTTGGTTGTTGACCAAGTGACAGTCCCCCCCCACCCCCCGGGGGAGGACAAGGGGGGGGCGAGGGTACATCAAGTGTCACCATCAAAGCGCACATTGGAGAGCAAAGAAATGTGGTGTGGCTGGACCAACAATCATCGCAAGCCCATTCAGCGCAAGAAGGGCACTTGCATCAGGTCCACCAACCACACTGCTGGTCCTCTTCACCAATTAGGCTCTTGACACCAGCAACCACAATCTCCATTGAAAGCACATCACTCCCAAAATGCACGCGGAATACCAGTGGCATCCCAGAGGGAACAATGAGGCATATCCAAAATGGCAACAGACAACAACGTATGCTTGAAACAACCTCCTTTTCTCGCCCCTTTTCTGTGGCAGGAAATAATGCCCACTTTTGAACAGTGATTTAACCACCTGTACCGAATGTACCCCGCCCCCTTGTATAAGCTGCCCCCTTGTATAAGCTACGCCAATGTACACAATTATTACAGTCCCTACACCTACTGTAGCTTGGACAAGGGCGTGGCTTGCGCGCAACACATACAACTGCCGACACACATGTGCGCAGGCCACATGTGCTAAAATTGGCAATTCAGGACCTATGGGATGCATCAGACCAAAAAAAAAAAAAATTCCTGGTGCACCAGCAGGGGGCCACATGTGCTGAAATTGGCAAATGTGACGACAAACCCATGTCTTATGTGGCCACACTACATTTTGTACGTAATCAAATTACGTACAAAATTATTACGGTCCCTACGCCTACTGTAGGTTGGACAAGGGTGTGGCTTATACAAGGGGGGGGGGGGTACCAAATTTTTCAGCCACCTCTTTTAAGGCCGCCACACAGCATCAAGGTACACCATGTTGATGAGCCCAATCGTTGACGGCTTTCATGCAATTCTGAGACCAGCTGCCGCGATGCTGCTTGACCAGGCCAGGGCTTGTAGGCACATACCACAATACCACAATTGTGGGGACAGCATGTTGATCCATCACTCAAACAGCCAAAAAAGGGATGGTAGAAGAGAAAGGGGACGGCAATAAAATGATCTAAGAGGCTACCATAGCGATGCTGAATCTTTGGCCATCCTGTGCGGCAACTTTGTCTAGAGTAATATTGGCAGTGGGCGATCTTTGTTGGGCTTGCGTTTTAGGTAGAGCCACGCCGACATTTTGTAGATCTACAGAGACTCTGGTGCACCTTCCCTTGGTGGTGGCTGCTGTTTGTAGGTTTGGTTGATACACAACGAGACCGATTTCTGCTGCTTTCCTCTGGGAAATCACCGGAGGCAGAGGTCCAGGCCCGTGTGCCTTTGCCCAGTTGCTAGAGTCCTGGCGGAACTGCTGAGGATGCGAGCACCATGAGCGTTGAGATCCTGCGCCCTGGGCACCTTCGGGAACTGTCGCCGAAACACTCCCGTCCACTTAGACATTAGTGTATCTTCCACGTGAGGCACTTGCTCATCGGCGGGACATGCAAGGCAATTCGGACAGAGCAGTCACCGTGCGATGCCACAGAGAATTGCAGTACAAAGTAGACAGCGTTGACCATTTCAACGGTGAGTCGAGGCAGCTGGAGGATGTCCGTGGGCAAAAGAAATCAACATCAGCACAGGCACCCGCAGCACTTGCAGGCCGAGATGACAAATGCAACGGAACGTCCACAGCACAGCACAGCACAGCACGACGCTTGTGCTTGTGGGGCTACCAATGACTGGTCCTAGACACCATTCGAACAGCAACTTTCGAGAACGGGGGGGGCTACACCACGACCCATCACCAAATTTGTGTTGCAATATATTTACATATATTCATTGCAGAGGCCCCTTGTCGGAAACGTGACCCAGCACTTGCATACGGGCGAGAACATGTGCACAGAGGGCAAGAGAAATGTGTGTGGCGTGTGGACTTGCTGTGCGCACAGCTGGCACGGCCACTGACATGTGCCGCGGCCATCCGTCGTTGCACAACCAAGACCACTGTGTGGCTGTGAAGCTGGACAAAGCCAACGCAAGGGGACAAATGCGTGGGATTCCTTGGGTTCCCATGCGGATGCCTCCGTATGTGAACTCCCAGTGTCTCGGTGTCTGAGTGTCTCGGTGTCTCCGTATCTGAGTACAGTGGGCACATGCAACAGGAGCGCAAATGCCATTCTTCAAAATTCAGTACGAAAAATTGCGTGAATGCTCTTGTGTCATATACAGCGTGGTCTGAAGACTGCTGTGCAGCACAATGTGTTGTGTATAGTGTATAGTGCACTGTCTCGGGTCATGCACACCAAAACAATAAATGTTGCATAGCTCACTGGGGACAAACTTTTTGGCAGCGGGCAGCCCACCGGAGCCCCCTCCAGGTGAAGGTCACCCAAGGCATGCTGGCACAGTAGCCGCAAACGGGACCACCCAGCTGGATGCTGGATTCATCAGAAACATGTTGCTGTGGCATAATAACAGGTAGGTCCACAGGTGGAAAGATGCCATGTGACGCACATCCGGAATTCAAGCTCCGTGAGCAATTGGGGAAATAAAGTACAAAGAAGTGGGTTGGGGGAAAGTTTTGCAAAATGTGCAAAAGGGCTCTTAATAAACTCTGTGAGCAAAACAGGTACCCCCACCTTCTGATCCAAACAACGGTAACAGTAACCACAGTTGCGGAAACAACAGCCCATCGTGTTTGGACACGCTCTTGTTTGCGCAGCACACGAGCACGCGGGCTGGCTTCAGGGCTGCCTGTGGGGCAGGCTGCTGGGAACCGGGGAGGCTGGAACGGATGAATTCTCCACCAAGCCCCATGTCAAACACAACTTGCCACCAAACCACCTGCAAATCACTCTTCTCTACCGGAACCAACGAAAGAAATCGCCAATTGTATGGTGCTAATAAGTTGCGGAACCAACACCCCATGTTTGGATCGGGCTCCCGAAAAAATTACTTGGGGGTGCATATTTGAAACCCCCAACCCCCAAGTAAAAGGCCCCATGCAAAAGGGGCAAGATACCCAAAGAAAGCGTTTTCACTGAAGAACATTGAGCCTCACAGAATCACAACGTTCTGGCATTTCCGGCAACCAGAACGGGGGGTTGTGCCTTGTGAACATGCACTGCCCCCCCCCCCCCCCTTGAAATCGTTGTAGGCAAGATTTCAGGCATTTGGATTGAGGAAACAAGCGTGTGGCCCTCGGAGCCCCTTTCCACAACCCTCCCCAAACAATTTGCGGGGGTTCCGAGGGCCCCCCTTCCCCCCAAGTAAAACCAGCCCAGGCCATTGCTGGGAAAAGTTGGGGCGGGGGGTTTGGCCAAAGTATAGGCCACATGCAAATCTGCCCGCCCCCCCCCCTCCCCCGATCCCCCCCCCCCCCCCTGAGTGTAACACACTGTGAGTGTACAATTGCATGACCACCTCAAATAAATTGCTGATGGACACACCAACATCCCTTTGCATCAACCCTCCCCTCCAACAGTGTGCCAAAGGGGTCGTTTCTGCGCAGTGCGCACACAGCGCGCAATGGTCAGTCAGCTTTCCGGTGACCGCCCTGAAAACCCCCCGCCACCGGGGGAGCTACGTCCACGGGGCAAAACCAGCAGATTTAGACAGCAATATGGCATTTTCAGTGTGAAACATAGCGGGTGCTGAAACGCACCGCGCACTGCACCGTGCGCACCGTGCGCACCGGGCGTGTCAGAGGATGCAACGCTTTAGTGCAATGTACAGCCTTTCGGAAGGTGGGCAGGGATGCGGGGGAAATACATCGAAATGGGAAACTTTTGTGCATGCATCATCACCACTTCCCCCCAGATAATGCCCCCAAAGCGTGTTTTACCCATACACACCAATAGCATCACCCAACCATTGCATACAGTGCACACTGGCCCCGTTTCAGCAACTTTTAGTGTGAGCATGTATTGTGCATGCCGGGCTGACGCCGCACCGCGCACCGCACCGCGCGGTCAGCACCCTCATAGGTTGTTTTCACTCTGAACCCTTGGACTGAGTAAGAATCTGAGTAACTGTGTATCCTGAGTTACTGCGGTCACCTTTGGCCATGGGGGGGGAATGGGTCCAAAATAGCCTATTATTCGCACGGCGCGGACACAGCGCATGCTGCGCTCCCAAAGGGCGCCAATCACAGATGTCCACCCTGTGAGAGAATATCAACTGTGTGTTGCAATTTCCACCTGTGCCCAAGACCGGCTCCATCCTGCCCTCAGTCAATACCGAGGCCCGTATCCAACGACTGTCCAATGCTCGGCGGGTATGGGAGGCTTCAGTGGCACAAAAAAAAAAAAGATCGGTGCCAATGTGGACTCGGGGAGGAGATGGTTGGTGTATGGATGCCTGGCGAAGGTGGTTCTTGACCCCCATGACCGGGGGCCTACTGTTGGAGGGCCTACTGGTTGGACCTCCTGGACCGACTGACTGTGCCCAGGGTACAGTTGGTGGACCGCGCCTTGACACGAGGTGAATGAGCTCGTGTGTTTGTGTTTGGTAGCGGCAGCCCAGGGTGGACCGTTTGTCCTGTTTTGCGCTCTGGACCCCCCCCCCTTGTGGTTGATAGTCCCCTCCCCGCCCTCCCACGCCATTTCCTTCCCCTCCCTCTGGACTTCCCCTCCGCTCACCCTTACCCTTCCGCTTCTCTCTCACCTCGGGCCCTTTCCCTTCCCTCAAATCGGCCCCTTTCCCTTCCCTTTCCCCGTTCTCTGCTGCAATCATGTCGTCACTGTTTTGTTGAGGGGTGGGGTGTGTGCGGGGAGGGGGGATTCCCAACGCTGACCTCATCAAATCACGTTTGGCCAGGCCCTTGGGCCCGATTCTCCAACATCAGAACTCGTGCTTTCAATCCTCCCCACACACATGTACCTTCCTTCCCAAAAGCAAGGGGCCCGGCGAAGACGCAGACAGGCAGCACAAAGGCCCACGCGCGCGTCGGCAGAAGAATACCACACGCACGTGCCATGGGCCCATGCATGTCTGCTGCCACGCCTGAAAAACACCAGCGAACCACCCACACACGTATGACGGGACAACAGCGCTTACAAAGGCGCCGAGTGCTCAATGCTCGTCAGGCCGGTCAGACAGTCAAGGGAAAGTCATGACCATCGGCGGCGAGCCGCCTTCTTCTGCGAGTACACGCGCGGCGTACACGCACAGACAGACAGACAGACATGGCCAACAATGTCAAGGCTGTCCACCGCAGAAGTCAGGGGTGAAGCGAAGTGGTAAATGAAAGCGGGGACCTGGTCGCCGGCTCCGCCTGACGTGTTCGCGAGGGGTATATAAGGGACCTGTACAACCCGGGGGTAACGTGACGGACCAGGCCAAGCAGGGCTGGCGCAGGCATGCGAGGCACCCGTCTTGTGGGCATTTGACCGCAGCTCCAACACCAACCGCAAAAGCGGTGATGGGATCCCTGGGGATGGGGGTGTCGCCCACCCCCAAACGCAGCCTGCGGCCGTATGAAGGCAGATGACCGGCACTGTTTTGCGGGGCCGCCGCGCGCTCTGGAGCCGGTGCATGTCCGGCCTGCATGCGTTGGTCCCTGGGGGTCACTCTGTGCGCGTTCCACCCGGGATTCTCTTCCCCGGCAGCGCCGTGCTGTGCGTGTTGCGGTCCCCATCTGTTGCAGATGGTGAGCCAAGAGCAGCAGAGGAGCCCGCAAAGCGATGCCAAGCGCCCGGGCACGACATGAGCCTCACTGCCGCACCCCCAATCTTGTCTGTGCTCCTGCGTTCCATTCCACCCGCTCTCTCCCTCCTCCACTGAGTCGTTGTGGCGGCAAGCGCAATGCACGAGTTTGGCCTTGCCTGACTGGGGTCCGTACAAATGGCAGTACGCAAGTCTGCGTGGGGCTGGTTGGCGCCCTGTGTCAGAAATGCCATACACCTTTGAAGGAACTTGCTTTGCACGGGGATACTCTTTTCGTACTCAGCTGCAGGGCTCCGTGCATCAGGTGAGGCTGCCTCTTTCAGCCGCTGGATGCGGGGCGGAGGTTTGGGGGGGGGGGGGGGGAGGGGTTGTCAAGAGCCGATCGCTGCCGCCTTCAGCCGCTGGATAATGCGGTCCATAAAGGGGGGGGGGGGGTAGGCCATAAAGACGCACAAGCAGAGCCGATCTGCAACTTGATAAACAACAGACTCCGCCAGTTCAAGGGGCCCGGGTTTCGGAGGACGGCCAGGCGTTCCACAACCGTCACCCAGACCCCCTGGGCACGTAACCCCCATTCTTCCCCCCCCCCCTTCGTGCCCTTACCTCTGCCCAGCCACAAACGCGTCAAAGCAAGGCCGCCGCAGGACAGCTGAGCAGTGCAGAATCCATCATTGATGGTGTGCCCTGCGACCAAGGCTCCCACAGAAACGATTCGTTTGGGCATGTGGAGTAGTCTTCATCCTCTTCGCTGACGTACGGTTCATTGCGGTTGTCTGTGGGGGGAAGTGATGAAGGGGAACCTGCACTGCATTCCAGGGCGGGCACAGACTGCATCCCGCACCCTGCCGACCTGACTTGCGTACCGTATGGAAACACAACTCTGCAGGCACCAATGCAATAGCACACGCAACAGCCCCGCCTCCTCACAAACACAAACGGGCACATATACTTTGCGGTGGCGGACACACACACGCACGCGCGCGCACATATGCATGCATTAATGTACTGGAACACACGCAAGTGCACGCAGCAATAGACTCGTGCACGCACACACACATAAACACACAGGGCAGCAATTGAGGAAGAAGACCGGTTGTCAACGGATCATAGTAGATCCCTCACCTAAGAAATGTGACAAAATTGGTGTCAAGACTGAATTCATGGGTCAGTTTCTCAATAGAATTCGAAAGCACTTGCGAACCTAATGGCAGCTTGTGCAATAATAGCAAAGAAAGAACAACTGATGGCACAAATATGTTGGGCACCATGAATTGGTAATGAGAACAAATGTCACAAATCAAAGCAAGCTTTCACACAACCTTCCACAAACCTACATCTTACGTTGATGGCATTCAGGGTATCAGACCACATCGGTCCCAATACTCAGTCCCGGTTGGTTATGACATGTCTAGGGCAGGGGTGCAACCCACAGTTCATGGGTCTTTCCTCCAGACGTGACAGTGGATGATGGCAACAGCCTAGTGTGGGGATTACAACACTCTGCACTTGCCAAGATAGGGACCAGATGTTGTCATTCATGTGCGTACATTTCGGCGCCAGGCTATTGATGCATGCCCCCGCATGATATTGGCTATGCCAGTGAAACGTCACAAAAACGGTGCTTGCCAATTGAGAGGGACAACTCGGATGAACCCAAGCGGCACTAAATCTGGAGCACTGCTCGCTTCCTATGTGCATGTGTTGTCAGGTCTCCAGCCGCCATGTGTCATGGCTGTGTGACTGTGTCACTGTTAACACTAACACCTTGCATGACCCCAGTAACCCTACCCTAGCGCACACACAATTCTGATGCCACTCCACAAGGCCAATGGCCCATTTAAGGCATGTTTTGGTCCATTGTATAGATAAGGCCACAAATCGCATGGTCCCCATGGTCAAAAAATACGTCGCTTCTCACCCATCTTGTAAGTATCATCCACCAAAAATTCGGCAAAATCCGAAGCACCGCAACAAAGGTCTGATGTTTTGCCACTTCACGTGTGCCACCTGTACGGCCGTTCTAATACATCACTGCCTCTCCCACAGCTCCCCCTCCCAGGGCTGTCCTTAAGGGGGAGGGGGGGAGGGTTTGTAACGCCAACAGAACCGAACGTTCACGTGGTCGCTCTCTGATTCATGGTCAAGACATGGGCAAGACTGAAGACCACAGAAACACTGTTGAACAATGGTTGGCGGTTGCTTGTTGCTTGCTGCTTGCCTGCTGCTCGCTGCTTGCTGCTCGCTGCTTGCTGCTTGCTCCTCAAAGGGGTAGCTCCACCCTATACTCTGGAAAGGGCAAAACAACGTTCCTGGTTCCACTCAGTGAATACCAATCCTAGCTACAACAATACTTCCAAGTGGGCATATGGAGAGACCAGCACTGACTGTCGCTAGCACCACATGTGGCATCACCCTGTGTACCACACAGACTGCTTGCCGTCACACTTGGCCCCCATCTTGGGGGGCAGGGCGGCACCTTAACAACAAGATTCTTTTGTTTTCACTAAGGAGAGCCCCTCAACGTCCGCCCTGGACCGGCGGTTGACTCCCAACCGCTGGCACTCAAACACCAACCGACTGCAATGCACCGCCAGTGTGTCACAACAGGGCTGTCCTGAAGATGAAATAACAAAAAAAACATCGCCGGCCTCCGGTACACACGAACCTCCGCAGAGCGCCGGCCCGCGACTGCCTGCGGTTGGTCATCGGTCACCTGGCGCCGGTTGCGCGCCCACCTCCGTCGGTATAATGCCAACCGCCGTCGGTGGCGTGTCAACCACCGTCGGTTGACCGACTCCTGCCACCAATCCCCTGCGGGCCATCCTTGGCGAAAAAACAAAAAGAAAAATCTCGCTCCTAAAGGACAGCCCTGACTCTCACAACAGCCCCGTCAGGCCTTTGCTTAGTGGGGGGGGGGGGGGGGGCGAGGGGCCAGGGCGGGTTCCCAGTGAGGAGCGTTGTGGATGGCGCTGGGTCCTACTCAGTTGCCCATAGGGCGGGGCGCCTTCCTACTGAGCTGACTGGCATGTGGAGCTGGATCCTACTGAGATCCCCTCGCGAGGGCAGGGGACCACGCCAGCCCCCGCCCCCACTAAGCAAAGGCCTGAGCCCCCTGCCCTGCACAATCCTCTGTTGAAATTGCCTTCACTGTGCAGCCTTGTGCTGAGCTGAGGCCCTGTACTCTACTCACATTCCTGCATCTGAGGCGTTGCCTGCGGATTCCTTGAGAAGGCACACTTCACCCGGGATTTCCAGAAAACACTTGTGCACAGACTGGCCCATGGCAGACACACCCGTTGCTGCCGGGTGCTGCTCATCGATCCGGGCAAGCATCTGCATCCCAAGGCGGAACTCCGGGTTCTGGGTCATACTCGCCAGCTCAGTCACCGTCTCTGTGTCCGCCACCAGTCTCTGTGCGGCCACTGCCATCCCCCGAGGCTTCCGAAGCCAGTGACTGTCCAGCACCTGCACAGCGGCATTGTAGCAGCAGGCTGGGCATGAGTTGGGGGGGGGGGGGGGGGGCTGTTCTTGAAGGGGGTGTTGTGTTTGTGTGTTGGCGGGGGAGCGAAATCCATCTCAAAAGACTGTGCACCAACTATGGCCCAAAGAGTCGTGTCCTTTATTAATCTTTGAGCGCTCAAAAAATTTGGGGAGAGCACCCATGCCGAAAAAATATTGGAATTCAGGCCTGCGTCTGGGCCATCATTCATTAGCCACTGTGAAATCTGGTGGCGAGAGCACCAAAGAAAATTCTATTGCCTTCGGCAAGGCACCCTGAAGAGGGGAGAGGGAGGACCATATTTGAGCTGCCAAGGCTGGAAAACTGCATGCAGGTTGTGCCCCTTCCCCCCTGGGACCCCCCCCCCCAGCACCACCCAAATAGGGTGAAAAATACATAAAGAGGGGCTAAAACATGCTTTAGGATATTTGATCATTTTGGATGGTCACAATATCAAAAAAATCAGTTTCGGAAATTTCCATTTTTGAGTTGCCAAGGCTAGAAAACTGCCTAAGCAGGTTGTGCCCCAGCCCCCTTGCCCCCCCCCCCCCCCACCACCCCCAAATAGAGTGAAAAACACACAAAGAGGGTCTAAAATATGCTTTACATAGCATATTTCATCATTGTGAGTGGTCACAATATCAATTTTTTTTTGCAAAATTTGCCATTTTTGACATGTAGAGGTGGAAAACTGCAGTTTGTGCACACACCAAATGCCATTGAACCACCTACAAACAGCAATTTTGAAGCTTTCGGGGGGCCCATGGCTCAGGCTAGATGGGCCCAGTGGCCACTACGTGGGTCCCAATTGGCGCTCAGGTACCCGTATTGTCACCAAATGATCACCCAAACCCATCCTAGGGGCAACAGAAGGGTTTCGGAGTTTCAAGTGTCACTAAACAGCCTACGCAACAGCAATTTTGGGGCTTTCACAGGGCCCATGGCACGGGCTACATAGGCCTAGCGGCCACTACGTGGATCCCCATGGGTGCTCAAGTACCCGTATTGTCACCAAATAATCACCCCAAACCCATCCTAGGGGCAACGAAAGGGTTTCATGAAAAATCCAATGTCAAAAAACTTTCACGTGCCACTAAACAGCCCACCCAGCGTGAAAACAGCTAAGTCCTCACTGGCAAGGGCCATGTAGGGGGGCCGATTGGGGTACGTGGAGTTGGGACCCGGGACCCCCGCCATGGGTTAGGGGGTCCATATACAAGATAAAAATTCTTCGGGACCCAGGTCCAAATACACACACAACGGCCACAATACGCAAAGAAGTTTTGACCCCCCCCCCATCCCCCCCCCAAAAAAGGGGTACCCAGGTGCAGGGGGGGTACGGGGGTCAAAATCCATAAAATCATTGGGGGATCATTTTTGGTCCTAAAATGATGATTTTACAAGGGATTAGACGTCAGAAATCATACATTGGGGTATGCTACACGAACGACCCCAAAAAGGGGGGGTGTACGACGCTCGCGCCTGCGCTTGATCTAACAACCTCTCTTTAAGGTGATTTTGTCGGGGGTGAACATTCATCAAAACTTCTGGTGCCTTCGGCAAGTCCACCTCGCAGAGAATCTACCCCAAGCAACGCACACACAAAATTGGGAAAAAAAGACATAAATACGGCCTAAAACATGCTTTACATACCTTGGATGGTCATTTTAGGTGATCACGGCATCAGAAAAATAAGGTTCGAAAACTTCGATTTTTTAGCTGCCCAAGGTGAAAAACTGCATAAGCAGGTTGTGTACCAATCCCTTGGGAGCCCCCCCCCCCCCCCACCTAATCCCCAAATAGGGTGGAAAACACGTAACTACGGCCTAAAACATGCTTTACATACCTTGGATGGTCATTTTAGGTGATTACAATATCAAAAAAAACAAGTTTCGAAAACTTCGATTTTTGAGGTGCCCAGGCTGAAAAACTGCATGGTTGTGTACCGGCCCATTCACTAGCCCATTATTGGTGGAAACAGCCATTTCGCGTCTTTGGCACGGGTTGTGACCGGCTCTCAGCAAGGCTACAAACTGTAAAATACGTCCTTTTGTATCCTAGTAGGCATATACTGTCATAACATCCCCACTCACACCCCTCAGAGTGGGTACCACGGGGTCACCTAGGTCGCCAAAACCGCCAACATAGCAAAAATGGCTGGAAAGTGCATAAACTGCATCAGTGCTCGTCCCACTCCGCCCCATACAAACCCCATGGAGTCGGGACCCGGAAAAACTTTTTTGGCTCAAAATTGAAAAAACCAAAAGATTCCTGATTTTCGACCCAAGCATTTATTGGACAAAATAATGATTTTACAAGGGGTTAAACTAACAATTGAACCCCTTGGGGTAGGGTACGCGAATAGGCCCAAAAAGGCCCAAAATGGGGGGGTATGTGGCGTTTTCCCCTGTATATGCCTGCCTGGCTTTGATCTAACAACCTCTGCGAGGAGATTCTATTGCCTTCGGCAGTGCACCTCAAAGAGAGGTTGACAGTCAGCCAATCAGTCCCTTAGCCAGGCCAGCAGTCAGTCAGACAGAAACACACAGTTTGGGTTTCTGTTAGTGGCAAACGCGGCCCCAAGCAGTGGGGAGACCGTGTGCCTCCAACCAATCAGTGGCCAAATGGTAATGCAGCTGACCGCATACTTTTTGGTCGGCGGTTCGAAGCCCGGTCGGGTGAATACGCCGCCGCCGCCGCCGCCAACAGTCAGCCGACCAGGGAACCGCCGACCAAAAACTTTTCATCCGCCGCGTTACCATTCGACCGGCGGTTGTGTGATAACGATAAGCTTCCCCACTGCTTGGAGCCTTCTAAGCAAAAACTTTTGACCCCCCCCCCCACCCCCCCCACCCCCCCCTCAAAAAAGTGATATCCAGTTTTAGGGGATAGAGGCCTCAGAATCAAAAAAATCATTGGGGGATGGTCTTATTGGGCAAAATAATGATTTTACAAGGGGTTGGACATCCAATATCATGCCTTGGGGTATGCTATGCGAATGACCCCAAAAAAGGGGGGTATACGACGCCCGCGTTTGCACTTGATCTAACAACCTCTCTTCGAGGTGATTTTCCGACCAACGATGACTTCTCCAAACCCCCCTCGTCGCCCAAAATACCATTTGCACTTTTCCTGGGATTTGGGGGTCACCACTGCACCATCCCCTTTCGGAGGGTCTGGCCAGGGGGGCCTATCCGCCCCGCCCCCCCCCCCCCCCCGCACACACACGATTGAAAATGTGGGAGCTCCTGCTCATCAGCACTGGAGGATTGCGCCCCATGTGCAGAGACCGGGCTGGGCCATCTGCCATTTGTGTTCGGAGTGGCGCAGGCGTTGTGGGCCACCCCGAATTACCCGCCGTCTCTTATTGTCCGCCATGCCCCGCCACCACCGCCCACCATGGCAGACTTGGTCGTCGTGGGCCGAGCTGGGCACCTCCCCCCCCCCCCCTGCTCTCTTCAAAAAAAGTGTGTTTTCTACTACATCCTACCAAATAAATCACCCTGCCGACGTTGGTAGATCCAAGCCAGGCAGGCCCGCATATGGGGGCAAACGCCACATACCCCCCCTTTTTGGGCCTATTCGCGTATGATGAGCAGGCGCAGGCGGGAGTTCCGCCGTTAGTGGACACGCGGTGACGTTGTCCCGGAAAACGGGTGTGCGACAATGTTTGCCTGTGCACCACCGACACCGATTTGCGAAAGATTCGCTGCCATATGAAGACCACACTCGTGTGTGTCCCGGCGCTGTTACGCTCCCCACCAAATGAAAGCGGGTGCGACAGGGCCTCCGATGGAGTGGACAGGGGGAGAGGGGGAGAGGGACGGACGCGCGCGCACCTCTTGAGCGCCCGGGCGGAACCGGGGGGTAATGTCCAGCATCCGGGTGATCACGGCACGGCCCTCATAAGAGACCCGGTGCCAGCGGCGGGAGCCCAGCTTGGGCTCGTTGTGGCCCTGGTGGGTCCTGAAGGACAGGATGTCGTTGTTGCTGAAGGGCAGCTCCCCGCACAGCATCACGTAGACCACTACACCTGCCACAAAAGGGGGGGCTGTGGAACATGGATGACATCCCCCCGCCAGCACACCAAAGAGCGTGGGGTGGGGGCACAGCAGGAGAGACCAAGCAGCGCTCAGGGCTGCCAACACTGCCCTGCCCCGCAACGCCCCTGCCCCTGTCCCTGCCCCTGCCCCTGCCCCCGCCCCTGCCCCTGCCCCTGCCCGCGCCCCGCCCCGCCCGGCCCCGCCCCTGCCCCTGCCCCTGCCCCTGCCCCTGCCCCTGCCCCTGCTCCTGCCCCTGCCCCTGCCACTGTCCTGCCCCCGCCCCTGCCCTGCCCCTGCCCGCGCCCCGCCCCGCCCGGCCCCGCCCCGCCCCGCCCGACTTTGCCCTGCCACTGCCCTGCCCCTGCCCGCGCCCCTGCCCTGCCCCTGCCCGCGCCCCGCCCCGCCCGGCCCCGCCCCGCCCCGCCCGACTTTGCCCTGCCACTGCCCTGCCCCTGCCCCCGCCCCTGCCCTGCCCCTGCCCGCGCCCCGCCCCGCCCGGCCCCGCCCCGCCCCGCCCGACTTTGCCCTGCCACTGCCCTGCCCCTGCCCCCGCCCCGCCCTGCCCCTGCCCCACACCGCCCTGCCCTCCCCAGACCTGCCCTACTGTGCCCTGCCGTCCCCTGCCCTACCCCATCGTGCCCGAGCCCAGACTGCCCTGCCCTACGCTGCCGTGCCCTACCCCCCACTGCTCTGGCCCCCTGCACTGCCCTGCCCTACCTCGCACCGCTGGGCCCTGCCCCACCTTCGCACACGGCCCGCACCTGCACTGAAGATGTCCAGTTTGGGGAGCTCGGCCCAAGGGGCCATGAGCCGGCGGTGATTGACGACACTTCGCATCACCTCAGGGGCAGCGTAGGACACAGTGCCGCACGGAGTGCTGCCTGGGGCAGATCCCCGGTCCATCGGCGTGAGATGAGGCGGGTAGCAGGGGGTCACTTTGCCCTGGCAGAGAGTTCCAAGGAGAAAAGCAGGGACTGGGCTGAGTCATGAGGGTTCGGCTCCAGGCAGATGTGGTCATTGACGAGCATCCGAGTACGTTGGGATATGCCTGGCTGTTCTGACTCACCGAGCATTGCCATTCTCTAGTGTCATGCCGCACTCCGGGATGCTGTCGCTCACGCAGTGTTCGTCGACTGTCACTCGAACACTGTTGCCGTCGTGCTGCTATTCCCAAAAACGATGTTTTTACTCGTCCTTGGCCCTCTGCTGCTGCTATGGGGTTTGCTGCTACTGTGGCTTTACCCCGACACCGTTGCGACTACAGGTGACGCTTGTCGCAGGTGGATGGTTTAGACCATTATGCCTGTTGCCACACAGGGCACATACCCCGTCATCACCCACAGTGCCAGTGTCATCGTCCTGAAGTCCTTTGGGTGCAGATTTTGTTGGTTTCTCGGATTAAACTGTGCACTGGAGTTTCCACAAGAAGTCTCCCAAAAAGGAATCTGGTTTGCTGCCTCAGGGCAACAAAGGGCACAGAAGGCATCCAGGGGATTCAACTGGGGGGCGGGCTGGTGTGAAGGGCGCTTTGGGGGGGAAGGGTCTATTCTTGGGCCTTCCTGGGCGGTACATTCAAAAAGGACCAAGGACTTCCCAACAAAACAAAAGCACAACAAGCACCAGGAGCAGTGCGGAAAGAAACAACAGTACAGTGGTGGCGCAGCGCCGTGCCGGAGTTTGTGTTAACTGTCACAGACAGTCCTGTGTCGAGAGGATATGCCGTGCTCTGCAGATGCGGGGGTCTGTGGGGGGGCATATGGCGATGAGGCTGAGCACAGGGGGTGTGTCTCTGCAACACCCGGACACAAGTCGAGCGGGTGCATGTAGTATCTGACCAACAGTTGGGAGAGTGACAGCACAATAGCACAGCACGTGGTGGTGAGCGGATGCAACCCCCCCCCCAATTCGGCGAAGAAATCCGAACAATTCGGCAGAACAATTCGGCGGGCCTGTTTTTCGGCGAAATGCTTCCCAGTCACCGGGATTATGCCCCCCAAACACACTGTCCCTTTGGTTGCTGTGTTGTCAGGGACATGTGGAAACCCTTATTAGCTGAAAAAAAATTTTCATCCTGCTGCTTGTATAAGACGAAAAATGGCATCTGCAGAACGAAAATGATTGGTGGAATGGTTATAGTGTTGGTGGTACCCTGGTTCAACCCCCGATGGGGTAAAATTTATGACCTGGACCCAGAGTCAAAGACAGGTTTTTGGAAGTGTCGGGATGGATACACACGTATGTGACAGGGCCGCAGCGGTTTCCATGGTTCACTCGCATGCCCTGCTTGCCCCTCGGGCTCAGGGTCTGATTCTCTACAACCCGGAAATCTTAGAGCCCACGGTCCCTGTGCTCATGTCTTGCACTGCACTGTACTCCTACGGCAAAGGGGTGACGTTTGCCACTCTGGAAGCAGCCGGTCCAGGTCCATGCACGCCCAGACAAACACCGCCCCCCAGGCTCCATGTTCGCCCTCCTAAGTGCCGCTGCTCACCACATCACATGTCAGATGTTCTCTGTCGTGCGGCAATAATATCAGGCGGGGCTTGGGTTGGTGATCTTGATTTCCTGGAGTTCAGGATTAGTGCAGGGGTGCACGAATTGGGCACAGCGAAGCAACTCTGCACCTCGGGTGGCCCTGTATACCTGTCCACTGGCCTTTTCCGCATGAAGTGCTTGTGCATTGCTCTCTGAGCAATACACACGGGCAAATCCGAAGTCAATTAACTTTAAGTTCCTTAAATCACGTGTGATAATGATGTTCTCAGGCTTGATGTCACGATGCACCTGCCAAGAAGGATCATGGGGGTGTGCTGTGTGCATCCCAACGAGAGCCCCTCTTCCACAACGGCGACCAGTATCACCTCTTCGTCATGAACATCATACGTTCACGGCACCCGCACAGCGAAGACGTGTCCTTGGTACAGCAGCCGCATAGTGCCCCCCTGTTATCTGTGCAGTACCTGCCCAGTGTTTCCACACCACCCGCTGAGCACCTGCGCAGTGCTGACATACCACTCGGACAGACAAACATTGCCACATGGCTTGTGGTGCATCTGCGCTGACGGTCTGGTCGCGTGTAACAAACATTCGTGCGTGCGTGCGCGTGCGTGTGTGTGTGTGTGTGTGTGTGTGCACGCGCGCGCGCGCGTGCGTCTCTCTCTCTCGGTCCGCTCTAGGGCCCACACGGAGAAGAGCACGGATTACCCCGAGGCAATGTGCGGACAACGATGACACGGCCAGCTCCGCCCAGGCCAAAGCAGACACCACTCCCCACGTACCCATCTGCACAAGGGAGCCGCCGAGGGGAGGCAAAGATACCCAAAAAAAAACAACGGGTGGTGCTGTTGGGAGGGGCTTTGGTGAGGGGCTTGCCATGCCGCATGCCCCAGGACTCACGCAGCGCTGCTCCGTGACCTATCCTTGTGGGGCCCAAGTCAAGCGAACGGGTGGCTTTGGCGGTGAGGCAGAGGCTACTCCCCAGCAAATCCATTCGTGCGGGTTGCTTGGAAACCAGGAGTCCTGCATTCCGACACAGACAAGACCCATTTGCCTGAAGCCCTCACACACGCAGCCCTCCACACAGTACACATGCTCCACAACCCCTTATCCCCTTCTCAACGATTCGGACTCACTGAAACGCCGCCAGATGGGGAGAGAATTTCCTGCACCCGGTGCACCAGACGTTCTGTTTCTGATTGCGTGTCACAAACATTCGTGCGCGCGTGCGTGCGTGTGCATGTGTGTGCGCGTGTGCGCTCCGTGTGAATACCAATCTGTTCCCCATCGCACCACAATGCCCAGCAAAAGGTACGTCGCACCTGCACAGGAATTCTACAGCACCCTGCGTGGCGCCGACGAACATCAGACAACAGAGGGACCGATTGGCTGGGTCACTGACAGTAACATCGGTGCAGAAGGAGAGAAAACGCGCGCGACAACCCTTGTGTCTGGCCCCCCCTGGCACCGCGCCCCCAACGCACACACACGCGCGCGTACATACCAACCCCTTGCTGTGCAGGTACGCCAAAGACTCAAGGATCTGGTGGGCAATGTGCACGACGTCCGCCTCTCCCAAATAGCCCCGTTGCAAGATGGCGTCGAACAGGTTCAGTCCCTGCGGCAACGGCGGACGTCGCAATCACATGGCCTGACGGAGCTGAGCCAGAAGGCAGGCAGCCCGCTCAGACTTTGGGGGGGGGGGTCGACATGACGCCTGGGTTTGTTGCCGTCTGCGGCTGGAGGTGCCCGTCGGCCTCCCTCCCTCTCCCCGCCTGGCCTATCCTCACGTCCCTACTTGCCCTTCCTTGCCTTCGGGAGGGTGGCCAACGGAGCCCCCGGACTGTCCCTGTTTCACGGCTCCGTGTATAGGCCACACTTGGGGGGGGCACCTTTGATTCGATCCAAACAAGTGGGCCTGGGCAGGGATGCGGTAGAAGGGAAAGGACCTCAGAGACGGCCCCGGAGGCAGTTAGGCAGGCGGTTGGAGGAGGTTGCCGAAAGCGGTTGGGGGCGGTTACTGTCGGTTAGACATGCCATCGAGGCTGGCACTTGGTGTCAGGGAGACAGTGGCTGGGCACAGGCTGGGCGCCCTGGAGGGGGGGGGGGGGTACCTCCCCCCTTCCAATCCATCCCTGGGCCTAGGGGGCTTGCCCTCTGCAGGTTCTGAAACGAGGACCCATCGGCACGGCCCGCCCCCTGTGGGCGGCACGGAGCCATGTCCAGGGGAACGGTGGTGCGGCTCCGGCAGTGCAGCATGGCGGCAGGACTGGCACCCCCCTGCCCCTCCAGGCCTGACTATCGTGCTACACGTGCCCCCATCGCCGCGGGTGGAGGCATCGCCGGTGCGCTGTTGGGCCTGCTCGTCGACCTACGGGGCCCTCAAACCGCCATCCGTTTGATCGGTTGGCTCGATTCGGTACTGTCGGTCGTGTCGCTGCTGCGTTGACCCCCGGAATTTTGCTGAAAAATGGGCAATCCCCTCGTTCGAGGGTCCGACACTCAGCGGACTTGGGTGTCGTTGGTCGTAGCAGGGACTGAGTGTACGAAGGCTTGTGCGTCGAAGATAAGGGGCCTCGGGATAAGGGGCGGCGGGGGGGGGGGGGGGGCGTCCCAGTTGAGTTCAGGGATGTCCATAAGGGAAAGGAAAATGAAAACGAAAAGGAGTTCGTAATGCCAACAGAAACGAACGTTCACGGGGAGGCTCTCTGCTTCATGGTTAACACATGGGCAATACACAAGACCACAGAAGCACTGTTGCCGAACAACTGTTGGCGGTTGGCGGCGGTTGGCGGTTGGCGGTTGGCGGTTGGTGGTCCTTTGGAGCTGTCCTGAATAAAAAATAAAAAAAATGGGGGTTCGCAAGGACAGCCGTGGTTGAGTTGCGGACCCCAACACCCGCAGCGTGACGGGGGTTCCCCAGACATGGCGGGGCCGGGGGGGGGGGTCCGGACCCGCACTTCAACGCCCCCCCCCCGTCGGCAGAGGCAGTGCCGGGAGGAAGAGGGGATGAGACCTGCACGAGCTCCATCACAATGTACACGGTACTCGCGGTCTGCACACAGCCGTGCAGCTTCACGCAGCGCGGGTGGTCCAGGCTGGACAGGATGCTCACCTCCCGGCACACATCCGACCACACGCGCCTGAAGAACGATGGTCCAGGGGGCAACTGCTGATGGACCGGCAGGGCCGGAAGGCAGGGTCAGGGCGGGGGGGGGGGGGGGACCATGGCTCGCGAGCGCCTTCTGCAGAGTCTCTCCCCCGTTTGGGGGTTGGAAGTCTGGCGCAAAGGGGGGGGGAGGCCGCAATCGGTCAGGTGTGAAACCGCCACTTTCGCTCCAGCCGCGCCTGCCCCACGGCCTTCCTTGCGTAATCAGTTCTCAAGTGCGGGCTTGTGGCCAGTGGCCTGCTGCATTGTCCCAGTGTTCCAGTCCCTGCCTCCCTGGCTGGGGTCAGGGCTGTGGGATCAGGGCTTTGGGTTCTGGGCTTGATCGCCTGGGGTCACTTCGCCGCTTGAGTCCGGGGTTCGGGTCGTGGCGTGCATTCGGTGTTCCAAAGGGGGGGGGGGAGGGGGGCACGCAGGTGTGAACCATACACAATGACATGTAGTAGGAGAGAGAAGGGGGGGGGGGGGTCTGGGACCCGAAAGTTTGTGTACCGAAAATGGCCCGACCAGATTTCCCCAACGGTGAATTTCGTTTTGGTCACTTTGGTCTGGGGGGGGGGGGGGTGCAACCTTCACGGGTTTGGGAGAGACGTCCTGCGAAGCTTTGCCGGCGCCGGCGTGGGAGTGACGCCAAGGGACTTAGGCGCCTGTGGGCACGAGGGCGGCTGACCCATTCTCACCCACCAACAATGAGTCTTTCCCACCGTCCACCCCCGGACCCAGTGGTACGCCCGGAAATACCACTGACACGCTCACTCAGCCTGTGGCGGCATGTACCAGCGTGAGACTGCTGTGCAAGGGTACCGAGGCCCCCCTCCCCCACTGCTGGCGGCGACAACCTGGGCGGTGTGTGCCGAATGGGGATGGCGTAAACAGACCAAAACAGGTCTGTCTGTTGCGCTGTGTACCAGCCAGTGGTCTTGCTGTGGCTGTGGCTGTGGCTGTGGCTGTGGCTGTGGCTGTGGCTGTGGCTGTGGCTGTGGCTGTGGCTGTGGCTGTGGCTGTGGCTGTGGCTGTGGCTGTGGGTGTGGGTGTGGGTGTGGGTGTGGGTGTGGGTGTGGGTGTGGGTGTGGGTGTGGGTGTGGGTGTGGCTGTGGCTGTGGCTGTGGCTGTGGCTGTGGCTGTGGGTGTGGGTGTGGGTGTGGGTGTGGGTGTGGGTGTGGGTGTGGGTGTGGGTGTGGGTGTGGGTCTGGGTGTGGGTGTGGGTGTGGGTGTGGGTGTGGGTGTGGGTGTGGGTGTGGGTGTGGGTGTGGGTGTGGGTGTGGGTGTGGGTGTGGCTGTGGTTGTGGCTGTGGCTCACGGGGGGGGGGGGGGGGCGACTGCTCATGTTTGGACGCCAACTACCAACCCCCCTCCCACTAACCGTTGGACGGAGGCCCCCTGGGGGGGGGGGGGGGGGTTAGCACAAGGCCTCGGTATCTGGGGGGGGGGGGGACTGGGAGAGGCGATGGGGGGGGGGGTCTGGGAGGAGCTTTTGGGGGGGAGGGGGTTCCCGGAGGGTCCGTTTTTCAGGGGGGTCTGAGTTGGGCGATTTGGGGTGGCCGGGGGGGGGGGGGGTACATGCCCCCAAGGTCAAGTGTTGGTCAATCACAGGCTCCCCTTTTCTCCCCCTACCCTCCCTTTAACCGTACCATCACCCAAAACCTAACTCTAACCTCTCCAACAAGCTGGTTCAACCATGCCAGCCATGTTGATTAGACTCCCCAAAAGATCCCCAAAATTTAGTTCAGGGGCCTAGGGTTGGGGCTAGGGTTAGGGTCTTAGAGCTGGTGGAACTAGTCTTGGTTTTATAACCCTCTTTAGTGTCCAGGGTGGACATGACAAGTTTGGCAAGCGAGCAGCAAGCAAGCAAGCATGCAGCAAGCAAGCAAGCAAGCAGCAAGCACGTGCGAAATGGGCAAAAATCACAGCTCCGTCGTGGTGCTTCAGATTTGGCCAAAATTTTCGTGGATGCTACCTATGGGTGTGAGGGACAACCGCACACAGTATGAGCCAGAAACTCAACGGTGGCAGCCGGGAACGGGCATCGCAAGTGCCGGACCTCCATTACAAAATCTGCAATTTGGAGCCAAAATCAGCCTTTTTTTGCCCAAAACGGCCCTAGAACCTGCTGAAAACGGCCAAATGAAGGGAAATAGTGGCTACTCTACACATGCAGCTAGACTTCCCCGTGCCAAAGGGCCCTCGAGGGCCCTCTAACTCCACAATATGTCCGCGAACCGCCCCCAAAAGGCCCCCAAAAGCCCCAGAAATTGGCCGCCAACAGCCCCAAACCAAAAACAAACCATATCTTGGACTACATGGCTCAAAACGCGATTTCGAGCACACCTAATCCACCCGCAACCACCCACTTTTGGTGGTTTCCACACCTCAAAATTGCCCTAACCGACACCTAGACCTCTGTACCTTGGCCCAGTGCGCTGCGGCAAGCTGCAAGAGGTAGCCCAAAAGGTGGGTGCCAAAATGGGTCAACAAGGTCCACCGGCTGCAAAAAAATGACTTTTTTCAAAGATGATCTTGAACCACATGGAATACCAAAACAAGTGTTTTCGGCGCGGTTTGAGCTCGTGGTGGCCCGTTTTGGCTCTCCTAAAAGCCCAAAATGCCTTGAAAATGGGCTGTTTTGGGACAAAAAATGGGTCAAAAACGTGCTTTTCCAAAAATAATCCTAGACCATTTGGGGTGCACAGACAAGTGAAATGAGCCCTTTTTGAGCCCATTGCAAGCCATTTTGGCCACTCCAAAGTCACAAAATGCCTTGAAAATGGGGTGTTTTGGGACCAAAAATTAGTCAAACATAGATCAAAAATGTGTTTTTCCAAAGGTACGTTTGGATTGGGGTGCACAAACAAGTGGAATGAGCCCTTTCTGAGCCCATTGCAAGCCATTTTGGCCTCTCCAAAGTCACAAAATGCCTTGAAAATGGGTTGTTTTTGCGACCAAAAATGGGTCAAAAATGGATCAAAAATGTGCTTTTCCAAAGATACTTTTGGACTATTTGGGGTGCACAAACAAGTGGAATGAGCCCATTTTGAGCCCATGTTGAGCTATTTTGGCCCCTCTCAAGGCCGAAAGGGCCTTGAAAATGGGCCAATTTGGGACCACAAATGGCTCAAAAATGGGCCAAAACCATGGTTTTCCAAAAATGATCCTAGTCCACGTGTGGTGCCCAAACGGATGAATACAGCTCATTTTGAGCCCCTTTTGAGCCGCTCTCATCCAGTGCGTACCTCATTTGTCGTTGAAGTCTCCTAGACGATGTTCCTTCCCCCACCAGCTCAGTCCCAATATTCAATCCTGGTTAGGGTTAGGGGTAGGGTTACAACTAGGCTTAGGGTTGGGGTGGTCGTTAGGGTCAGGGTTGGGTTTAAGGATAGTGTTGGGGACATGGACAAACATTTCCTTCGGGCGCCTTTGGTGCCCGTGGAACGTCGGGCAGCTTCAGCGCCCATGGACTCCTAAGGGCGGCACCTTTGACAACCAACTGTTGGCCGCAGACCCCTTGTGGGGGGAGGGGGTGTTAGTGGGGCGTCCTAGGACCCGCGGAGTCGCCCCCCCCCCCCCCCCGTGCTGTGGCTGTGGCTGTGGGTGTGGCTGTGGCTGTGGCTGTGGCTGTGGCTGTGGCTGTGGCTGTGGCTGTGGCTGTGTGTGTGGCTGTGGCTGTGGGTGTGGCTGTGGCTGTGGCTGTGGCTGTGGCTGTGGCTGTGGCTGTGGCTGTGGCTGTGGCTGTGGCTGTGGGTGTGGCTGTGTGTGTGGCTGTGGCTGTGGGTGTGGGTGTGGCTGTGGCTGTGGCTGTGGCTGTGGCTGTGGCTGTGGCTGTGGCTGTGGCTGTGGCTGTGGGTGTGGCTGTGGGTGTGGCTGTGTGTGTGGCTGTGGCTGTGGCTGTGGGTGTGGGTGTGGCTGTGGCTGTGGCTGTGGCTGTGGCTGTGGCTGTGGCTGTGGCTGTGGCTGTGGCTGTGGCTGTGGGTGTGGCTGTGCGTGTGGCTGTGGGTGTGGCTGTGGCTGTGGCTGTGGCTGTGGCTGTGGCTGTGGCTTTGGCTGTGGCTGTGGCTGTGGCTGTGGCTGTGCTGCGCTGCAGTGGCGGGCTGGGCTGGGCTGTGGCTGTGCGCTGGTCGGCCCTCCCCCATTTCGCATCATCGGTAGGGGGAGCAGACCTGGTGTAGACGTTGTACTTGTCGAACGACTTCACGGCGTATTGGGTGCCCGCCTGCGGCCCCTCGCACGCAGTAGCCCTCACAACCATTCCGTAGGTGCACTGCATTCCAAGGATAATGCAGGGCAGCACAGATCGGCCGTGCCCCACGCGACATGAATGCGCTAATCACCCCCCCCCCTTGCGCCAGCACACACTGAACGTCAGGAAAACGTCAGACGGGGTCCCGTGCTTAGCCATAACCCGACGATGGCCGTCACCCCCCGGTATCCCACCGGGACGACACTCAGTTCATCGGTCCGGCAACGCGGCAAAGCCGCGGCCATGAATAGTCCATACGCGGCGGAGCCGCTTGCAGTGTTCGAGTCAAGGCGGCAGAGCCGCCACCACATGTCCGTGCACATCCTGTGCATCTGCCCTTCGGGTCCTGTGCTTAGACAAGGCAATGCCCACAAGAGGAAACCTCAGGAAAACGACGGTCAGACGGGCTCTTGTGCTTCCACAAGGCAGTGCTTGCGCAAAGGGGGGGGGGGGGTATGGGGAAACGGTCCCCATGCCACTTGATGTGGCAGCGCAGACGCCACGCACAAAACGCCACCATTTTTGCACAGCGACAACATCGAAGCGCGGCGGCGTCACGAAGGGCGGAGCGAATGCGCGGCGGCCAGGGGACGGAGGACCTTGGAGAGGACGTCTGTCTTATGGATGGTGTAGGAGCTGCTGAAGCAGGGGATCTGCGGGAAGGGCAGGAGGGGCTGCAGCTGAAAGCTCCGGCACACGCGCAGCATGCAGTCCTGCTGCCGGGCCCCGAGGCACTGGAGGATGGTCTGGACGCATCTGCATGACATAGAGCACAGAGTCGGGCAACAGATCTTCCAGGAGTCGGCTTCAAAGGGACACGGTGCAATACAGGGGTGGGAAAATTTTTGGGTGGGGAAAATTTCGGCAGCCCCAAATTTCGGTGCCTTGTGTACAGTTGCAGGAGTCAGGTACACAGCAGGTACACGAAAAAATCTGTTGGGATACAGCCTGGGACAAAAAATGATTCTTTGGGATACACCACATATACAAGAAAAAAATTTTGGGATACGCACTCGCATAAAGACTGATCCTGACATGCAAGACACGGGCACCAGTACCTCCCTAGAGAAGAAAAATGTTAGCTGCCGACCCAGGGAGCAAGACATGGCCCGGATTGCGCAAAAACATTCGAGGAGGGAATTGCAGCACCAATCTGAAAAACGAAGTTCCCCCCGAAATTTTGCGGTGCAGTGCAGTGCAGTGCAGTGCAGTGCAGTGCAGTGTAGTGTAGTGTAGTGTAGTGTAGTGCAGTGTAGTGTAGTGTACCGTAGTGTAGTGTACCGTAGTGTAGTGTAGTGTACCGTAGTGTACCGTAGTGTAGTGTAGTGTAGTGTAGTGTAGTGTAGTGTAGTGTAGTGTAGTGTAGTGTAGTGTAGTGTAGTGTAGTGTAGTGTAGTGTAGTGTAGTGTAGTGTAGTGTAGTGTACCGTAGTGTAGTGTAGTGTAGTGTAGTGTAGTGTAGTGTAGTGTAGTGTAGTGTAGTGTAGTGTACCGTAGTGTAGTGTAGTGTAGTGTAGTGTAGTGTAGTGTAGTGTAGTGTAGTGTAGTGTAGTGTAGTGTAGTGTAGTGTAGTGTAGTGTAGTGTAGTGTAGTGTAGTGTAGTGTAGTGTAGTGTAGTGTAGTGTAGTGTAGTGTAGTGTAGTGTAGTGTAGTGCAGTGCCATGTAGTGCCCAGACGGACCTACCCAAACCCTAGCCCCAAGGGTCCCATTGCCCTTGTCCAATTGTCCCATTGTCCAACTCCTTTGCCGCGTGCCCATTCCCAGAGGGCGGACCCGCCCCTCGGCAAGTGTCTCCGGCGCACCTGGCGGGCAGCAGCAGCAGCTGCGGGGTCCGGCACGGGGAGCAGACCCGGACGACCCGCAGGCCCTGGGGCGACGGCACCGACTTCTTGGGGCTGCACAGCCCGCACACGACCATGCCGCACATGCGGCAGTGGTGGCGGCGGGTGCTGAACGTGAAGGGGACATGGCACACGCCACATATCGTTGTGGAACTGTCGGGCTGCCAGACCACCCCTGCGTAGGCACAGCAGGGGGCTGGGGGGGGGGGGGGGGTCGCATTGGCATGGACATGGGCGGGCGGGGCTACAACAGGCTCGCCACGATCAGCATTCACACTCACTCCAACAGTTTGGGTGCTGGAAGGCGACGATCAAACAGAACCACGAGCTACAACCCAATCCTGTCAATCAGGCTCTCCGTAAAATGCTCGTCATCAGTAGCCCCATATTCCTGGCATATCCCGCTGCAAAACAGTCCCTCGCTGTGAGCAGCATATCCAGTAAACTGGGCAGTTCTGCGGCTTTACGTTGAGGGTCAATGTCCTGATGGAGGAAGGCTGAGACCCAGAGCGGGGGGGGGAGAGGGGGCTTGAACCACAAAAGCGTAGACACCAACCCCAACCGACTTGATGTGTCGTATCAGTCACCGGTATTTCAAAGCATGATTCCTCCTTCTGAGGACCACTCGCAAGCGCACGACCCGGCGTGCGTCACGGACCAACGACCATGGGGCCGTTAGGGGTGTTCGGAGGCCACGGCTTTTTCCGCCGGAGGTTTGGGCCTAGAGCCATGCGTGCAGGAGACATGCAGGCTGACTCCTCGACCGACCGGAGTCGCTTCATCAGGTGCTGGACCCCTGGCTCCCCCATGTACAGATGTTGTGCACAACAGAAAGTGGGGGGCCTACCAGCGTGACTGTGCAGAAGGGAAATGCCATCACCACTCACACGGCTACACCGCAAAAGAGGCGACGGCACATATTCGTTGGCCAACTGTCCACCGGCACAGTTTGGGGGTACGGCAGGGGCCCTAAAGGCGATGTCTCAAATCGGGGCTGAGCCTCGGGTGCCCAATGGGGAGGCCGGGTTTTCGTTTCCGGGGGGGGGGGGGGTGGGGGGACGATAGAGCCCTCCGGCCGGACCCCCCCCAAAAGGGCTCAATTGACAGGACCCCCAAAATCCTACCGAGACTGACCCCCGGGCCTCGGAGGTGACCCAGACCCAAAAATCCGGGAAAAAGATTATGGGATTTTTGGAATCAGCGCGTCGAGGGGGTTCAGAAAAGTCATCATTTGCCATATATTTGGTGAAAAAAAAATCGACCAATTTTAATGCTCAAAAAAACTTTCGGCGCCTTTGGCGCCAGACTTCATAATGACTGATTAATGGTGCCTGTCAATTGAGCCCTTTTCCCGAACCCCCCCACCCAGTTTTTGGGGGCTCAATCCCCCCCCCCCGGAAGTGAAAACCCGACATGCCATGCAATGTGTTTTCACGCAGAGGAGGTGACCTCCCGGACACCCAAAGCCCCCCCCCCCATCCGCCTTGCGAGAGCACCACCAAAGTCCCAGAATTTGACGGAAACACCACCCACTGTTGCTCTGACAAGGGGGGTCATTCATAAAGGGCAAGGTAGGACATGGCCCCAGAGGTTGCAGAAACAAAACCTCGCGTTGTTGAATGGCTGTCAACCTGGGCACCCGTCCTGCGAAGTTGCGGGGTGCATTGCCTGTGCAGGGTGTCGGGATACAACGTTGCCCCACAACCTGCAAGGCTCAGCGCCCCGTTTCACCCACGGTCCGGACCTCAGGACAAGGGAGCATGTTCAATCCGCTGGTGTTTGCAGTACACAAGCATATCCACTCGCACAGGTGTCCAGCATCCAACTGCGTCGCCCCAGCCCCCATTCCAGGGATGTATGAGAAGAGAGGAGAGAAATCAGGGTCAACGTCATTTGGGGTCGGCAAAAGCGTGGTGAGCCCAAGACCGAACGAGCGGGTTCTCACGTGGCATGAGACCAATGTTTATTGCCTAAACATCGGTTTGGACAAGGGCGTTGCTCTCGCAGGGGGGGGGGGGGGGTTGGCACAAGGCATTGGTGGTTGGCTCTGTTCGCCTGTGGCGGCGCCTTGTGGCCTCTCACCCTTGAACCTTCTGCCATGACAAGCAGGCGTCCGTACTACTGCGGGCATCCGCACTGCCGCGGACATCCCCCTGCCCCTGGGGTGGGAATCCAGAATGCAACGTCTGCCCATGGCGCCCTCCCCTGACGGCCTGACCAGTGCCCGGGATGCGGTCATCACGAAGACCCCAGGCGGGGAGGTTCTCACCACAACCAGCAACGTGAATGTCGCAGAAGGCCATGGGTGCTAGCTCACCAATGCGTGACTTGCCGGTAGTGCGTTGCAAGGGGGGGGTTGGCACAAGGCCTCGGTATTAGGTTGCTTGCCTGTGGCGGCGCCTATTGGCCTCTCGCCACTGCTCATTCTGACCCTCTGTGGGCCCGAATGTGTTTTGGTTGTGTCAACGGAGCCCCCCGATGACTTGTCCTGTTTGACTACTCCGGGGGTCGGCTGTCCCGGAGACGTGGCTGTTGCCCGTGCCGTTGACCAGGTGCATCCAGATGCACACTCTGAGTCCATGCGGGGGTTTGCCGACTCCAGCACTGACTTGAGCGTGCTGGGGTGTGCATCTGCAGGATAATTTTCCTGACAGGGGCTTCTAACAACCACAATGATTCTTTCCCGTTTTTCCTTTCCTTCTGCCCCTTCTGCGCTCTGCACCGTTTTCGGTGAGCGCGGTCTGCCCTGTCCTGTTACCCTCCTTGGTTTGTCCCTTTCCCCCTGCCCAGTTTCTTCCCCGCCCTCTCCATTGCAGGGGGGGGGAGGGGCAACAGAAGAGGGAAGGGGCGAGAAGCGTGGCGCACCCCTCCTCACGTCCTCAGCCCTTCGCCCCACACACGTGTCCTGCCGGCGCCAAGAGGCCGTAGATGCCCCGGTTCCCAGGGCCCGGGGACCTTGGGTTGCCCCGGGCTGCGGTACCCAAGAGGGCCTTTGCAGTCCATGGGCTCAAGATCCCCGTCGGCACCCTTTCTTGTGCGGACCATCCGGACGCCCTGCGTCGGACCAGCGGTCGGTGTTGGACATTTTTTTTAAAGCAGAAAAGCGCCGTGTGATCAAAAAGGGGGGGGATGGTCGTTGGAGAGGCCCGCGGGGGTGTCACAAAAAGCGCCGTTTGACTGGGGTGGCGGTGGTTGCGCAGGGCGGACGTTGAGCAAGGGCCACAATGGGTCAGGTTTGCTTCACCGCAATGCACTCCAACCGCGCCTGCCACCGCGGTCTTCATTGCTCTCAGTCCAATGTGCCAGCGCATGCCGTTGTTGTCCGCTTGTCCCAGTGCTCAAGGGCTGGGGTCAGGGGGCAAAGACCCCCCATTGAGCAAGGGCGGCGGGGGGGGGGGGGGGCGGGGGGGGCACAAGACAGTGCGCACCTTCCCGGATCAGTTCCTTCGGACCACCACAAACGGCCCCCATGAATCAGGCAGCTCCAGCACCAGGGAAGACCGAGCGAAGACCGGCAGCGATGAACGGGTGGGAATGGATTGGTGGGGCATAGCCGAGAGCAAGCCCATTACATTTAAAGGGGCCGCATCCACAAGCCCCGGCTGCAAAGACGAGCAGGGCCCAAACGAAGGAGCCGGAGGGCAACGAAGTGGGGGCCCTGCCCGCCCCCCTTATCAGTGGCAAGCACCGCCTGCAGATGACCGCCCCCGTGTGGCGGCATCAATTAGATTTGCTGCCCCTTCCTTCGGCAGTTGCGTCGCTTGGACTTGGCCTGCCAACAGTGGCCAAAACAGTGAGACTAGCGAGCAGCATGGCTAAGACGGGCACCCCAAGTGATGCCGGCAGTAACGGGTAACAACTGCTTGTCGATGGTAGTGTCACACGCGCACACGCACGTGCACGCGACTGGACTCCCACTTTTTTTTGCAAGTGCCCCCAGGCTCTTGCGCAGTCCCTTCTGTTGCTCACATTAGAAATGCTTTCTTTGGAGCGACGCAGTGGAGTCCCATTGTTCCTTCGGCCGTTCCTGGGCCACGAATACCGGTCAGTGAGCCGTCCGGGTGACCGGACAGCGGTCCAAAGGGAGGCAGCATTGGCCGCAGCTCTTGAGAGGACCAAGAAGACCCCCGACACTGTGTAGACCGGACGAAGGACGGACAGAAACAGAGGCTGTCGGTGGAGCCCTTGGAGAAGTGCCACAGGCACGGGTCATGCTGGAATCCCCATTCCAATGAACGAGACGGCCCAACGGCCTCGTTGCCCTCGTGGCACTTTCCTTGTCCTGGTATGCCACCCCCATGCTTCCTCATCTCGGATGCTATTGCACAAGCAAGGGGTCCAGCTTTATGACAGTTTGGGGCACTGCGACCTCGAAAATTGCCGAACAGGACCTGCTGCATATGCCACCTCCTGCCCTGCCCTTCCTTTGATTCAGCGAGTGGCCAACCAAGATTTCAGGGATACCCGCAACCGGAGGAGTCTATAACAAAAAAAACGCAATAATTCAAACTGACTCCAAAATCGAAGGGAATTTTTCGAACTACGACACGGGCCTTCCATTTTTCAGTTTACTTTTTCCAAACCACTTCTTGATAGTGCTGTGGGAGTCGCCGCAATCAGTACCTCAGACAATGATGTTTCTTGCTCGGGGCACTGGGGATTCATCGCTGCAATGCCCAATGCATCCTTCGCACAACAAACTGTGTCGGAGACTCGTCACGCAGATCCCTGGACAGATCTCGGATTTGAGCTTTCCTGTTCACTGCGGAACCATCATCACCGCTGTGACGCTGCACAGCCACAAATCTGGCTTTCTTTGGGACGACGTTTGTGGACCAGGGATGATAATGAGCGGGCCACATGACACTGCAACCCCTGCTCGGTCCACATGTCCCTTCGGTGGCGTGGTTTCTAATTGACTGCAATCACTAGACAGGCGTTTTCCGAAACTTGACACTGCACCGCTGACAGAACAGTGGTGGACAAGCAGGACACAGGCAAACTACATACTTTTGCACAGAGGCAGTTTAACATTGGTGAACTTCGCTGTGTGAAGATTCGGGGCAGGGCAACTACACTAATCGTAATTTCGGGCCTTTTCCACAAGTTTGTTGTTCCGTACCAGGTTTTGTTTCAGCATCTTGTGCAATCGGGATGTGGCATCTTTGAGTTGTCACCCATTTCCAGCCATTTTCACCCACTCCCTTGGCACCCGGGTGAACAGCCCCCTGAGTCTACTGTCTGAGTTTACCGTAAATTGTCTGCTTAACAGATGTCGGGAAAGGGGTCGAGAGCAGGAGAGGGGAGAAAGGGGATGGTTGCAAAAAGTGTACAGTGGTTGACTTCCCAACCATCAGGGCTGCTAAATCCCAAAACTGCCAAATTTCGCCTAAACTTTGTCAGAAGTACCAAAATGATGTTTTTTGACCTTGGTGGGCATACATGCACCCCCACATCACCTATTTTGCACTAGTTTGGGATACAAAATATTGTGTTCGACTCCCAACATTACAAGTTGACGTGCATCATCTCAACAAAATCCCAATGTCCTCCGAAAAAATCGCCAATAATTGGTCCAAAATTATGTTTTTTCTCTTGTTACTGATAGCACCCGCCCTGCCCTATTTCATACAAACAATTTTGCATAAATGTTTATCGCCCACAAGCACCAATTATCAATTTTGAATTTTCAATTTCAATCCATCAATACACTATGTGAAGTGTGTCTTTGAAATACCACAATTTCTCATATTTTTGTTGTCTGTGCACAATTTTTATCATCTTCATTTGTTTTTTTACAACTAAGGGTACAAAGGTTTTTCCAGCAAAAAATGTGCCATTCCTGAAATTTTGGTGCTTGGGACATGGTCCCTAAACATTTTGTGCATTGCTTGGTGGCAATCATCCTACTGTAACTAAGATAATTGCCTATGCCACCCATTATCAAGTCATAGCCTATTTGTGGTGCAAAATATACAGAACCTACCAAAAACCCGAAAGCTGCCATCCGTTAGATGAATCTTGGTTCCCTTATTCTTTAACACAGCCCCAAACTGTCAACAACATCCACATTTCGACACCTAAGATGCATATCCCCGATACATAAACTCTATTCAAGTGCTAGCAACAACTTTTTGTTCCAACTATCCACAACAGACCTGCCATGCACGCAACAACCTCAAATTACTTAAACCATTTCGTGCACAACAAACCAAAACCACAACTGAACAACCCAGCTCTGTTTCGCACGACCTCCTCCCTTTTGCCTTTCAAAATGAATTGGGTATTGACACTTACAACTCCCAAATGATCCTGAATTGTAATGACCATTGCATGAATGTAGGTGACCATTACTACCTCTATGTCTACATCTACATGCATACAACATCTAAATAGTGGTCATTTTCTTTAACTTTGCATATCTTTTGCATATCAACAATTTCATCGGCAAAAATAGCTCCCTCCCGCACCGCAATCCGCTCGTGCTCACACTTCAAGCCCCAGCACCCACCCCTGCATGTTGTTTGCAATGTCATTCATCAACTCTTCATCCAAATTGCCGCGTTCAAGAAGAGGAGTTGTCCGGGGCGCTCTAACCACTCAATAACACTCCTCATGGTCACCACTGCAGCCTTACTGTTGGTCTTTGTCGCACCGTTTGGTTTATGCTTCCATAGTTTGCCTCATCAATCAAGAAAACTGTCATGATCATCTGATAGTTTAAATGCAGGGTTCACCGTGCGATTGTCTTTCTGCAGCACTGCCATGACCCCTGTTACGAACTGGTCTATGAATATGCTGAGTGACACCTGCATCTCATCCGCTCACTCACTATTGTATTCCGTGATAATCCACCAAATAGGTTCTACTGTCTCCAATTGCCAGAAGTCCAATAAATAGCGCCGTCTTGGTGGCTGATGACCGTGCTTGGCTGCACGACTTTCCAACTCCGCAAGACTTTGTGGTGTGAAATCTGCATTTTTGTGTGACTCCCCGAACAGAAATTGATGTCATCAATATCGTTTTTTGGCATAACGAGCTTCCCCTTATTGAAACGACAGTTGGTCTATAGAACCTCAGAATCAGGGCGGTCCTTAACGAAGAAGAAAACAAACGAAGTGTTCCTGTACCCAGGTTTCCCAAAAATGCCCACGGGCACACCATGTGTTGGCGGTTGTCAGTTGGCGGTTGGCGATTGGCGACTGGCGGTTGATGGCGGTTGGTGGCGGTTGATGGTGGTTGGCGGCAGTTGGTGGTTGGGGATTGGTGGTTGATGGCGGTTAGCAGTGGTTGGCGGTTGGCGGTTGGTCGCCGCTGGCGGTTGGCGGCAGTTGGCGGTTGGCGGTTGGTGGCGGTTGGCGGTTGGTGGCGGTTGGTGGTCGGCGATTGATGGTCCCTTGGGGCGGTCCTTAAGGGCGGTCCTTAACAGAAAAAAAAAAATCTCGGTCCCAAAGGACCGCCCTGCTCAGAATGCTCATAAACCTTCAACAGTATGGAGTAGGTACTCAGACCCGATGACTCATCATGCACAGGCACGGTCCTGCTCATTTCCTCGTTCTCTCCTCCTCGTTCTTTCTTCTTGTCTTTAAATACCGAGTAAATAAGGACCCCGAAAACGTGGGGGAAAAGGTTGTGAACCCCTTGTGAACGAAGCACGTCGAAGATAATGACATTGTGCCATAGGCCATGAGCGTCTCAGGGGCTGAGAGGGAGGGGAGCGTTGGCCGGCTTACACCAGCGATGCTCCCAGCACCCGGCAACCACAGCCCTACAACCACCCCACCGATAACTTTACACGCACCATTCCAGACCCACAGCCCCCAATACACTCCCCAGTCTGCCCCCTCAGAAACCATGCACAAAGGAGCTTGTCCGTCCGTCCGGACAGAACAGTAACTTAACATCGCTGTATCCCATGATGCGCCACTGTCCACCAGATGCGCATGATGCCCACCTGTCACCTGTCACCTGCCACCTGTCGAACATGCGGGGTCGCGTTCCACATACAAGGCGCTGTTGGTTCTGCTGTGCACGCAGAACAGCAGACGAAATGCTGGTGGCAGCCACAAAACAGGGACCCTGTCTTTGGCAATGCAGCGCGGCACAATCTTTCAGAGATTGTGATATCACTGACTTAAGCCACTGTACAACAACCGAAGACCTTGACTACGTGACCCTGCATCAGTGCCCGCTGACCCAAACCCGGCCTTCATCCGTCCCAATCTGCGACTGTCCAGACTGCCCTTCGCGATTACACCAAAAGGGCTTCTCAAATGGTACAGAGAAGAAGACCATGAGAGGCTTTCAATGATTCCTGCTGCGAGAACAAATACACATGTGCACACGCGCGCACACACACGGACAGTGCTGCTGCCCGCAGGAGACGCAAAACCAAAACCAAAGGATGAAACATCCGAGGGATAAGCTCGTCCCCAAGCGGTGTCAAGCCTGTGCCTTCTGTCGCTGTAGCCTCAGCTGCTTTCCGGCTCAGTGCCCCTGCACGTCCTGCAGGTGCGCCTGCTGCTGACAACGACTATGACCTGGCAACAGCAGCATGTTGGTTCCGGTTCTCTTTCCGCTGGTGTTTGCTGCTGCTGCTGCTGCTGCTGCGCGGAAGCCCCCACTGCCACCCTGAGTATCCTGCGTTCCGCGAAGCTGTTCATTGTTTGGTGCCGGTTTTGCTGTGGCGGCTGCAGTGCTGCCACTTCTGCTGCTACACGCGCATCGTGGTTGTCGTCGGTCATGGTTAGACTGATGTTGTCTTTCTGTTGATTTCGGTTCGGTGCTGGCGGTTTGGCATATGCCTTGGCCCCGATTCAAGTGCCAGTGCCGCCGTGGCTCCTTGGGTGTGTCGTGTGAAAAGCTGTGCAGAGGTCAGCTGTGCGAAGGTAAGGGCCTGCAAGGTGCGCGGCTGTTTGCCGGGTAAGTTGTGTTCGGTGGAGGGCGCTGCATGGTAAGGTTCTCTTTGAGTGGAGGATCGCTGTAAGGTCAGATGCTGTGTACCAGAACAGTACCAGCAAAAAAAACCCCAAGCAACGGGTTAACATCCGACACTTGGGTCTGGGCAGGAGGCAAAGAAATTCAGTGAGGCGGGGACGCACTGCCCGTTCCTACGAGTACGGATTGGTGTGTCCCCCCCATGCCTCCTCCATTGCATGCACGGAAGTCACCAGGGCACCCGACGTCCCAGTCTCTCTGCCAGGCCTCCCCACCCCCGCCCTGCCTCCGGCCAATGGGGCATCAGCACTCGCTTCCTGGAAGAGTGGGGGGAGGGGGGAATGTTTGGGGGCGAGGGGGGCGGCCAAGCCCAACGGACCTACCCCCCCACCCACCCACATCAGAAAACTCTGCCTGTGAAATTGAAGGCGGAATCAAGGTACATTTTAGGTTTTTTTTGGGGGGGGGGGCTCTGACCCACCCACCCACCCACCCACCCAGCCTCGCCTTCCACCCCCATTGCGGCGAAGGGCCCAGCCGTCCCACAGGGAGCGTCAAGGGCCACCCCAGAATCGCGATGGTCCAGCTGTCCCCCTGCTGCCCAGACTGGGGGCTGTTCCCTTGCGGGCGGGCCTCACCCCGTCCCTGTACGCCAGCGTGCACCCGCCGTTTTGGATTTCCTTGCCCCCTCCCTGCAACCCTCCCCAGGGCTCTGTTTAAGCGACAAGAGGGGGGGTGGGGGGCAGCAGCCCCACCCCCACCCCCACCCCCACCCCCACCCCCACCCCCACCCCCACCCCCACCCGCATCCGCAGCGGTGCTGAGGTTTTAGAGGCGCCAAAGACAATCTTTAGTCTCAACTAATTGGCGCCGACGATGCCAGAGAACATGTCTGATCGGCCGAAGGCCCGAAAGAAAAGTCAGCCCAATCCTTTTTTTTTGCCCCACCCCCCCCCCCCCACTTCCGGTGGCGCTGGGTTGTGAAAAGGAGCCCTGCCCCTCCCCTGCGCCTGCGGTCTTGCCCCTGTCCTTCCATCCGCCCGGGTCCCCCCGTGTGCCCCTTCCCGGCCGCCTGCACGCGGTTTGGCAGTGCTACCGGCCTCCGTTCACAAATGTGGACATCAGCCCATCGAGATACGGTTGAGGGTACAGGGACCAGGAACTCCAAATGGACAGCACCAGCGTGACCTGCGGAAGGCGGCAGGGCCGGTATACCCCCGACGGAGGACCGGGCGGGGCCGGGGTGGCAGACCGACACGCACGCAGACGGGCAGAGAGGCGGGGCAGCAGGCGGACGTGGGGGGCGTGCAAAGCGGGCGGGCGGAGGTGGAGGCAGGCAGGCGGTGAAGGCGGGCAGTTGGGCAGACCAGGGCAGAGGAACTGCACCGGATGGCGCACGACTCAATCGGTGACCCGGATATGCGCGAATGGAGGTTTGCGCAGGGGGTGGGGGTCATCTGAGCCCGTGTTGGGGACCCCCCCCCTTTGGAGGCTTGGGTGACGGGAGACGAAAACGGGCCACGGAGGGGGTCTGTGGGGGGGGGGGGGGGTGGATTGGAAGGGGGGGAGGTACCCCGCCCCCTCCAGGGCGCCCAGCCTATGCCCAGCCACTGTCTCCGTAACGCCAAGTGCCAGTGTCAATGGCATTTGTAACCGACAGTAACCGCCCCCAACCGCTTTGGCAAAAGCGCCTGCCTAGCCGCCGCTAGGCCGCCTCTGAGGTCCCTTCCCTTCCAATGCATCCCGGGAGAGGGGGGGGGGGGTGGCACAAGGCCTCGGTATCTGATTCAGGGCTCAGAAGTACCCGGCTCCGGTGGCGGGTACCGTACCCACAAACGTACCCACAATGTACCCATGGCAAGGAAAAATGGGGGAAAATGGGGGAAAATGGGGAAAAATGGGGGGGAAATGGGGAAAAATGGGGGAACATGGGGGAAAATAAGGAAACTTGGGTGGTGCAACCGGTCCCCTTTCCCCCCATTTCCTCCCCATTTCCTCCCCATTTCCCCCCATTTTTCCCCATTTTTCCCAATTTTCCCCCATTTTTCTCCATTTTTCCTCGGGAGCTTTCCCCATTTTCCCCCATTTTTCCTCGGGAGCTTTCACCAATGCGCCCCCCCCCCCACAGCCTTGTTGCCAACCTAAACCTTGATTTTTGGCCTTTTCAGCCCCTAAATTTCCCATTTTTCCACCAAGCAATCTGAATTTCCCTCATTTACCCCCATTTTCCCCCATTTTTCCTACTTTGGCCCATTTCCCGGATAGTGTTCCGCTAAACGTACCCAAACTGGGTACCTCTGAGCCCTGCTGATTGTTTGCCTTTGGCGGCGCCTATTGGCCTCTCGCCACTGCTCATTCTGACCCTCTGTGGGCCCAAACGTGTTTTGGTTGTGTCAACGGAGCCCCCGTATGACTTGTCCTGTTGGACTACTCCGGGGGTCGGCTGACCCGGAGACAGGCTGTTGCCCGTGCTGTTGACCAGGTGCATCCAGATGCACACTCTGAGTCCATGCTGGGTTTGCCGACTCCAGCACTGACTTGAGCGTGCTGGGGTGTGCATCTGCAGGATAATTTTCCTGACAGGGGCTTCTAACAACCACAATGATTCTTTCCCGTTTTTCCTTTCCTTGTGCCCCTTCTGCGCTCTGCACCGTTTTCGGTGAGCGCGGTCTGCCCTGTTCTGTTACCCTCCTTGGTTCGTTCCTTTCCCCCTGCCCAGTTTCTTCCCCGCCCTCTCCATTTTGTCTGCCCTGGGGGGCATCGGGTGGCAGGGGTGCGTGTTGCTGCAGGGAGGGGGTAGAGGAGGGGGCGAGGGAGGGGGAGTGGGAGTGGGTTTGTCTCTCCCTGCCCCCTCCTTCCCCTTGAGGAGGGGGGGGGGGTATCCTGGGTACCCTAACAAAAATGGCTACGGTGCACTGATCATTTTGAGCCACGTATCACAGGGAAATGCTTTCTCGAAAACATTGTCTTCCGGGCGTGTTGCGCCCTGCTTTCTGGGCCACCAGACCTTACGCCTGCTCTTTTACAAAGGCTCTGTCATCTGGGCTCCTTTTCCAGCCGCCGCCCCCTTCCCCCTTCAAGGGGCTCAGACCCCCCCCCCCCCCCAGCGCGCAAACCTTTTTTCGAGCTCCCCTCAACCGCCCACACCCCGTCGCTCCTGCGCATTCGGGACCCAGAGGTCCAGGGCACCAAACCACTCCCTTGGCTTGAGTGCACATGCACTGCTCAGCCAGTGGCACACCCCCAACGACCCAACCCCTTCTGCACCGGGGCACAGTGCGTTCACCGACGGCTCTGCTTTCTGCAGAAGAACGCGGCATCAGGACAAGCATTTGGCCGACCCACAGCTCTGGTGCCAGTGTTGTGCCGTCATTTCACGCAACATCCCAGAGCACCTGCTCATTCAACTTGGCTTGACCAGCGGTGTCTTGCTGCAGTGTCTTGCGGAGGTTGTGGAACGACTGGAAGATGCTCGGCAGCTGTGGCTCCAGCAGCCGACGGAATGCAGAGGCCCCCTGAGAAGTAGAAGGCATTGATGGGGCGCCCCCCCCCCCCACACACACACTTGCAAAGAGCAGGGACCCAAACAAAGGCACACATGCGATCCCCGGACAAACCGTTTGAGTTCTGTTTTAGGGGGGGGGGCTAGTGAGGGACCGCGGATCAGGCGTTTCTGAGTGTGCCATTGCTTTGGGAGCTGAAGGGACAAATCATTCCGGGATTGACTTGCAGTTTTCAGCCTCAACACCTCAACAATCGAAACTTTCAGACTGAAATTTTCGGTGATGCCCTACAAGTAGTGAGTCAGCCCCCAAATTATCTGTCCCTGCAGCTCACCCCGAGCAATGGCACAGCCATTGCTGAGGCAGAATCACCACCACCAGCTGCTGTACAAGTACATGGGTCACTTTGAACCAGTGCACACTCCTGTGGACATCCCATTTGACAAATGGTATGCAAACGCCCTGATTGGCGGTACAGGTACTGGTGCGCCACTGCGTAGCAACATCAGACTGTTGCACCAGGTTTTGTTTTTGATGGGCACTGTGCTGTTACAATGCCCCACAATCGGTCATGCACAATGTACCGTAGCAACAAAAAACAGCGGGTGCCAACAGCCGGAGCAGCACCCGTTGTCATCGATGCTGTCCAGTGCCACTGCCCACCAATGTTGTTGTGGTGCTGTTGCAATGGTTTGTTGGTGTGTAGACAGCGGGAAATTTCACGGAGGTCACTGAAAAAGCCATGGAAATTTCGCAGACCATCTCCAGTGTAATGCACTGCATGGCTTGCTGGACCCACAACTTCGTGGTTTGTTTTGCCAGTTGCCAAACAAGAGTTGAGCCGCCTCAGGTGCCACTCACTATGCGGGAGAGATCCACCTGCCACACTCTGCCAGTGATGAGAGTCTACTTTGCTCAGGCCCTCACAAGTTTTCAAACTTTGACAGTAGAATGCGACTTACACTCCTGACAAGGGCAACCATAACTCCCGGCATAGGAGCTCCTGGGTCATGCCTGTTTTCTCTTTTTGGGCTGTATTTTTTGCAGTGGCCCACCTCTTTTCAACTGAACGAATAAAGCACACAACAGTGCATACAAAGGCGTACACAAAGGGTCAGTAGGAGATATTGCGACACGTTGCGGGTCTGCACCGAAAATACAGATTAGGACTTGCCATCCACATATGACATGGGAAGACATCGTGCAACATTTAGAATTGCTTCTTTGGAAAGCGCTTTTCGCGTGCAGCAGCAACATCAGCTGGAACTTGCAAATGGCTTCGGGGAACAACCCCCAGAGCACACCACTTGATCAATTCAGCCTGCAACAGCGGAGCGTGCCCTTCTAGCAAACCACAAGATTTTAGAGCCTTTTGTGTGGCCAAAGACAATTCAGCCAATGATGCAAATCCACCAGCAGCCAATGGTTGGGCATACTGCTGGTACCCCAATTTAGTCAGAAACTGCACAACATGTACCCAGGAGTTGCAGGGGGGGACGGACGGGGGGTTACAAGGGCACAACATGACAGAGCCTTGACTCATAAAGGTGCTGAATGTGCCGAAGGAAATTTTGTGGCACCTACGACACCTACGACTGCGGGAACTTTCGCGGAGACGGCCAGAATTGGTGTGGTAAAGTGCGCGGTCGATTTAAAACACGAAATTTCCCATGCAAAATTAAGCCCCCACGAAATTTCCCCCGTCTGTATAGCCCTTCCCCAACAGCCTCCAGTGGGTTTCAAAATGACAGTTTCCATTGAAGGGATGAAATCTCCGGCGTGATCTGCAACAGCACAGTGGGCAACCGCGTGTTGTTGTGTGCCAACAAGCAAGCCCGGCAGTTCAGATTGTGACACCCTTCCTGGCAACGCACCCAGCGTCACCGGAGCTTCCGGGCTGCTCCTGAGCAGACCCGTGGTTAGAAGCGTGCGTGTACGCTTGCGCACGCTCACTTTCCATGGGTATGCACGCTTACGCACACTTACACCCCAACACTCCGCACGCTTGTGTATGCTTGGGCTCGGGGACACGGAGGGGGACCTCCTGCGTAGTCATGCACAGGTTCTCTGCAGGCAAACATTGGTGCTGGTGGAATTTTTGTTGAAGAGCACTGTGTGCTGACAAAGCACTTAATTGGCTTTCCGGTCAACAAAAAAATGTGCACGCTTGCACACGCTTGGATGGGGAGGTGGCGCACACTTACGCACACTTACCACCCAACACTGCGCACGCTTGCGCACGCTTAACCCTGGTCTGTGCGCACGCTTCTAACCACGGGTCTGCTCCTGAGCATGCATTGGCAACATGGGGGAGGAAGATTAACCAGCGTGACCAGCGTTGCTCCTGACGACCGTTGGGTGTATACGACACGTGCAGCGGCATTCCAGCCGCATAGGCCAGACGGATCCAGCCTAGCCCACTGACAAACGAGGCGTGCACAACATTGTGGTGCCAGGTTCAGGACTCTGTGGCAGGCATTCCAGCGAATGCGGCGAACCAGCAAAGTGCGAATGCTGAACCAGCAAAATGCAAATGCTGCGGAACGTAAGTAGGTGATTAAGGGTAATCGCCCCCCCAATATTTCCCTTATTTTGACTTTCTTCGCCATGCATATGCGGCACATTCAATGCCACAAAGTGGTGGGCATGTGTCCAACGCAGAAAGAATCAGATTGAACGCAGGCTTTCATGTGAGGCGTAACCAGCGGGACAGTTCAGAGACCTTGATCTTAGTGTTGCTGCTGTTATACAGAATGTCATTCATGAGGTAGAGCCTTGCGATCTTCGATGGTGCTGGGGTTTCGTCAAGTGTCAGCGCCTGGCAGCCACGTAATGCATACCAGGCAGGGAGAAGATCCATACCGGAGGGGTGAGAAAGGCACGGACAGTGAATCAGGGCAGCGGAACGGCCGGCAGAGGAATGCACGCGCACGCACACGATGCAAACATGCTGCATACAGCCCGAGGGCGGCAAGAACGTGGTGCCCGTTCACCCCAAAGCCAAGCGGTTGAAGGGTAACCACTGCTAATGAATTTGATGGCGGTCAGAGGTGTCGGTTGGAGGAGTACCCACGGCAGTTGACGGTAACCCTAGCGACTGATTGGCGGGTGACAGGTTCACATCGGTGTTCATCATTCAGGCCATGCCTTATGGGGTTCCCGCAGGAAGGCAGCAGAGGTGCTCGATAACCCCTGCCATATCCAGGCCAGGGGTGGATTTAGTGGTGGGGGGGGGGGTCCCCCCCAGCCCCCGCCGCCCCCCCCCCCCCCCATGACGACTGCGGTTACGATTGACCCGTTTGGCTGAACCAGCAGTTTTACCAGCAGTTTCACGAGAGGGCTGATGGCCAAAAAAAAAAAGTGCCAGAGCAGGTGCTGCCCTGGATTTGAACGAAGGACACTCAATTCAGGCGCCTATGCATATACCACTGCACTACGGAGCCAATCTGGGAGCGCTGAACACAAGACAATACATTCCACAGGGGTTGATGTATCCCATGACAACAGTCCACACAGTCCACACATGTGCACATACCTGTAAAGCGAAAAAGGAGCAACCATAGTCGTCATTCCGTCATCACTGCCTCGTGGCTCAGCAGCCCCCCCCCACCCCGCCCCACCCCCACACGGGTAATGTCGTCACTACTATATCCACCCCTGATCCAGGCCCCCAAAGGCGGGGTGGAGACATGGCTATGTGACCCATTGTGCAGTTTGTTCCCTGAGGAGGGAGCAGCCAGGCGATGGTACGCTTGCCATACTGAGGTCCCCAGGCAGGGACGACATGCATACAAACGTCAGAACTCAGCGTGGACCCAACACAAATTCCGACTCTCGATTTTTGCAGCAACTTCCGGAATGTGCACCTGCATGCTCACGGCCTCAATATGGTCAGGTTGCAGTGTCCGCATCTGGCTCTGGTCGCGCCTGCCCCGCGACTGTCATCGCCTTCTGTCCATCTTGCCAACTCGTGGCGCGTCCGTTGAGTGTCCGGCGAACTGGTGTTCATCCCTCGACACTACCTCCGCTGGCCGCATTGGCTGTCCGGGCTCTACTGGGTTAGGCGTACATGCAGGTCAGGGGTCACTCCCTCCCCGTGCTGCTATAGTAGCTGGCCCCGTCTGGCCACGGGTGTTGTGGTGATGTGGTCATGCTCCCGGGGCGGGGCATACCTGCACCATGAAGTCCACGATATCCGCCGCCCACTGAGTGCGATCCATGGCATAGACCATGCCCCGGTTGATGGCTTCACGCGTATTCGTGAGCCCCCGCAGGATGTTGAAGAACTCTTCGCTTTCTTCGTTGGACATGGCATTGGGGTTTTGGACGGCCACAGGGGCTGGGACTGTTTGTCAAAGACAGGCCGGGTAGAGTCGAGTGTGCAGGATCGGGTTTGCGGCCTCGGACCCGTCCCCCATCGTCCCTCCTGCCCCTCCCCAACGAATTGTGGCCACGGTTGTGCCCCCAAAGTCCCCCGGACGACATTCCGCCCACGGGCCATGGGCACACACCCACTGTCCTCCCAGACTTTCCCCCCCCTCCTCTGGTGCTCTCTGCCGTCTTCAGGGCTCGTTCGCAAACCTTCGTTCGCAAAAAAAATCAGGCAAAAAAGGGATGTCTCCGGGGCTGCGTTTAGATACCCCCCGCCTTACTCTGGTCCGCCCCCCAATGAATGCGCGTATCCCAATGCTGTCGCGCGCGCCGTCTCGCTGCCGCAACGGTCGCGTCGCCATCTCTTCGGGCTTCCTCGTGCCATGGGCGTCTGGCAGAAGGGGGGCAGTGCGGAGGGTTGTGTAACCGGAGGCGGTCGGGGACGGGCGCAGGGACCTGGCTTTGGTTTGGGGGCCGGCGCAGGCATTGCCGCCGTCGCTGGCTTTGCAAGGGCAGGGGGGACCGCCGGGATGGCGGGCGGCATCCAGACGGGTCCTGACATGTACATCTGGAACGGGGCCACCCGCCACAACTCGATCTTGTCCCCTTGCAGCAGCGAATAGACCCTGGAGAGGCGGGGGAGTGTGCAGAGGGCGGAGGGCCAGGCACAAGGCGTACACAAGTGCACGCACGCACCAAAGCACACACGGCCAAACACACACAAGATTAGGCCACGGATGCGTACGTGTGGGGTAGTGTGCATGCACACATGCATGCTTGTGTGTGTGGTGTAGGTGTGCATGCACACATGCATGCTTGTGTGTGTGGGGTGTAGGTGTGCATGCACACATGCATGCTTGTGTGTGTGGTGTAGGGTGCATGCACACATGCATGCTTGTGTGTGTGGTGTAGTGTGCATGCACACATGCATGCTTACGCATGTGGTGTAGGGTGCATGCACACATGCATGCTTGTGTGTGTGGTGTAGTGTGCATGCACACATGCATGCTTGTGTGTGTGGTGTAGGTGTGCATGCACACATGCATGCTTGTGTGTGTGGTGTAGGGTGTGCATGCACACATGCATGCTTGTGTGTGTGGTGTAGGGTGCATGCACACATGCATGCTTACGCATGTGGTGTAGGGTGTGCATGCACACATGCATGCTTGTGTGTGTGGTGTAGGGTGTGCATGCACACATGCATGCTTGTGTGTGTGGTGTAGGGTGCATGCACACATGCATGCTTACGCATGTGGTGTAGGGTGCATGCACACATGCATGCTTACGCATGTGGTGTAGGGTGCATGCACACATGCATGCTTGTGTGTGTGGTGTCAGGTGCATGCACACATGCATGCTTGTGTGTGTGGTGTAGGGTGCATGCACACATGCATGCTTGTGTGTGTGGTGTAGGGTGTGCATGCACACATGCATGCTTGTGTGTGTGGTGTAGTGTGCATGCACACATGCATGCTTACGCATGTGGTGTAGGGTGCATGCACACATGCATGCTTGTGTGTGTGGTGTAGTGTGCATGCACACATGCATGCTTACGCATGTGGTGTAGGGTGCATGCACACATGCATGCTTGTGTGTGTGGTGTAGGGTGCATGCACACATGCATGCTTACGCATGTGGTGTAGGGTGTGCATGCACACATGCATGCTTGTGTGTGTGGTGTAGGGTGCATGCACACATGCATGCTTACGCATGTGGTGTAGGGTGCATGCACACATGCATGCTTACGCATGTGGTGTAGCGTGTGCATGCACACATGCATGCTTGTGTGTGTGGTGTAGGGTGCATGCACACATGCATGCTTGTGTGTGTGGTGTAGTGTGCATGCACACATGCATGCTTACGCATGAGGTGTAGGGTGCATACACACATGCATGCTTGTGTGTGTGGTGTAGGGTGCATGCACACATGCATGCTTACGCATGTGGTGTAGGGTGCATGCACACATGCATGCTTGTGTGTGTGGTGTAGGGTGCATGCACACATGCATGCTTACGCATGTGGTGTAGGGTGCATGCACACATGCATGCTTACGCGTGTGGTGTAGGGTGCATGCACACATGCATGCTTGTGTGTGTGGTGTAGGTGTGCATGCACACATGCATGCTTGTGTGTGTGGGGTGTTGGTGTGCATGCACACATGCATGCTTGTGTGTGTGGTGTAGGGTGCATGCACACATGCATGCTTACGCATGTGGTGTAGGGTGCATGCACACATGCATGCTTACGCGTGTGGTGTAGGGTGCATGCACACATGCATGCTTGTGTGTGTGGTGTAGGTGTGCATGCACACATGCATGCTTGTGTGTGTGGGGTGTAGGTGTGCATGCACACATGCATGCTTGTGTGTGTGGTGTAGGGTGCATGCACACATGCATGCTTACGCATGTGGTGTAGGGTGCATGCACACATGCATGCTTACGCGTGTGGTGTAGGGTGCATGCACCCATGCATGCTTGTGTGTGTGGTGTAGGGTGCATGCACACATGCGGTGTAGGGTGCATGCACACATGCATGCTTACGCGTGTGGTGTAGGGTGCATGCACACATGCATGCTTGTGTGTGTGGTGTAGGTGTGCATGCACACATGCATGCTTGTGTGTGTGGGGTGTAGGTGTGCATGCACACATGCATGCTTGTGTGTGTGGTGTAGGGTGCATGCACACATGCATGCTTACGCATGTGGTGTAGGGTGTGCATGCATGCTTGTGTGTGGTGTAAATGTGTGTGCGCGCGCCTTGGTGTGCAATGTTGAATAGCACTCTGGCAGCCGGGGGAGACTCTTTGTGCAACCAGTGCCCGCGCTTGCATCAGCCAATGCGCGCATGCACACACACACCTATAACACAGGCATGCATACAGGTGACACCCAGCGAACACAGCACGCGGCACAACAAAAGAAACAGACATATAAGCATCTGAGAGTGAACATGACAGTGATACTGCCATTTAGTGCTCCGAAGATTGGCTGCCCTTTGGGAACGGGGACGCATGAAGGCGATATTCAAAACCTGTCCCTAACATCGGGTGGAAAAAATACAATGCATTTCATGCAGGTAAACGACCTTCAATTTACATGAAGGATTAGTTACCCTCCGGGGAAGGGGGGTGGCAAAGAAGCCTTTGGGGGCAGGAAAACTAACCAAAATGTGCAGCTGATGCAGTGTGCGCACCGGCCGATGTGGTGCAACAGTTTTGCGGTAGAATCTACTCTGGCATCACCGTGTACCTGATGCATGATACATGGAACACAACAGGCAAACAGTGACTGGTGCTCAGGGCCGTCTGTACTTGGGTTCACTAAACCATCTCTCTCCATCACCTCAGTGTGATGGCTCACTGACATGACCCATTTCTACCAGCTTGCCGCTGGGCACTTTGTCATCATGAGGATTGGAAGATGCTCTGATTGGACCATTCAGGGCAACCCGGCTCGCACAGCCCTCTGTCTATGACAGTTGGTTCATGCCCTGGGACTGGGCCTCAGAGTAGCGGGCTGGTAGTCAGCCATGCAGCCGCCCTAAAGCCTTGGTCCGTGTGAAACCTGTGGTCCTTGGCGAGAAACAGTATTTACCCTGTATCTTCGTCAGGAGCCTCACAGGGGACCTCCCATGGTTGCAAACATGGGGGTCAAATCATGTCTGACTTGGGCTAGGTCCAACTTTCTCTGGCCAGTGATGACACCAGTGTACACATGCTGGCGATGCAAAAACCGCGGCGCTGTATGTTTTCTGCATCAACCTGGTACGCAGACAACAGCTTGTGCACTACGCACGCCGTGCCCACCTCCCGTTCGCCGTGCCCACCTCCCGTTCACGTGGTCAAGAACTTGCTGCAGTGGCTACATATCCATGCAGTGTGGAGCTCTGTGTAGTGCACCGAAATTGATGACACCTGGATACCTTAGTCCTGGAGGGGACCGGTTGTCCTGGCGTTCATTTCCACCTTATAGAGGCGGCGCGGACTGCCATGTGCACTTGCAACCCCTTCCCCGAGTCTGCAAACCTGGCAGCCAACGAGTCGGCGAGCGAGTCGGCGGCGCGTTTTACCCAACTTGGAGGGCGCGATCAAAATTTTGGAGGTTGGCACAAAATAAAGCCTATTGTGCGGTGTTAACTGTGTAGTTATCATTCCATTTTGCATGGCCCTCCTCAATCAGTGCTGCACCCAAATGTTTGGTTTTTGGCAACTTCGCCGAATTTGGCCGACTCGTTGGGCCCCTCGCCAACTCGGGGGGGGGGGGGGTTGGCATGACGCCATGGTGTGATGATCTCGTCTGCAGCTGGCGGCGCCTACTGGCCGATCGCCATTCGCTGCCCTTCCCTTGGACCCTTTCCCTCCATAGGCGGTGGTGCCCATCGGCCTCTCACCACCCTGTGACCTTCCTCTTCCTCCTTGCCCTAACTGTCTAACCCTCGGGGGGGGGGGGGGCGGCCTTGGTTGGCTTATCGAGCATTCCAGCATAGATAGGGTTGTTTTGGAGGGATGACGGTAGCGGGGAGGCCATGAACCGAACACCGCTGAAAACGCTGTTTCGAACAGGACCTGTCCACACACCTTCACCTCTACTGCAGAGTGAACATTGTCCAGGGCTGCTCTGCAGCTCTGAAGAGTTTTGTTGTTCCCCCACTTAAGGCCTACTGATTTGTTGTGGTTTTGTTGTGGTGCCCCATCGTGTGCGTGTGGCGCATGATTGGATGGCTGCATCCAACACGGCCAGGGCTTCCTTTTTGTCTTGCACAGCCTCTGTTCCTGCTGCACTGTTGATGGGTGTGACTGCACTGCGTGGCTGGACCCTTGGCGCAGCAGCTTGCCTCCTGTAGCCACCAGGACATTCCCACAGACCTGTGACACTGCAAATCAGATGGCTTTACGCTGCCAAAATGACCCGCCATCGAAAAGTATGCGCACCTGTTGGGCACAGTCGCAGGGAAAGGCACACCTCCACTTGTAGTATGTGAGTTTGGGGTTGTCCGCCCCAAACGGCTTGAAAAGGAAGTCGAAATGAGGGTTGTTTGCCTCTCGTGCCTTAATCACCTGCGACGGTGGCACAATGCGGTCATGAACGGCCAATGGGGGAGGTATGGGTCTGACACTGCCTCGGTGGTTGTGGGGAGCGTGTAACCTGGGAACAGCCAAATGTGCGCAATCTGTGGGAAGGGGGGCGCCTTCACAAGTGTTGGATGTGCCGCACGTGTCGCATGGGACGCGGGTGTCACGTATGCGAAACATGGCGCATGCCTGCGAAGTTGTGTCAGACATGTCACACGTGACGCGTGTAACGCATGTGGCACGTGTGTCGCCTGCGTCTACGTGTGTCACACCTTCACATGTGTGAAGGATGTGAAATGTGTCATATGTCTCACATTTGCCACATGTGTCGCACGTGTCACATGCATCACATGTGCAAAAGGTGTCACGTGTGTGAAATGTGAACTGACGTAAACATCGGTGCCAAAGTCACGGAGGCCTTTGTGCAAAACGGCACCGCACGGAAAGCTCCAACGTGCTAATGGGCACAACGATGCATTGGTGTGTGGTATTCCACTTTCGCCTCAAATCTGGGAATGCTCCTACGCGGCGCAGGCGCCGCAGGGTAAGGGTAGTTAGCTGTGGGTAAGTAGCACCGCATGAAAGTAGGTCAACAGGGGAGATTGCGAGGAACAGTACTCAAAACGGGCGATAACCACTGCCCATTCGAAAGTACGGTTCACAAAAGGAACAACACTGTTCCATGACTAATACCGAAATTGCGCGCCACGGGGGCTGCAGGATTAGCGTTCTCTCTCCCAAATATCTCAGATACGACTGCGGCGCCGAGCTGAAGCCTCGCTGGCTCCCGCCATCACAATCAAATACCTGTTCAAACTGCACCCCGTACTTAGAAGTGTGGTCTGCCAAATGGTCCAGCAACGGGTCAAACAGATCTGGCACGTGTATCCGCGGCAGGGAGTCGTCCAACTTCACGTTTTTGGCCTTGTTGGGCGGCACGTACAGGGGTGTCACAGGCTTGTTCACGTTTTTGCCCCAGCCTAAACCACAGGATAGTGCACGTAAAAGGGGAGGAGGGTGACGGACTGACAGATATCTGAGGCTTCGGTTCCAGAGTCCCAGTCACCGGTCAAAGGTTCTTTGTTTTAAAGCCAAACAAACCCTCCATTGGTTCAAGGAGCGTTGCACAATACAAAAGGCAACAGTCCAGAAGAATGCCTTGAACTGCCGATGCTTGCAGACGCTGTGATGTTGCGTTGTGCTTGTAGACAAAGCCACGCTTCCAGGCACCACGATAGATTTGGGGTGAGAGGGATGGCAGGGACTGCCAGGGCGATGCAAAGGGCACGTGTGTCAATATCATCGTATGGGCCATGTGTGCAGGTCTGTGGCTTGTATCACGGTCTTTGTACAGTAGGCTCTCCCTCCCTCCCTCCCTCCCTCCCTCCCTCCCTCCCTCCCTCCCTCCCTCCCTCCCTCCCTCCCTGTCTCTCTCTCTCTCTCTCTCTCTCTCTCTCTCTCTCTTTCTCTCTCTCTCTCTCTCTCTCTCTCTCTCTCTGTCTCTCTCTCTCTCTCTCTCTCTCTGTTTGTCTGCCTGCCTGGGCCCAAACCGTGCATTTTATTTACAGAATCTACCCAACCCCATTGTTTTGCTTGGTGTTGCCCACTGAGGGGCTGTGTTGCTGAGCTGTACCCCATTTCACCCCAAATGCCCTGAGGACTACATTGCACATTTTGTCCCTTGGTCAATAGCTCAGCAACACAACGTCACTGTCTTGGGTTCAAGCTGGTACCCCTGTCTTGTATCACCGCAGCAGTGCAAATGAGCGGGTTCCTGCTACTGCTCTGGGCACACCCTGGTGATCACTGACGCATACAAGAAGGTGCATGGGAAAGCCGTGATTCATGATGCTGCTGCACTCCACAAATGCACGTTGTGCTGTCATTTCTCATCATGTGATTGTGGCATGCATTTGAATATCTGGATGTCCTACAGCAATGATTGTGTTATCCATGGTCCAGATGTTTTGCTGGTTATGTTCTACAAGGCTTTGACTGCGGACCCCTCAGTTCCGACTGCAAAACCCTGATCAGATGCCCGTTTGCTGGCTGCTTTCTTGGTGCATGGGTTGTTGTCCAGGACCTTTCTGCGAGGGTCCGTTTCGGGGATGAAAGCTGTGTAATTGCCCAAAAGGGTGCGCACCGTGCACCCGTCAGCCCCCCCCCCCCCCTTCTCCCTCTCCCTCTCTCTCTCTCTCTCCCTCTCTCCCTCTCTCCCTCTCTCCCTCTCTCCCTCTCTCTCTCTCTCTCTCTCAATCTCTTTCTGTCTCTCTTCTCTCTGTCTCTCTTCTCTCTGTATCTCTCTCTCTCTCTCTTCTCTCCTCTCTCTCTCTGTCTCTCTCTCTCGGTCTCTCTCTCTGTCTCTCTCTGTCTCTCTCTCTCTCTGTCTCTCTCTCTCTCTGTCTCTCTTCTCTCCTCTGTCTCTGTCTCTCTCTCTCTCTCTCTCTCTATCATCTCTCCTCTGTCTCTGTCTCTCTCTCTCTCTCTCTCTCTATCATCTCTCCTCTGTCTCTGTCTCTCTCTCTCTGCTCTCTCTCTCTCTCTCTCTCTCTCTCTCTGTCTGTCTGTCTGGCTCTCTCTCTCTCTCTTTCTCTCTCTCTCCGTCAACCATCCAAGAAGCCGTAACCCTCGGTGACCCACAAACCTGCACTACCAATGCACACGTCAGACAAACGTACAAATGTACAAACCTATACACAGCTCATACGACAAGATATCCTTCCCCTGTAGGCCATCCATGGCTTCTTGTGCCTCCTGCCGCTCCATGAAGCACACAAACCCACAGTTGCGCTGACGGGACCTCTCCTCTTCGGTGTGAGGCCACATGATCTTCACAGACGCAATGGCCCCATATTGGCCAAACTCCTTCACCAGCATCTCCTCGGTTACTGCAGGGCACAAAATGCGGAATTGTCTCGCAGTCAAGAAATGGCGGGCATCCCGGACCGCATCTAGGAACTGACGGGCAGCAGGTAATCGATTCGACCCGGTGCAAACTGGGTATGACCATGCTTTTGACAGCCCTCAGAAAAATAAATCTACATTTTGGGCGAAATTTTGTCCACGACTATACCTGTGCTCAATATAGCAATGCTTGATTCGCATTTTTCCGAGATGTGGGGGAAATTTTGCCCTGGATTTCCCATTAATACGACCCTGGTACAAACTTCCAAAAATCGTACATAAGTGGGGGTGAAAACCGTTCCATCCTCTGCCATTGGTCCAAACGGTGCAAAAATGGCGCCGTCGGCGTCACGTTTTCAGGGGTTGCTGTAGCGAAGACCTGCATTTTGCCGTACCATTGTCGCAGATTGTTCCGGGCCGTGGTACGAGGTACGACTTGTTCACGTCTGGTTCGCCCCCCGCCCCCACCCCCCCCGGCAGGTGGATGCCCACGACAGTGCGGATGCCCGTGGTAGTGCGGATGCCTGCTTGTCATGGCAGGAGGTTCAAGGGCGAGAGGCCAATAGGCGCCGCCACAGGCTAACAGAGCCAACCACCAAGGCCTTGTGCCAACCCCCCCCCCCTTCCCGGATGCGCTTGAGGAGGAGGGGCTAAGATCGCTTTCAAGAGTGGTAGCAAAAGCGGTTCCCGGCGGCTCGAACGCGGGTGGGAGGCACTTTCTGGCGAAAGCAGAGGTTGGCTGCTAGCAAACTGCTGCAAATATTCGTGCATCTTCTGATTAGCAATCCGGGATGTTTGCAGCTGAGAGCACACCTGAGATGCAAAGCATTCTTGAGGCAGATTTTGTTCGCAATTCTACACATGTCTCCACCTAAAAAACCTCCATTCACCAGTCGCTACCAGGTGGTGGGAATGTTGCATGGGTGGGCCGGCGGGAATCGTAGCATCAAAACCTTTTGCCAGTCACTGCAAATCACTGGGACGGCCTGGATGCGGTACAGGTGCATGCATGCCTGTGTGCGCTGTGGGCGCGCATGCATGCAATGTACCCGACCCAGGGTGTCCTGCGAAGTTGCGGGGTGCATTGCCTGTGCAGGGTGTCGGGATACAACGTTGCCCCACAACCTGCAATGCTCAGCACCCCGCTTCACCCATGGTCCGGACCTCAGGACAAGGAAGCATGTTCAATCCGCTGGTGTTTGCAGTACAAAAGCATATCCACTCGCACAGGTGTCCAGCATCCAACTGCGTCGCCCCAGCCCCCATTCCAGGGATGTATGAGAAGAGAGGAGGCATTCGCCTTTTCAAGTCCTGGACGCTAGTGCGATTGAGGGGATCAGGGGGTTAGCGGGTGAGAGCTCATCTATATACAGCTGTATACAGATATATAAGGCCCTTACCCCCCCCCCCCGCCCCCCCAGCGTATCGCGGCGCGACGGAAGGACCCGGGCCTCCGTCCTATGTGGGATCCTCTGAGGAGCGACCCTGCCCAGACCTCGGGCTGTGCGCTCCCCCATCCGCGCCCGCAGGTGCAGGTGCGGCTGCGGGGGGTTGGGCGCCCCCCCCTCCCGATGACTGCACCTGCCGAGTGAAGCCAAGGCTCAAGAGCCCCCCCCCGCGGGGCGGCAAACGGGCTGCCGCACCCCTGCGCTGCGAGGGGCGCCCCTGACGGTCTGCCCCACGCGCTACCCTGCCCCCCCGAGTCGCACTGCCACGCTCCTGCGCCCGTGCTGCCCCCCCATGAAGGGAGGGGGGGGGGCTGCGTCGTGCCGGGGGGGGGGCGGGACCACCCTGTCCCCGACCCTGGCCCTGTCCCTGACACCAGATCTGTGGTTATAGCCGTGCGCGCACGGTTACGCACGCTTGCACACATCGGGGCCGCACGGTTACGCACACTTGCGCCTGATTCCTTCGCACGGTTGCGCACGGTTGCCTTATTGGTGCTGGTATTTCTGTTTAAGGGTACTGTTTGTTTACCAAGATCCCCCGGTCATTTCCGGGCTAACATTTGTACGTTAGCGCCCCACCAGGCCGAGCACCAGTCATTACAAATCCTTCAACGCATCCACCAACAAACGGCGATGTCCAGGGAGTATGTTCATGTCAGCCGTGTCATCCGGAGTAAGAAGTCTCAAAGATTGTAATGTATCCCATCCATCACGGCGCAACCGAACTTCATAAACTGCCAATTACGGCTTATACTTCGCCAGCCACGATAAGAAGTCCCCCTCCTAGTCGCCAGTTTTGGTTTCCTCGGACAAATTTTGTTCCATACGGGGTACCGGTACGTCTGGCACATCACACTCATGCCTCAGCTGAAGGTCTGAGTGTCTACTCCTTTCTGGCAAGCATACCACACTACCTTGTGGCCCAAGCAACTTCTGACTTCCACACCCACAGTAGCGCCAAATACCCATCTTTTCATACCATAAATGCTGTCAAAATATTCCACTTGGTGCCGCATGCTTGCCTCTCCGCAATGTGAATACCATGGGTCTGCTTCTGAGTTCGTTTTGTACAGCAGCTTTTGTTGGCCAAGAAGTGGACCGCAATAAAAAAACCCCACCCCTCCGGTGTTGTGCAACTAAACACCATCATCGGACGCGGCCGGCACCTAAGGGGCTCTCCGGTCAAAAATGTTTTCTTACAAGGTTGCGCACGGTTACGCACGGTTGCGCACATCGGGGCCGCACAGCTACGCACGCTTGCAACCATAACCTCTGCACGGCTGCGCACGCTTGCACCTCATTAGACCGCACGGCTATAGCCACAGGTCTGCCTGACACCCCTGACCCAGAGCAGCAGCCTCTGGCTGCCCCTGTGCCTGCACCACAGATTGCCCTGCAGCACCCTGCTGCCCCAGACCCTGCCCTGCAGCATCCTGCTGCCCCACACCCTGCCCTGCAGCATTCTGCTGCCCCAGACCCTGCCCTGCAGCATCCTGCTGCCCTAGACCCTGCCCTGCAGCATCCATCTGCCCCAGACCCTGCCCTGCAGCACCCTGCTGCCCCAGACCCTGTCCTGCAGCATCCTGCTGCCTCTGGTCACTGAGGGGTGGGGAGGCACCTTGACCCTGCCCATCCTGAAGCCACCCTGCAGCTCCTTGCTGCTCGCGATCCCAGGGTGGGGGTGGGCCACCCTGAGCCCCATCCGCCCGCGCCGCATCAATGAGCGCGGCCGAGATGGAGCCAAAAACGTCCGCAAGGCTTGCGCGCCCCTGTCCCTGCCCCCCGCCCCCGCCGCGGGACGCGCCCACAGTTGGAGGGGGGGGGGGGCAGTGAAGTTGTGGCTGACGATGCAGCCAGCGGGGATGCCCGCAACCACCGCCCCCCAGGAGATATGAGGCCAGAGCCACTGAGGCTGGTCGCCCGTGGCTGGGACTGCGGCTGTGGCTGACCCACCCCCCCGCCGCCCGCCCCCCCCCCCGCATACCCCCGTGGGTGGTGGGGGTTGGAGTCCCGGGAAGAGTGGGAGAGAGATGACCCTGCCCTAGGAGGGGGCCTCCGGCGCGGTGGCTCGTCGGAGGAGGAGGAGCCGACGCGTGGCGGCCGCTGCCTCCGCCCCAGCACTGCCGGCGGCAACACGCGCCGCCGCGCCTGCGGCGGCTCATCCTCTGATGAGCCCCGCGGCGACTCCCGCCCTCGGGAGCCCAGCACCGTGCCTGGGGGGGGCGCAGGCGGGTGCACCTGCTGGGGCGCTTGAAGCCACGCACGCAGTGCCCTGGCCCCTGCGCGTTGCGCTGCCGGCGCCAGCCGGTGTCCCTCGTGGCCTAAGGAGCAGCAGTATTTAATGCCTTGACCGGTTGCCGCGCACACCGCGCACGTCGCCGCTCCGTGCGCAGGGCACAATACGCGCACGGTGCCCAAACCGCGTCCGAGCGCCCGAGGGGCCCCAGCAGGGCGCGCCGGCGGTGGTGGCTGCGCGGGCGGGCAGCGCGGCCGCTGCGGGCGCGCCCGCTGGAAGGGGCGCAGCGGCGCCCGACCACCCAGGGGGCGAGGTAGGTAGTTGTTCAGGAAGGCCTCCTGGCGCCCCCTGCCCGGCCTAGCCAGCCGCCTATGAGAAGAGAGGAGGGGGCAGGGGTGTATTAGAAGGGGGGGTCTAAAAGGGGGGGGGGGGGGGTGGCTGGGACACCCCTCCTCCCAGGGTCCCCCTATGGTCCCCGCCGAAGGCAGGCCAAAATATTTAAGCGTAAATCCTCTTGGCACCGACGGCGCCGAAGCAAAATTTTGGCTGTCAGCCTCAAACATTGGAAAGGGAGGAGGGGGGGGGTCTAGGGGGTATGACCTAAATTAAGTGGGAGATATTGAACTAAAAAGAGAGAGAATCAGAAACAGAGCAGCAAAACAGACAGAGGTAATGCACTCCTCAGCATGGCATAAATGCATCTTTATTCTCTATGCCATACCTGGTTGAACCTCAGTAAAACAGGCAGTACAGACATCAGACCGGGCGTCCCTGGTCGTCACAACGGCTTACCTGTACATTCAGTGCAGTAGTGCAAATAATGAAAGTTGGCAGAAGACAGAGAAATACAGAGGGGCTCTGAAAAAATCGGATGGTATCGTTCAAGTGTTCGGTAACAACAAAGCAATCATCGTTGGGAGCCATCATAATTGGGGTAGAGGAGGTCTTGAGAGGCCTTTTGGGGCGAAGATTTGCTGGTACCCGAGGCTTTGTAAGTCCTGTAGCTATTCCTCCTATCGTAAGGGGTGTGCTTAGTTTTGCGTGGTGTGTGTTGATGGGCCTTACGACGTTTCTCCTTTTCCTTATGTGCTTCTTCGGAACTCTGGTACAAATGAGTACGTGCAGTGTTCCTACAGGGGCGCTGGGGAGTAGGGCTGTCAGTGTCATCTGTAGCTTGTTCTGTTGTGTTGCCTGAGGCTTGGGACACTTTGGAGTTGGACCGTGATGGGGTGCATAGCATGTCAGTGCTTTCCTGACTTTGTGACCTCCCCTGACTACGGGAGGGTGTACGAGACAAAGTCAAGGCGGCGCTGATGCTGGAGAAAACAGCAGTTAAATTTCTGGGCCTGGCAGGGGAAATTTCTGCACTTGATTTGGCTTGGCTTTCAGGTGTGAGACTGTCGATCAAAATTCCGAGCAAGTCTTGGGAGGGAGCGGTTGTTGCAGCTTGGGATTCAAGCCTGTCCTGATTGCTGAAATGGAAGACAGAGTTTTGCTTAAACTGGGCTGGAATAGCAAATTCTCCACGTGTGTGAGCAGGGTTGTAGTCTTTTCCAAACTGGCGGACAGCTTTGCCAGTGATGGCAAACCGAATGTTTGGCGTTGGAAAAAGACGGACATAGCGCGCAGCGATGGATTCGCTGCGAGGATTCAGTGTCCTGCGTTTGTTATCGTGCAGTGGGGTGGCCAAACCTGCGGTGGAAGGGATGAAAGAACCACCTGGGGCTGGCTGGACATCATCAGGTGGCCTGCCTTTTTTGTCAGGGTCATCCATATTCCAGGAGTCAACAGTATATACTGTGCCCTGTTTGACTTTGTGTGTCAAAAAATTGGTGATATTATGTATGGGGAAACAAGCACGCCTGTGGAATTCGGACCAGCATTGCTGTTTGTCCTACAGGACAGCGGTCCATGCTTTACCACTGGCAACAAGCAATATTTTGGTTTGGATTGGCGACGTTTCGTCCCATTTGTTGACCAGGAGATTGTCCTGGCTGCGCAATACATTCAGCAGTATGTCAGCAGGATGTATATTTTTGTGCTGAAGACTGAGAATGTGGCGGGCATCAAAACCTGAAATGATGCTGGCTTCCAGGTCAGCCATGGAAGCAGCTGCCTGTTTCATGTCCTCAAGAGTCTTGAGATTACCGTTCGTGACTCGTAGGATGTGATTGATGGCAGTGAGGCCATTAATCAAGAAGCTTTCAAATTGATGCTGTGTAGCATCTTTGCGTTGCTGTCTTTGCTGCTCTTCGTCAGCTGACGCCTGAGAAAAATTTTGCTTGTTGAGCCATTTGTCAAAAGCTTCCGTGAGGACCTTTCTGGTGTTTTGAGCAGGGATTTTATCGTACATGAACTTGTGCCAGGCTCTGCGCAGGGCACTGGCAGGGAAACCTCTGGAAATGAGGCCCTGTGTGTACTAAATTACTGCCTTCATAAAATCTGGCTGATTGTTGCATATAGTCAATGCACGAATCAAAAGGCCTTTGAGCATGTACCATTTGGTGTAATGCGTATGGCATGAGCCATACTCGATGAAACGCTGAGGGATCCACTTCCAGCCGACCCCTTTGGGCTGGACGGATGTCCATATGCCGTCGGCATTAGTAGTGATCTTCATGCCAAGAAAAACAGTCATTGAAGATTTATTCTGGACATTGCAGGGGGAATCGGTTGTGTCTACGTGATCCATGCCATACCTGAGCTGATCCCAGCTCTAGCCTCTATCCCCAAAGCCGCAAAGGTCGTCAATGTAACGCCAAGTGAAAAACCATTTCTTGGCCTCATCCAGGCGATTGTTTTCAATTAAATGGTCAATAAATTCAGCTTCAACGGCATAGCAGTAAAGGTTTGCTAGTTCTGCCGAACATTTGCCTCCCATGGGAAGGCCGCGGACCTATCTGCGGATTTGACCCTGGTCATGCTGTTGGAAATATACCTCCACGCAAACCTCGCATAACATGTTTGAAATCTCATTGAAAGAGAAGCCATCCTCAGCGAATTTGGCTGTGGCTCGTCCATTGCTGGAGTAAGAGATGTCAACACGAAGTTGCTCAAAGGGAACACCAGTTTTTTTACTGTGCCATGTGAAAACTTTAGAAATGGCCTGTTTGACTCTGGTCTGGAGTCGCTCCTGTGGAATACTGGTATACATGCGGGCGAAGTCACGTGTAAAGACCGACTGGCCTTTTAGTTTTTTCAAATTGTTTTTATGTCGGCAGCAACCCTGTCGACATTCGTGACCACCCAATACCTCTTGTATCCTTTCTGTCTGTATGAACGGTCTTTGCTTTCGAGATTGTGCACGCACATTCTCAAGATATTGCCCATGGCGGTTTCGACAGGGGATAAGGAACAAGCTGGCATTTTTTTGGGGGCCCCATGCTCAAGGGGGCCTTCAATTGCCTGCATGTGATTGCCTGCAATCCACCTCATACCTACAGTGGCTTTGTGCATCTTGAGGATACCATAAAGGTACCTGTGGGCTTGTACTGCTGGCCGCCCAATCTGGGTGCTCAGTGTTTGATGCTTGCTGTAAATTTCGTCACTACTGCGTGCAGTGTTCGCGTAATGAGGACTGTGTAGCTCTGTCCAGAGTAATTTTTTGTACATGTGCTTGCAACAGGTGACGAAATCATGGGCAGATTTGTCAGCATAGGTTACAACCATGTGTTCTTGGATAGCGGACAGTTCCTCAAGGCCTTTCTTTGAGAGAAAAGTGTGATGGGGGGGTCTAGGGGGGGGGGATCCCCCTCCTCGTATGGTGTACGGCCGTTCTAATACATCCCTGAGGGGGGGGGTCTGGGACCCAAAAGTTTGTGCACCAAAAATAGCCCAAATCAAAATTCTATTGCCTTCGGCAAGGCACCTCGAAGAGGGGAGAGGTGCGAGACGCGCGAAAACTTCATTAGCAGGTCTTGCCCCAAACCCCTTGGAACCCCCCCCCAACACCCAAATAGTGTCAAAAACACATAAGGAGGGGCTAAAACATGCTTTACAAGGATATTTGATCATTTTGGATGGTCAAAGTATGAAAAAAATCAGTTTTGAAAATTTCCATTTTTGAGCTGCCGAGGCCGGAAAACTGCATAAGCAGGTTGTGTGCCCTAGACCCCTTGGTACCCCCCCCCCCCCAACACACACACCCAAATAGGGTGAAAAACACATAAAGAGGGGCTAAAACATGCTTTACATAGGATATTTGATCATTTTGGATGGTCAAAGTATCAAAAGAATCAGTTTCGGAAATTTCCGTTGTTGAGCTGCTGAGGTCGCAAAGCTGCATAAGCAGGTTGTGTGCCCTAGACCCCTTGGTAACCCCCCCCCCCCCCACACACACCCAAATAGGGTGAAAAACACATGCACAGGGGCCAAAACATGCTTTACATAAGATATTTGATCATTTTGGATGGTCAAAGTACCAAAAAAATCGGTTTCGGAAATTTCCATTTTTGAGCTGCCGAGGCCGGAAAACTGCATAAGCAAGTTGTGTGCCCTAGACCCCTTGGTACCCCCCCCCCCCACACACCCAAATAGGGTGAAAAACACACAAAGAGGGTCTAAAACATGCTTTACATAGCATATTTCATCATTGTAAGTGGTCACAATATCAAAAATTGTTTTTGCAAAACATTCCATTTTTGACTTGTAGAGGGTGGAAAACTGCTTAAGCAGTTTGTGCACACCCCAAATGCCATTGAACCACCTACAAACAGCAATTTTGGGGCTTTTGGGGGGCCCATGGCTCGGGCTAGATGGGCGCAGTGGCCACTATGTGGGCCCCCATGGGTGCTCAAGCACCCACATTGTCACCAAATGATCCCCCAAACCCATCCTAGGGGCAACAGAAGGGTTTCGGAAAAAGTGGAAATGTGAAAAACTTTCAAGTGTCACTAAATAGCCTACGCAACAGCAATTTTGGGGCTTTCGGAGGGCCCATGGCACTGGCTACATAGGCCTAGCAGCCACTACATGGGTCCCCAGGGGTGCTCAAGTACCCGTATTGTCACCAAATGATCACCCAAACCAATTCTAGGGGCAACTGAAGGTAGTCATGAAAAATCGAATTTCAAAAAACCTTCACGTGCCACTAAACAGCCTATCCAGCGTGAAAACGGCTAAGTCCTCATTGGCGAGGGGCCATATATTGGGGGGTGACTGGGGGAGTTGGGATCCGGGACCCCCGCCATGAGTTACAGGGTCCATATACAAGAAAAAAGTTCTTCAGAACCCAGGTCCAAATACACACACAGCGGCCACAATACACAAAGAAGTTTTGCCCCCCCCCCCCCTCAAAAAAGGGTACCCCAGTGCGGGGGGGTACGGGGGTCAAACTCCAAAAAATCATTGGGGGATCATTTTTGGTCCTAAAATGATGATTTTACAAGGGGTTAGATGTTAGAAACCATACAGTGGGGTATGCTACGCGAACGACCCCAAAAAAGGGGGGTATACGACGCTCGCGCCTGCGCTTGATCTAACAACCTCTCTTCGAGGTGATTTCCGTTTGTGAAGCTCATTTTTTCCCACTATGAAATCCGGGTCCAGGGCGGGGACCTCGCCTGTCCTCCTACGCTCCAATGCATCCCTGCCCCCTTCCATGCACGCCCTTTCCTTTCCACCAAACCAACCCCGCCACGACAGGCGACCCCAACCACAGGTCTGGAGGCCGCATGCGCCTGCAGCGCTCCCCCCCCCCCCCCGCATCCCCAACCGTCCCTGCACGAGCATCGACCTTGCGGACTGAGGTTGCCCACGTAGAGATTCGTGGTGTGGGGGTCATCGCTCTCGTTGTGGGGGTCCGTGAAGAGATTACCGTAGATGCTGGCGTTGAGAGGGCCAGGGGGTGCGCCCGACACTGTGCTGCCGCCGCCCCTGCACAGAAGAAAGGGAGTCCCTCTGGCTGTGGCGCGGATGCAAGTTGAGACCAGGCCATTGCTTGGTGACCCCGGGGGGGGGGGGGGTTGTTCGGGGCCCTGGCCAGCCCCCGCCGACCCCCCCACCCCCCCCCCACATCAGAAAACTTTTCCTCGAGCGGAAAATGAAATTCATTAAAAGGTCCGGAAGTTTGAGGCCCATTTTATGTACACAGACTTTTATTTGCCTCTGAACCCCCGTGTGTGACATTCCGTCGGGTTGTTGTTTCTTTACTAGGCCACGGACAGTCACCCGTTCTCCCCTCCGCATGTTGCGTCGGGTCGCTGCGTTCTGTCGGCCGCTGCGGCCGGTGCTCCTGCTGGTGTCATTTCCGCGTTCGCGGAGCCCGGCGGTTGGTGTGGCTGAATGTGGCGGGGTGTGCCGCTTAACATCAGCGGCGCCCAGTAGTTGGCGTATTGGACACCCTCCCCCCCCCCCCGGGGGGGGGTAGGGTGTCCGCCACACTAAGCAACGGCCTGGTAGAGACATGAAGCGAAGGAGTAGAGAATGAGGCTGGGCGTGGGCATGGGTACGAGTACGAGGACCAATACCGTTTGGTACTTACCTTGTCCCCAAACGTCAGGGTCGTCGCACTCCAGGGCAATGCCAGGCCCAGCCCTGCCCCTGCGCCCACCCCTGCATCAGGACCACGGGGACGGAGCGCAGGGGTCGACCCACGCGTCTCCGGTCCCCTACCGCAGGGCGGGGGCGTCCGACTCGGCCATGGGCGACCGGCATCGGCACGATTGGCACCCGAGAGGGGGAGGCGGCTGACGGACAACGCGTGGAGACGTAGAAAACGGTGACAACCGATCCAGCTTGATGGTGCACACTCTCTGGCGCACTGGACAAGACAAATGGCTGTGCGATGCAAACGCGCCTTCTGTTTGGACGCCTTCAATATTCCCCAATATTGTCTCAGGGATGCGGCAATGAGACTCCTGGTTGGATTGTAATGTTGCACATTCAGCGCTATTCGGTTTCCTTGGAAAGCGATTTTAGCGGGTGGTCGTCGTGTACCCATTGCCTCACCGTCGTTCATTCCTTCATTATTGATCCCATAAAGGGACTGTTGTCTGAAACCAGGAAAACGCGACCCCTATTTTGTCGGAGTGTAGTGAGGAGGATCCTGCAGCGTAGTCAATAGACATCATGGTCAATAGACACCGCTCACTTCCGAATTCGGCAGAGTTCACACCGCAAAGGGTGTGCCGCAGCAGCGCTGGGAGTTGCCCCACAAAAGAAAATGTTACATGGCCAGGGGGGGGGGGGGGGGTTGCACCGCTGCCAGAAGCCGCCGTGCGCTTGCAGAGTGGCGCAGGGGAGGCCTGTCCCGATCCCCCGCCTCGTGTGTCCCCTCCTGTCGGCGCTGTCCGCATTCCCTGTCCCGTCATTGTCAGTGTGCCGCCCCTGTCTCTGAGTCTCCCCTTCCCTTACCCCTGCCACTGCCACGGTCACTGTCACGCCACTACCACCATCGCTGTGACGACGTTGCCCGCACCCACGAGGCGCAACGGGGGTGCTTCCTGCGCGCCGCGGGCGCCGCAGGGGAAGGGTAATCAGCTGCAGGGTAAGTAGCACCGCATAAATTTCCCTCAACTTTGGGTAAAGGAAGTTGGTCAAACGGGCACAATGGCGAGGCACAATACTCAAAACGGACAAAAATCGTGGGATAACCACTCCCCATTTTTAAATTACGGTTCACAAAGGGTACAAGTTCCCCTATTCCATGATAATGACTCACATTGGCGCACCGCAGGGCGCGCGGCAGGTGGCGCAGGATTGGCGTTCCCAATCACTTCGCAATGGGATGCCTGAATGGGATGGCGAACGGCGCATTAACTGGAAGCGAGCGTTGCTAAAGACACGCAGCTTGAAGAGCTTTGGCTGTGTTTGCAATGCCCCTGCCCCTGCCGCAGTCACTGCCCCTCCTCCCCGCCGCTGCCTTAGCCACTGCCTCTGCCACTGCCCGAGGATGATGCCGGGAAAGAATGGATTCGCAGCCCTCAACCTGCAGACACCGCTGCACACCTGGGCTCTCGGGTCGGAGATCGGTTCCGCTGCAGTGGCACAAGGCCTGCGTCCCGTGCAGCTGAGCGCTGCTTGAGCTCCTCAAGAAAACTGTCCAGCACCTTGCCGCCTTTGCGGCCGTCCTCTTTTTTCTTCTCCACAGAAGGCGCTGCTGGGGCTGCTGGTGCAGCGGCCACGGGCTGCAGAAAGCGTGAGAAGAGAGGGTGCTCAGAGGGCAGAAATGTGGGGATATCGGGTGGGGGTTGGACTTGGGAAACACGTCTGGTGTTTTTCGACCAATGGCACAGGGCTTTCGCCAGGCGACAACCACGGACCACACAAAGGGTCCCCAGCCCTAACGCAGCTGCAGTGCCACGGCTTGGGGTTCCTGAGTGACGAGGCGACAACAGACCCCAGCAATTTGCGCGCCCTGCACCAGTACCACAAACCGGCCCACTACATTCTGTGGAGTGTACGCAGTCAGGGAGAGTCTCAGGGAGCGCACCACTGCTGGCACCTGCCCCTCACTGCAGTCTGTGGATTGTGTGTCCGGAGGGGGGTGTTCTGCCAATACGTTCCCCTCACTGCCTTCCAGAAAGTGTGCGATATAAGGCCAACCAATGGTAGTGGCACCACTACCTATGGTTGCCCCAATTGCACTTTGGGGAGTGTATGCCTTCCTGCACCAATGCTAATAACTACTCTAACCTACCCTACTCTACCCAATGCTAAGAACTACCCTACCCTACCCTACCCTACCCTACCCTACCCTACCCTACCCTACCCTACCCTACCCTACCCTACCCTACCCTACCCTACCCTACCCTACCCTACCCTACCCTACCCTACCCTACCCTACCCTACCCTACCCTACCCTACCCTACCCTACCCTACACCACACTACACCACACTACACCACACCAGTGAAAGATTTTTAAGGCACCCTGCACGGTTACCACCAGGGTAGGCATTGTGGAGACGGAATACACCACCTAAATGCGCAGGCTCTGGGGTCTAAGCACATGGCCCCAAGGCTGCAATCAATATCGTGGTCACATCCTCCCACTGATTCACCGCCATCAATGTGCAGCGACCAGGGAGGAGCTGCACGTGGATCTCACTTAGATGTTGTGCCGCCCCTACGCCTTCCTGCCCCGAGTGAAATTCCGGGACAACTGCCAACTAGCCCCCACCGACTTGCAAGAGTGGTTGCAGGAGGAGGCGGCGATCCCCGCTTGGGTACACCACGAACACCGATTGGGACCAGACTACAGGCCGAGCCGCGGTCTGCCCTTGGACTGGTTCACCAGTGACCAACAAAGGCACCTAGTGGCCCATCGGATGCGCAACCTCCCCGTCATGACGGTGCTAGCGGAGCGCTCCGAACACCAAAACATATGGCTGTGCACGCAGTTGCTGTGCAACAGCGGCCCAGAAACGGCCCGTCACCTGTGGGAATGCCCGGTGTAGTCCCATGCACGGCGCCTCGCCTGGCAGCGCCTGCACACGCACCTCAAAACCCAATGCCTGAAATCACTGCACAACACCGTGTGAAGGAGGGACACCGTGGAGGTTGCAGCTTTGGCGGCCATAGGCGTAAAGCCACTCGTAAAGCCACTCTTCGGCGCTGGCTTCGGGCTTTGCTGCAGAGCGATGCAAAGAGAATCAGGTGCTGACAGATAGATGAGGCGACTGACCGAATGATAAGGAGGAGGGGTGGGTGTGCGACAAAGGCAGCCATCCCTGGGACACACGACGTGGTCGTGATGTGTTTCGCCAATTTGAACTGCTGAGCCCTGGGGAATGACAAACCATTCAAAACCGTCTTCGGATTTGATACTTTGGACCTTTTGCTTTCAGCGGCTTTTTGTGTCTGGAAATGCAAACCCCTGGACAGCCAACACCCAAACCTTCCACCCGGGGCGCACTGGAGCCTGCAGCAGAGCCCTGTGGTCCTCTTCCTGCAAATGCCGGTTGTGACAGTGGGCTATGCGAATGCCCTCATGGAATGCCCAATGGGTGTGCAGGGGCCCTGGACGTGACTGAGGTCCGGCTGGGGGGGACACACGCCAAGAGGTGAACGCGGAGAAGTCCACGGCCTTAATGCTACAGGGCCTGGCACGGGAACGGCTCACCCTTGGCAGACAAGCCGTGCCCCTGACGAGGGTGTTTAGGCAGCTGGGAGCTGCAGCTGACTCGCCTTGCCGCGACTGTGACCGCCTTTCACCGCCAGGAAGATTGGTCTGCACAAAGAGAACACGCACTGCGTTCTTCAAGGACCTCCTGCCCACGAGAGAGCTTGCACACCGCAGTTGTTGCTGATTTGTTGGCTGCAGGGTTATACAGCTGGCCTCCCCCGGATGCTGCCTTCGTACGTCCGTCTTCAATGTACGTGCTGCCGCGCACAAACGCCTTCCCTCCACCGCGTGACTCCTACAAATACGCCAGCGAATGGGCGGGGAGAGGAGGACAGGAGCGACGTCAGCGATTGGGAGAGGGAGAAAAGAAGGATGGGGAGAAACTTGTGGAGGATTACCCGCCACACTGCAAAGGTGGACGGAAGTGCCGGCAGCTGAGTGAGGAGGTCCGTGACAGCACACACAAAGACCGGCCGCTCCATAGCAGGCTGGGTTGTTGCAGTGCTGGCATCAAGATTGCAGTATTCGCACCGGGTGACAGCACTGCGAATGCCAGTTGTTATCCCTAAAAGCCAGCCAGTCCAAACAGGGCAGACAACTGCAACACATGTGCAGCAGATGTGCAAACAGACACCAAGTGCAAAATAAACAGTCTGCTCTCAACAACCCACTTGATACTACTCGTTGGTTGGCAGCGAGACCTGTCACACCAGGCAAATACGAGGACATAGCAAGGTCTTTTTTCCGTGGAAAAATAGCAAACACCACAGGGGGGCTTCTTGACCCCCTAAAACAACCATAGAGCTAGAGATGAAAATGATGACAGGACGAGTACAAAATAGAAGGGGTTCCATAAAACATGGCCATGTGCCGATGTTGCGCCCCCTCACCCCTGGCACCAGGTGAGCTTTGGTGTGGGGCACCGCCCCCCCTCTGCATCCAGGGGTAGGGGGTTCTAAAAACTAGGTTTTCAAGCCAAATGAAACAGTGGGAAGGTGGTGCGGGGGCAAAAAAGCTGGGGATATGGGGACATGCGTGCGCACACGGGGGATACGTATGCATACATGGGGGAAAATGTGTGCATAACCCGCACGGTGCAGCCTGCGTTCTGCAGCACAGAACCCCTGAATCAGCCACCTTGTCGGCCTCGCACAGCGTTCCCACCGCCTCTGTTTGCTCTAATCCCTTTTTCAACACATTTGGCATATCCCGAAAAGGGTGGGGAAGAGGGGTATATTCCGGGATTGGCTTGGTTTCCTCTTGTCAAAGAGGCCTTTGGTGGTCCAGATGTCCAAGGAACACCCCAAAAAGGCTCCCAATGGCCCCAAAACCGGTCACTGAACCCTAAACCAACAATGTGCCATTGCTCGGGCTGAATGGCTAAAAACCCAACCCCGAGGGCACCAGAACCACAATCCCCCACCCATAATCAGCTCAAAATGGCTCACAACCACTTCCTGAATCGTGCAAAGTGGTCCAGGATGAGGTTTGGAAAAATCTATGTTTGACCCATTTTGGGCTGTTTCGGTCCCATTACAGCACTTTTTCAAGGGTTTTTGGTACTTGCGGAGGGCCAAAACAGGTCACCACAAGCTGAAACAGGGCGAAAAAAAACTTGTATCCGGATTGCAGGTGGTCCCGAAACAACTCTGGGCAAAGTTTTTAGCCCTGGTTGGTTTGGGCCCAATGGCCCTAGTGTGTTTGTGTGGTGCTCATTTTGAAGGGCACCTCCCAACGCGGCGCCCACACCCCAAGCCCACCCTTGAGTTGAGGAATCAAACTGTGGATTCGGGAAGGCCATGTGTCAAGGCAAAAGATGCCTAGAGTTAGGCAGAGCCTGAAGGTTAGGCAATGGCAAAAAAAGGAATAGGTCGCTTGCTGGTTGACGAGGTGTAAGGGGAGAGGAGTGCTATACTCCTCTCCCAAACTCTGCACGCCCCCTGAAAATGCTCCAGAAGGCAGGCAACAAGAGACCCATGTCAAGTTTTGGGGAATTTCAAGGGGGTTCAGCATGTCGCCATGGTGTGTTGTTCTCGTCTGCAACCGGTGGCGCCTACTAGCCGATCGCCATTCGCCGCCCTTCCCTTGGACCCTTTTCCTTCATAGGCACTGGTGCCCATCGGCCTCTCACCACCCAGTGCCCTTCCTCTTCCTCCTTGCTCTATCCTTCCCTCTCTACTTCCCTTTTCTTTCCCTTGGCCTTTCCCTCCATAGGCGGTGGTGCCCATCGGCCTCTCACCACTCCTTCCCTTTCCTTTCCTTTGGTCGGTTGTGCCAACGGAGCCCCCGGACTTTCCCTATTTCACTGCTCCGTGTCGAGTCCACAAGGAGGAAGGCAACTACCTTCGCTGGCTGTCAGGGGCCTCTCCCCAATGGCGGCTTTAGGGCCCTGGGATTCCCCCGACGGGGGCACATAACAACCTTTCGCCTGCCCATTCCCACACTCATCATGTACCCCCTACCCCCCCCTTTGTGTCCACGGTGCGTGTGTTGCGCCCCATTCCCCACGGGTGGCGCGCGTTTCTAACTCAGTTTGGGCTCTGGGTCCTAGAATGGCCCATTTTGGGGGCTTTTTGGACTGTTGAGGGGCCCAAATGGGTCACCATAGGCCGAAAACGCACTAAGAACACTTGCTTGGCATACCGGAGGATCTAGAATCATCTTTTTAAAAAATGATGTATTTCACCCATTTTGGGGCCAAGCTGCCCATTTTGCCAAGGCGTTTTGGGACTGAAGGAGGGCCAAAAAGGGTCACCACTAGCTCAAAACGGGCTTAAACACTTGTTTGAGGTCCCCAACTGGCGTGGGGCCACTTTCGGGAAAGTCAATTTGGGGACCCCCAGCCCGATTGAAACCCCTCTCCCCAACTTCGTGTGGCACGCAAACACACATTGTAAGCGACCCATTTTCAAGCCTTCGTGGCACCTATGAAGGCTCACAACACAATGATAGCTCAAAATGGCCGAAGAGCACCAGACGATGCCAACTACACAACAAAGCACCATGCCAAGACATTTGTGGGATGATTAATGCAACATGGTCTTGGATGACTTTTGGAAAAACATGTTTTTGACCCATTTGAGCCCTGTGTCAATCCTAAGATAGCAAATTGCACGGCTTTTGCGAACGTTTCGGAAGCCAAAGGAGGTCAACACAAGCTCAAAATAGGCCAGAAGCACGTCTTTGAGAATCCTCTGGGGTCTAAATCCTTTTTAGAAAGATGCATCATTGACCCCTTTGGGATCGCTATTTTGCTCCGAATAGCACATTTTCATTGCTTTTCCAGACTTTCCGAGAGCCATGGGCTCAGAAGCAGGCTAAAAACACTTGAGGTTCCCAAATGGTCTTGGAACTATTGTGGGAAAAGTGAATTTTGGGACCACTAGAGATCCCCACTCAAGCCTTTTGGGCTTAGTTGCCCACCTTGACAACTCCCAGCATGCCCTTGCGTAGAGGTGTAGGCACCCCTCAGGGGATTTTGAAGAAGTGCCCTCACAAATGGATATTGAGCCACCTGGCCCAAGGGATGGATTTCGAGCCACCTAGCCCCAGGTATGGCCCATTCTTGGGTTGGGATTCTTTGTAATGCAATTATTTCGGCCAATAGGGGCCTTTATTTTGGGCATTTCGGGCACATATCGCGGAGTTAGAGGCCACCAAAGGGCTCTTCGATCAGAGGTGGAATATGTTGGGCGAAAAATGGCCGCTCTTGGTCCAAAATTGTACAGATTAGGGAGGGCACCTCCCAACTTGGTGCCATCACAAGGGGCATGATGGCCAATATGGCCGATATGGCATAACCACGATGGGCGGCAATATGGCGCAGGCCGATGTGATGCGTCATCACAAATTGCCATCGCTTGCACCACATGAGAGTGAGGTGCACTTTCGATACGATATGACATGACATGACATATGACAATTATGACATAAGTGGAAATTCCCCGTGCCAAAGGACATTTACGTATGCTCTTTATGCAATCCTACCTCCAAAAGGCGTTTTGAACACGACATGCAAATTCAAAATTTTTCTAACTCACGCACGAGAAGCCATATCCATTGAATGCAATTGACCCCGGGGGCCTGTGCCATTCCTCTAAGCCGTTAGTTGGCTTAGGGCACCTTGCAATGCACCAAGAATAGCATCTGACAGAGATGGAGAGAGAGAAAGAGAGAGAGTTCGCACAAGAAACAACCTTCTCAGAGCCAAGGAAATCCGACGAGTACTCACTGAGCACGGCGGCCAAAGCTGCCTCCTCTTCCTGTTGCTTTTGTAAATTGGCTGAGAGACATAGCGACATTGTTCGTGTTAGAATTTGATTATCCCCCCCCCCGTCTACACCACTGAAGGCGACGTCAATATTTTTCAAAATGTCGTCCGACGGTGCACAAATGCACTAAAATCCAAATATAATTTGTGAACATGCAAGGGAACCACCTTTTTCTTACTTCATGATGTGGAGAGCCACATTGTTTCAAAACGACGTGCAAAACAACAGGAGATGATTGCTCTTCAATGTATACGACTGCTACGAGGATTTGTGGTTTTTGGTTTGTGGCATGCCAATGTGTTGCAATTCGCAGGAGTTGCGACATTCGTCACCAAAGTTTCGGATCACACCTTAGTCGATCAAAAAAGCAAGCGAGGCACGTAAACGATTGACTTGTAAGATTCAAAATGTGTCACAATGAAAATCAAGGTGGCGGAGCATGCACGTCACCCTTGAGCAGCTATTTCAATGAGCGGGCGCATGTTAACATGCATCAACGTGCGCACCAGTCACTAGAAATGTGCTCCCACGCCAAGCTTGATGGTGCATCTTTTTTGATGAGACGCGTGGTGCGGGAAGCCGGGTCCCCTACGACGGCCATGAAATCTTACAAACGGACCGAGCACAACGTTATTTGGAATAAGGCCACCAAGAATACAACACTCCAATTGACATTGTGGATCGAAGCATTTCCGGTGTCAAGGCCCAAGTTTCGTACCATTGTACGGAATGGCGTGTAGAACACCTAGGGTGGTCTTCCATTCTCCTTCCCTCCATCACCTTTTCGAACCCGATAAGGTGAGGATACAAAGCTGGGTGGAATTGTTTGTGCTTACCCCTTCACGCGTGGCATCCCTTTCCGTTTAGCCCTTCACGTGGTATTTGTTCGGCACAAACATACCCTTTTTGTTTGTGGCTTTCCGCACAAACGTGCCTTGTTGAAACTTTTGCCACGTTGCACTATCCAAACTCTCAATTGAAGGAGGGGCCAAATCCATCTCGTCCATGCGAGGGGGCAACCGAGGAGTTTCGTCCTCCTTCGCCCTCTTGTCCCTATCACGATCTCTGTCGCGGTCCCGGTCAACATCCCTATCACGATCTCTGTCACGATCGCGGTGGCGATCTCGGTCGTAATCCCTATCACGGTCACGATCACGGTGCCGATCGCGATCTCGAGAACGGCTCCGGTCTCGATCACGTGACCGCTTGCGTTTGTCCCTATCCCTATCCCGGTCTCTATCCTTGTCCTTATCTCTATCGCGGTGCCTATCCCTGTCACGGTCTCTATCTCGATGTCTATCACGGTCCCGATCACGGTCCCGATCGCGGTCCCGATCCCGATCCTTGTCACGATCTCGGTCTTTATCACGATCCCGGTCACGGTCTCGATCCCGATCTCGATCCCGATCCCGATCCCGATCCTTGTCTCGACGATTTCGGTCGTCGTCACGACTCGGCATGACGCAAGCCTCGGCAACTATCGGAGGCGGACGTTGCGCATAACTCAAAGATAGGCCTACATATGTGAAAGGGTGGCTTTAGATGCGCTCGGTTTGTGATACAAGATGGGTACAAGGTGGGCGTTGTGTAGGAAAATATTTTGTCCACAGGACGCATCAGTTCAACATTCTTTGGCGACACATATGCGATTGGTCTACCGAACCGTGCGGCAATACGACACCAATATGCCACAAACCAAGTGCCACAAGGAAGATTTTCGAAGCCACCTTCGTGTTCTTGAGGCAACCAAAAAAATTGAGACACAACGAGCGGCGGCATCCTTCCACTTTCCATGGCTTGGTGATTGCATGTCAAACCAACGGGCAATGCATTCACATTCGAACCTTCCGCACTAGGTTCCATGCGCCTTCATTGAGTTTGCGGTGGTGACGCGACCCTAGTTGCTTGCTTTGTTTAAGATGTCAAAGGTGCAAATCAAATTGAATCGCCAATCGCCCTCATTCCCATCCATCTTGGGAAAATCGACGATTCCTTCCAAAATTGGCAAGAGCAAAGCTTCTTGGCCACACCCGAACGCATTGCCAATGAATGCCAACCATAGATGAATACACGTGTTTGCGCACATGTAATGGAGGCGATGGCCACAATAACCGAGTGAGTTGCCCATAATTTGCATGTGCCGAATGGCACGTCGTGTTTCTCTAGGGATCACGGTCGTTCTTGCTCATTGATGTCATCAACGGATTTACTGGAATTGAAGACGGGGATGCACGGGATGACCGTACTCAATTATGCAGAAGAAAAAAAATAAAGCCCTTTTGCCAAAAGCATTCGTATGAGGTGCCCACACACGAAGATTGGTGTGTCGCTGCCCACCCTAGGTCACCGTCAAGGATGTAGGTCATTGACATTTCCAAACCCATGTGTGTGGAATGGTACCAGATAAGGAATCCATAGGGGGAAATTAGGCATGGGGGCGAAGCGGAGGGGATGTGGTCGAGGGGATGCCTAGGCTGGTAGTTTCATGAGCAATGCACAACCTTGCATCGGTAAGGATGTATGACGCGGTTCCCAAATCCCGTCGGCGCTCACCCAATAGTGGCTTGCATCAATTGCTTCTACGTGAGTGCATGTTGCGCTTGTTTTAGTTGTGGCGGACCCCTCGCGAGACTACATGTGATAGGGCTTATTTTGCATGATTATTGGTATTTGTAAGCCGTTGAGCTTGTGTTGTGCATGCTTGTTAGACCCATGAAGTGCTGTTGTTCTGATGTCGTATCCACCATCCCCTTTTGCTCTTCTGTTAGATACGCGCTACGATAATGCTTCGCATTGCGTCGCTGCTTCGCCTCTTTGTTTACCGTTTGGCTCTGGTCCTCTCTGGCCTCTCTCCAGCTCCCTGCTCCCTGTCCGTATGCAATGTCGCAAGCACTCCGGTTTGAAACAGTGCATCCCGGTCACCGGAAAAACATTCGGCGGGAGCCCAGATTCGAACTCGCGACCGGTCAACGGGTGACCCTTAGACAGCACTTCTGTGACCACCTGGCCATTACTGACTCGCCTGTCCGTATGCAATGTCGCAAGCACTACGGTTTCCCTTCCGATCGCCGCTGCGGCACGCCCCCAAATATGGACAAATGCGGGCAGCGGTTTTGAATCCAACAGGGGAGGACGGATGGGGAAAGCAGACGCAAATCCTTTCGGATAGAATAATGAAGGAGGACTGCAGTGCTTTGGTACTGTTGGTAATCATAGGGGTACATTTGAAGAAACTGTGCATTTAAACGCTACCAGTCAGTATTTGCGCCTTTACATGCAATGGCATTATGTGACGGTTTGACCGTGCATAGCTCTCCTGATTTGTTCTCTGTGCTCTTGCTCGAGTTGCACTCTTATTCGCCTTCAACTGCATGCAACGCATATTCGGCGCTTTTGTTGATTCCCGGATTTCATAGTATCAAGTCCCATCCTTTGCTAGCGCATGTCCGCAAGGCTTGGAACAAGCACACACCCCAATATGCTGCGTTTTGGGATTCCATTCCGGTCTTTTGGGCGTTTCTCAATACACGTTATGATGTCACGGTGATTAAGGAGGCACGAATCAAACTCATTTTGCTTCGGCGCTTCCTTGGGTTGTTCCGTTCTTTCGATTTGCCTATGGCTTTGCGCCGGGTCTCCTCTGTGGGGAGCCGGCGCTTTGTTGCGGTTAAACGTAAAGGCAAGTCATATTACCGATGGGAAGAGGTGTTGATGTTACGTGATAAAGGTTGTTTGAAGTGGCACGACACAAAGGCAACAAGACACGGGTGAGCCCACGCCACCCACCCCTAAAGTGTCCAGTGCATCCAAGCGCCCTCGTGGTCCGGCGCCTGAGCCTCCTTGTAAGATACCACGTCTTGATTCCGTTTCTTCTAGAGGTAGGCCTATTGGGACACTGAGTTTTAGTGACCGCCAACCGCCTTCCATTCAAAGAGCGAACTGCCGACAGAGAAGAGTGGACCTCACCCGTGTCTTGTTGCCTTTGTGTCGTGCCACTTCCTCCCCTCGTCACCTGCAAGGCAGGCTCCGGGTGAGTTCGCAAGCCCTCCTTCCCTTGCTCGTTCGTTTGAGGGAGTAGGAGTTCTGTCTCCCACGTGCTCCACTACCCAAATTGGGCTTTTTCCTGATCAACTTCGCACTCCAACAGCATTGTCCCTTTTATCGTTGCTGAGGTTCCACATCCTCCAGTCTATATTTTCCTCTATTTCGTCGATCCCCCCTTTTCACTTTTGTTGCCGTGTTTTGTAGTCACTACCACTTGGCCAAATTGCAAACTAACACTGTGACGTTGAATATTTTCGGGTCTCGTGTCAGAATTGTTCGTTTTGCGCAGACGTTTCCCGCCATGCAATGCAGCTTGAAAGGAGCAGGTGTAAACGACGGCATTAATAAAGGTTGTCCTCTCCTATTCCAGTGTCCTCCATCTACGCACTCCGTGCTGCAAACCGTGTGAGACGTGAACATGTCTTTGTCACAGAGAAGCACAGTTTTGAGTACAACGCCAAGGATTCTGAGCTCACCTCCGTTGTCGTAAAAGGCCCGCAGGGAACATTACAAAAGGTTCATCTTGATGCCGCAAGTAAACGTGGCTGGTTTGAAGCCACCGCGCCTGGCCAATACACAATCAACGTGACCTTCTCGAAAACAGTATGTTGGGCACAGCAGGAGGCCTGGCCGTCACTTTGACAGATCCGTTCCTGTTTTGCTTGCCGTTCTGTTTAGATTGAGCTCGAAAATGTGGAGCCCACGGTGTCCGGAACTGCAGTCCAAGGAGGTCTCGCCCGTGAAGTTTCCTTCGAAATCGACACAGGCATTCCAACTGGTGGCAATACCAAAGATATATCCATCCAGGTGTAAACTAATTCCGTGCCACCTCAGCACCGATACGCCCGAATTTACCACAATTTTCGTGTTTCGGTTTCATTTACCAGCCTTGTTCACCAAAAAAGTTCCAACTGCTGAACTTGCAGGTGGAGGATCCCGCGGGCAACTCGGTGGCAATTGGGGACCTGGTGGACAACGACGACGGTACTTACGAAGGGGGCACATTCTACCCTCAAGCGAAGGGCAAGTATCATATCTCAGTGTTTGTATGGGGCCAGGAGATTGAGGGGTGTCCGTTCGAGCCGGTTTTCGAGTTGGCCTCCAGTGATCGTTCCTTTGCAAGTGGCCTAGGGGTGGAGGGTGGGCAGCGAGCCAAGAAAGGCAAGGTTTTGTCTTTCACGATCCATTCTCGTGACAAATCTGGGGAGCCACTAGAAGAAGGTGGAGAGCCTTTCAGAGCGACTGTCAAGGTGTGCACTGCAGCAGGAGCGAGGTTGCGCACCACAAATCTGGACCAAAACTGAACCTAAACCCGCTGAACCTTTGAAAAGAACTCCTCAACACAAAGGTGCGTGTGAGCATCATAAGGAGCTCAGAACAGGTTCACGTGCACATGCACAACCGTGGTTGAGGAGATTCAACTTCCGCGCTGGGTTTCTTGGCGCGCTGGCATGGGGTCAGCACCATGTTGCCCAAGAGTTCCGTTGCGTGACCGGGACACGGAGAGGATTGAACACTGACCCCTTCCGTTCCCTTTCATTTCTGCTTGACGTGCTCAGGGGCCAGATCATTCGCAGGAATGTGAAGTGTTGGATAATGAAGATGGAACTTACACAGTGCAGTACGAGGCCTCTTCCGCTGGAAATTATTCCGTTAACATCATGTTGCACGGCAAAGCGCTTGCCCCGTGCCCATACAAAGTGGTGGTGACAGAAGACAAGCCCAAGAAAGAGCCCCCAAAGAGGGAAAAGCCCTCCAACAACAAGAGGTTGCCTTCACGAACTCCCTCGCGATCGCCAGACCGCCAGCCTAAATCCAGGCCGTCTAAGAGGGGTTCTGGTATGTCCACGGAGTGCACTGGCCATATGCCGTCGAACGAGGTTGAGGGCGTTTCTTGAGGAGACGTTATTTGTTATCATCATTTTTGCGAATAACCGCAGCCCCCTCATACTCTGTGCTTGCGCAGCCCCTCTCCCGCCCCTCCCCGAAGTCTTGGTTGGGACAGGAAACGCAACGCGTTCGGCATGTTCTTTGTGTCACAAAGAAGGGCCCGCCTCTTTTTTCGGTGGCAGGAGTGCGGTTCACCGACGGTGGTTGAGGCTCAACCACCTGCAGAATCTGCTGAATCGACGCCTGTCGGCCCTCAACCGACATCAGGTGATAGTGGGCCAGTGCACTTTGAGGTGCAGGCTTTTGAGAATCGGCAGGTTTTTTTCATTAAGGACAACGAAGAAGAAAGAGGCAGCAACGAGATGAGCGAACATTTCACAAAATTTTTCGTGACACCCGGAACAGTGGCCCTCGACCCCCCGCCACGACTCGAAAATGGGCGGCAGCCAACCCCTCCTGAGGCAAAAGTTGCGAACATTTTGGTATTCTACATTGAGTGCGTCTCCCTGATAGACATTCTTGCTTTTTGATGAGGACATCCATCAGTCTGTTGTGCATCGAAAGTGCTGATACCCTTTCTCCTTCTCCACCTCTCTGCAGCTTCCCGGTCTCCTTCGCGGCGCTCCGAGCGCAGCTCTGACCGCAGTTCAATGCATTCCCACCCGAAGACAATCCGGCAGCGGGACCCTTCTTATTCGCGATCGCGATCGCGTGACCATGACCGCAACCGGGACCGCGATCGTGACCGTGACCGTCCCCCAATGCCGCCCGGCTCGCCTCCGTCGCGGCAGGAGGTGCTCATAGGATCCATATCGCCCGTGCGGCCGCGGCGGTCTTACACTCCGTCGCGTGAAAGATCACCGCCCCGGCGGTCTTGGTCTGGCCGACGATACTCCCGTTCACCACCACGACGGGATCGATCGATGTCACCCAAGGTTTGCGCCCAAATCACTCAGAAGATTCTCATGTAGAACTCAAAGTTGCCCTTGGTGCGCGTGCTGTCTCAGTGGAAAGCGGCCATCCGCTGGGAAATTTCGCCACCAGCCTCCGGAAGCCGTGCTGTCACACGCTAACACAATCCTCCAGTGGATCACAAAGCCTCTTCCGAAAACAACATCGGGAACAACATCGATTGTTGTATTATCATCCTATTCCCTAAAATCTTCATTTACAGCGCTCATACATGCCACACCAATAAACACTCACTAAACACTCAATAAGCACCTCAACAAACAATCAAGAAACAAACACTCAAAAACCACTGGTTCGCATCATTTGCCCGGGAAGAAATGTCGCCTTTTTTCTGTGGGGCGAAATGCTCCGGGCGAAGTTTCCCTCGTTCATAATTTTCTGCTGTTTTCATGATCTCAGAGTGTGTAATCGCGGTGACACAGGCTGCAGTGGGTCAGGTTGGTTGTAACAAGAGAAGGCATTGCGATGCAAAAAAATATCCATTCGTGCTCGGGACAGGAACATATGGATGGATTGCCTGCCAACCGCCCACATGCGCTGGGTCCGATGATGGCACCCGCTCAGCGAGAAACTTCGCAAGGCGAACCCCCCCCCCCCCCTCTGGTGAGGCAGGCGCGGCTGGAGCTAAGTGGCGGGTCCACACCTGACCTATTGAGGCCCCCCCTCTGGTAGGCATGGCACCCAGTCCAGTGCGTCGAAACTGCAGTACTGGGGTGCAATGGTCAACCCCAGACACCATGTCCCAGCTGTGCCCACTGTCATCGTACTGCAGGCCTCCAATGTGGCTAATACTGGAAAAGCCTTCCTGGGTTTGGCCCTGTCCATACTAGTCTGGGGTGCTTTATATCTGGAAATTGGTGTTGGTTGGTGTTTGACTGTTCCCCTGTATTCGGATGCTCTGGTTCGTTCTGCACAACGCAGGTGATCCCCAGAGTTGTCCAGTGCCAGGATAAAGTGTTGCATGATTTAGCTGCCGAGTTTGACCATGTCTATGCCTCATTTATTACAAGCGAAGTTGGTGGTATCCTATGGCCACAAAACATCCACTCGTCGCCTTTGCTTGTTCTGGCTCTTGAGATATTTTTGGCCTGTTCATCTCTTATTTTTGACTGGTATTGAGCAAGGCGAATGTGCGTTGCTGTGCTACTGGTATCCACCGACAGGTGCTCAGTCCAATGCACGCCACTGCCTCCTCTGCGCACAGGAACGTCTCCCAGCTCTCAGGCGAGACTTCTGGCCCACGCACCTTTCACATGACCTGCACTCCTGTGCAATTTGTGCTTTTCAGTTCTCGATTTGAGGGTGATGCCACTCTGGCATAACAGTGGGTAATCTCCGTAGCTGCGGCTTCATCATCAGCCTGTTGAATGGCACACACACTGCGCTACTAAATTCAGAGATTTTCTTTTTCCGTGGCCTCGAACAAACGGTGTTCATTTTGGACTGTGGTGCAGTGGTTCAAGTGACCCTTTTCTGCGCCCGGGGCTTTCGCACGGCCTTCGCCCCGGTCTTCGCTCGACCACGTGCAACCAAATGTGCCATTTTCCTCATGAGAGCACAGATACGTGGGCTCAAGACACACTGAACATCAATGCACACGGGTGTTGATCAGCCCCATGTTGTGTGATCTATGGCCGGCGGAAGGGCATGCCCAACAATGAGGACCCCAATGTGCACTGCATCGCTGAAGTAGACACAGACGAAACAGTCACATCCATGTCGAATCATAGCATCTGGTCCCCTCGGGTGTCTGAGCCTGAACCGGCAAGACAGCCCATTAGACGTCATTCAATAAACCAGCCATGCGGCGTCCTCATGTTGAGACCATACCCACAGTGGCTGGGTCCTTGTTCCAGTATTCATCCGCACTCTTGGAAAGGGAAACACAGAAAATGATTGAAAATTCTTTCAAGGATCATGCTTTGCCCAGCCATGGATTTTGGACCAGCATTCTGCAGAAACCAAGTGCTGAAGCTCGAGTTCTACGTTTTTCCTTTTGTCGGCGTCACGGTAGTGCTCCATAAACCTGATTCGGTGGATCCCACTCTTTGCAAAGGGGCGTTGTGCAATGTTTTCAACGAACAATCCACCCGTCCAACCGTCCAACCGTCCAACCATTTCCCCATTTCCCTCTGTTTAGCATGTGCCGAACCAATTGTGGGTTGGTGGGTTGCCCCATGATTTCACTGAGACCGACATTGATCGACTCTTTGGAAAGTATGGGAAGCTGACAAATGTGGACCTTCGGACGGGCTGGGCGTTCCTCACCTTCTCGGACCAAGACGACGCCACAGACGCCCAAAGGTCTCTGCCCATGATCCTCTGCTCCGTTTTGCGGCCCTCGGCGACCTGTAAACACCTCCAAGACCCTCTTCAGCCCTGTGGCAGCCTTTACGGTTTTGCTGCAACACCTGTGGTTGTTTGATTTACTTTTACCGGGTCACCAAGTAGAAATCAGATGGAGCAGCGTGAGAAGGACGGAGCAGGGTGAAAACTCAATTTGACTACCTCATGATAGTTGTTGCTCGTTTGTACTCCCCAGATTGCCCCCGGATAACACTCACCAAACCATTCTGAGGTGTGTGGCAGTCTGCCCGCAAGCCGAGATATCAAATGCAAACCAAACACCCCTGGACATCTTCCAGAAGTGAAAAAATTTCAACTCCCAAGGGGGATACCTGAAGTGAGGAAGGGTCTGAGATTTTTCTGTCCGTAGTGTACTTGCCCCAAACGTTCCAATTTTGAAGGGCTTAATTCTCACAAATGCAATTTATGAGTCAAGGTGGGATTCCTACGTGTACCCCGTGTACCACGACCCTATTGCAAGGCCCTTGCAAAGCAGACAGTAGAGCTCAATAGTGGTGCCAAGGCCATGGGCATGTGGCAAGCATGTTACAATTTCAGTATTTAGTGGGTGGTATATTTGGTAGCTATTACGATGTTTTGCAACACCTACCCTGTGGTTGCCTCTATCGTCGTGTGGAGCCCCTTGGGATCATGTGGGGTGCAAGACGCCGACCTTCCACTACTGTTATGGTGCCATTGGGCAGCTTAATATGTCCATGCTACAACGTTACAATCTTGAAGGTGATCTTTTTGTCTCAAATGCAATTTATGTGTCAAGGTTGGATTCTCAGGTGTACCAAGACATGAGCCTATTGCAAGGCCCTTGCAAAGCAGAGGGTAGGGCTCAATAATGGAGACAAGGCCACGGACATATTACAATTTCAGTGTATAGTGGATGGTTGGTGCCTAGCTACTGTGAGGTTTCAGATCACCTATGTGGTTCCCTCTATCGTCATGTGGAGCCCGTTGGGAACATACTGCCATTTGCTGAGTTTCTGCAGGCCACATGTGGCTGTGATATTTGGTGGTCTGACACCAATTCTACAAAGCATGGTATGCATCTTACATTGTTCTTTTACAACAAATTGAAGCACGTTGCGCATGCCTAGAAGCATGCAATATATAGGCAAGAAGCTGAATGCTGCACGTTTTGCTCACCAAATTGTGTGCAACAGCCTGGGAGCTTCTTTCCCAAAGTGTGGACCCAGAAAATTGTTTCACGGAACTGGGCATGCCTAGGGTATGCCTACTTCATGCCTTGCCTAAACACACCAACCCCCCAAAAAATATGTACCCCGCCCAAAAATGGTACCCCCCTCGACTCAATGGGCATTTTGCCAAGATTTATACCCCTTTGAGCCACCATCGGTCTCATTGCCGCGCTCACATCCCGTCTATTAACAACCTCTGACCCACTGTCTAGTTCCTCAAGAGATGTCTCCGAAGGTTCATTAGAAAGGCCATCAAGTCAAGGGTTTTTCTTCTGCAGTTCAATATCAGATTCAGAATCTGAATGTCCATGAATCCAACGGAAAGCAAACTGAACAACAAGATAAAACGAACATGCACCTCCTTGCGCATAATTGCACCCCCAAAAACTGATACCTCCTTGCCCTTACCTACCGTATTGCCAAGATCTATACCCCAAGGTATATGTATTTTTTGGGGGGTGCAGGGCGGGGATGTATTGGCACGGCCGACAACAACAGGAGGAGCCCCCCCACCCCCTCCTCCCCTTCTAATGCTGCTTGCGTCCAGCGGGCAGGACGCAAGCTATGTGGACAGTAGCAGAACTGATGCCAGCCAGTTGTTTTGGGCCGCTTCTTGTGCTTGCTAAAGTGCTCAGCACGCAGTTACATCTGTGAATCCCGGGAGGTAGTAGAGCTTGAATATGCTGTTTACATCCTTGTCAAGAAATTTTAACAAAGCAGTTTAGGATGCAGGTGAAGTTTCACCCAAGAAAACTCTATGCCCCAGGAGGCTGCAGTTTTATGGCATACCAAGAATCCCTGGCAGGGCTTCAGAGACACCCGGTCACCTGCCACACACACAACATGATGTACAGCCTGATCGATCCTCCCATGTAGTTTCTGCCGCTTTGGCAGTGCTTTCTCCTCAGCTGTGGGACTGAAAGGTGTTGCATTATAGTACCATGGACAGAACCATTGAGAATCGGCATGGTTCATACCTGCATCCCATTCATCACAATACCAGTAATGGCACACGACTGACTGATTTATTTGGTGAGTTCCCCACCACTTGCTTCAATGTTTGCTTGCGGTGTTGAGGAGTTGTTGGCAAGAGTTTTTCTAGAATTCCAACACATTCCTCGATTGTGCCCAATTTCAGCATTAAATTGAGCATCATCTGAATTATTTTTAGCACATTTTTGTTGTGCCGCATGTGTGCTCCAGTGTGTATGTCTTTGAACAGCACGGTCCGGCCTTCGCCCTGGTGGTTTGCCCACTGCAGTCTGCATTTGTGCTGCCTCAAACAGTTGCAGTTTGTATTCCCTGTGTTGGCAATGTCGGTATTGTGGAGCAGCGGTTTGCGGTTTTTCATGTCTCCTGCATGCGTCGTCGTTGATTGTCTGCCATTCATTAGGGCACTGCACCGACAGCCGTATGAAGGTCGAATATTGCAGGTGGATTTCCGGATGGAGAAAGGGGCCCAAAAGGGGGGCCGTGACCTTCCACCACCGATCCGGAATGGGCCGAAGGGTGGAAAGGGTGGAGGATGGAAGGGTGGCAAAGGCCCTGACCGTTGGGACCACCGCGATCGCGGTGATGAGGTGTGTGCGAATCTTCTGCTTGTGTAGCTCGAAGGGCACATGCTTACCAAGTTAGGGCACGGGGAAATGGAGCCAGAGGAACTAAGGGGGCGTACCGTGCACTGTGCGAAAAGTTGGCTGTTCTCCACCACCGGGAGTTCGGTAAGTTCAGAAGATTGAAAGGACGTCATTGAATGGCTGCTGCAGTGAACGGGGCTTTCGGGGGCAGAATTTAGGTCCCTGGGACCCATGGCAAGCATCAGATGTTTGAATTTTTGAGTTTTGAATTGATTGTGCATGATTCCGCAGGTGGGTGGTTTTCAGGGTTGTTACCTGGATAATCACCGTAATAATTGGCGCTGTGCCCGCGCTGTGCGAAAACGCCCCCTAACCAGGTGTCCAGGCGGCGTGCAATTGAAACTTTTGCGTGCGCAAAATCTCTTGGCTGATCGGTCAAAGTAGTTAATTGTGCCCCATGTAGTGTTGCATGTGCTGACCCAAGTTAACGATTTTGTGGTGTCCAGCCAAAAGCACTGCTGCTGACCCATGTCGTTGTCACAGTTCCCCGTCATCGTTGGAGAAGGACAAAGGCACATGGTGAACGGCAGACCAAAGAATTGGCGCGTTGAGGTCGATGGCATCCGAAGGGGCTGCGGCTGGCAGGAGCTCAAGGATTGGGCCCGGGATTCGGGTCTGACTCCTGCGGTATGGATTGCCTGTCGGACGCGATGCATGCAACGTGCAGTGCATGTCAGGTTGTGGCGGATGCTTGCTTTTAGGGGGGAGGGGCATCAGGGGATCCAGCACCCAGTGGGCCGCCGCTGGGGCCCCTGGGGCGCCCTGTAAAAAGGAATAGTGGGCCAGGCAAGGGAAGGAACCTCTGACGGAGGAACAGGGCACCTGGGCTTCACGCACATGGAAACACACCTAGGCAGATTGTGGACGGCCTGAGGACGGAGGGGTGTGGACAGCAAAAACAGTCAAACGACCCCTGCAACAACCAGCACAACCCCCAATACGCCAACTATTGGGCGCCGTGGCACGCAAACGGCACAGCCCGCCACATCCAGCACAGCCCCCGGCACACCAACGACTGGGCTCCGCGAACGCGGAAACGACACCAGCAGGAGCACCGGCCGCTGCGGCCGACAGAATGCATTGACCCGACGCAGCACGCGAAGGACCAGGACGGGGGGGCACGAACAGGGCGTCCCTGTGTTTGGAGCAGTGTGTTGACGTTTTTTTTTTTTTGCGAATTGCAGTTGCCTCTTGGCAGTTTTGACATGCCCAGGTACAGGGGGGGGGGGCGCTTCGCGGGCAGACAATTTCGTGGGAAGGTGGCGAAATTTAAGGGTGTTGGCTGGGGTGCATGCCCGGGGGCCAGCCAGCCTGCCCACCCAGGGCAGCCTGGGGAGAGTGGGTCCATACACCCATGCCCTCGTTGGGCCCTGCTCGAGCGCTGCTTCGGTGGGGGGACGGGCGGAGCCCTGGTGCCGCGCCAAGGACATAGCAAGCACAAATGCTGAAATTCTGCAATAGCAAACATCCAGTTGCTCCAGGAGCGGAGATGTTCATGTGACAGCCAGTGCATGTAAAGGGACAGAGACCCACGGGTGGGCGGGCGGGCTATGGATGTAAAACACACAAATACAAAAATTAATGAATCTGTCAGCAAAGGATCAGGATAGGGCTGCTGATAAAACAGCACTTTCAGCAGAGCATGAATGGTCGGTTTTGCAACACCTGCCCTGTGGTTCCCCCTATCGTCGTGTGGAGCCCCTTGGTATTTCGCCATCCCTTGGGAATCCCCAAAACTCCGACCGCCTCATGCACACCCTGACATGCAAGTCAATGCTGTCCACAGAGGGGCATGACACACGGGCAGTCCCCAGCGCAGGCTGCGCCTCCGGCCGCCGCCGGCGTGGCGCGGCACCAGGGCTCCGCCCGTCCCCCCACCGAAGCAGCGCTCGAGCAGGGCCCAACGAGGGCATGGGTGTATGGACCCACTCTCCCCAGGCTGCCCTGGGTGGGCAGGCTGGCTGGCCCCCGGGCATGCACCCCAGCCACCTTCCCACGAATTGTGCGCCTCCGGCTGCTGCCGGCGTGGCAGTAGCTACCACCCAATATACACTGAAATTGTAACATGCTCGTCACATGCCCATGGCCTTGGCTCCTCTATGTGGTCCCCCCGTCTGCTTTGCAAGGGCCTTGCAATGGAATCCCCAAGCCCCAATCGCCTCATGCACACCCTGACATGCAAGTCAATGCTGCACTCAGAGGGGCATGCTACATGGGCAGTCCCCAGCGCATGCCGCGCCTCCGGCCGCCGCTTGCGTGGCGCGGCCCCGCTCCCGAAATTTTCCGCGGCGACATACTCCCCATACAAAGTGCCCCCCCCCCCCCCGGTCCCCTGTATCTGATGCTTGTTTGAACCCCCATGCTTCCTTTGGGAGGGATTGATTTGCCAGAAATGTGAGGGTTGTGCACTGATCCTGACCGCCACCCAACTCTCGCCCAACCGTTGCAGTTTGCTGTCGCACTGGAAAGTGGCCTTGGAGTTGTAGACTTTGCCACGAAGCGAGAGTTCCAATTGGCGTTGGACCGGTTGTCCCGCAAGCCACTGGAGGGCCAGGATGTTCATGTCCTGCCGGCCCGCTGGCAGCCAGGGTCTCCGTCCCCTTCCCCGTCCCGGGGAAGGGGCCGGAAACGGAGCCGCAGCCGCAGCCGCAGCCGCAGCCGTGATGAATATTGGCGTGGGCCCCGCGGAAAAGGTATGTCTGCAGCGCGCAATTGTGAGGGGGAAAGGCCGGCGCACAGGGGGGGGGTTGTCACACGTCCAGAGGTTTTCCTCAAACGTGTGGGTACCACTCATTTACAGTGGGGGGGGGGATTTCGTGGCGCTTTAGATTCGCGTGGGAAATGGAGCGTTTCAAATTGACCACGAAACTTCCCACGCGAAATTCCGGGTTCTCCGCGAATTTCTCGCACACCAGCAGTACACATTGTGGACTCTGGCGGGGGCTGCCACACAAAATCCAGAGGGCTCCGCGAAATTTACCACCGCGAATTTGACTTGGCGCAAACCCCCCGCCCCCCCCTTTGTAGTACACCTCACATCGTGGTGGCTCGCACCGCTGGCACTTCGCTGCATCCGGTACGGCACACATCATGTTATGTCTCCTGCAACGTATGTTTTGCCATCGTGCACCTCTTGTGTTGCCACCACTGTTTTGCTGGTCTGCGATTACTCCGATCAGTTCTGCCTAAACTGATTCCGGGGACTATGTAAACGCTGTAAGTTAAGTACACGATTGACTCCCCCTCAACCTTGAAACCAGAAAACTCAGATCCAAACTGCGGCAGGAGAAGAACCAAAACGAAGACAGGCGAAGAAGACGACTCGCCCCTCCGGGTGACTCGCACCCAGCGGCCTTGAGACCGGACAAAAAAGCTGTCCTCATCATCGAGCCGGCGATTGCTGTGCTGCTGCCGTGCTACTCTTGGGCGGCTGCCCCGCGACTGCTGTGCTGTCCCCGTCCTGCTGCTGGCTGTTGCCTGCTTCCTTTCCTTCAAAACAACCACCGTCCCCGTCACCAAAAGTGGATCAGCTGTCCGTGATCATACGGAGCGGCTCGAACCAATTGCCTCGTTGTTGATGTGGCAGCCGTTGAAGACAAATGACATTGCTTCGTGTGTTCAGGCGAAAAGGGCGGCAAGGGCAAGGGTGAAAACCTGGCGGACATGCGCCGCGCAGGTGCCCCACCTCCACCCGGGTACGTGTGCCATCAATGCAATCAGCCTGGCCACTGGCGCGAGCACTGCCACCTCAGCATTCAGCCTGGCCAGGGAGGGCCTCGGAAAAGAATGCGGCGAAGCGCATCCCGTTCGCGCTCTTACGGGCGATCTCCCTCGCGATCCCCAAGGCACGATCGCCGCCGATCGCGGAGCCGCAGCCGCAGCCCACGCAGTCGCAGCCCCGCTCCAATGCGCATGGTGCAGCAGAACTCCGAGCCCGAAAGAACTGTTGTGCTTGACCCAGAGCCGTCTCAAGGCCCCATTTCGATTGAGGATGAGTAGATACTGTAGGCAAAGTTGTGCAAGCAGCGCCTCTACCGAGTCGATATGGTCGACGCCTCGTGATACATTCAACGTGGTGTAGAGTGTGGTGGGCCAGGATGGGCTGCTGGACACCAAAGGTGAGGGAGGGGAAAGGGGCAGGGGTTTGCCAACCACTTTTCACAGGTTTGTTGCGGTTTGTACGGTTACTGCACCGGCAGTCCATTGAACGCCATCAGGGCAAAGGCGCACCCCACAGACAAAGTTGTGCCTCTCACATTCTGGCGAATTGTCTGATTGTTTGGTTCGTATTTTTTGGTTCCCAGTCCTTTTAAACATTTTGACCACCGAGTAATGAGAAATGGTGTTTGCATCCTCAACGAAAAAGATAGCAAAGAAATGGGGTTTGGCGGAGGTTGCCAAAATTGATGCCGAAGCAACAGGCACACAGCAAACAGGACAGCAAAAGGGGGTGAACGCTTCGGAGGCAAGTGCATATGGCTGGGCACTATGCCAACAAAGGGCACTGATGAAAGACCCCACCAACAGAACTCCCAGGGCATGGTGAACATATTGATGATGCACACGCACTGACGGCTCATCGATTCTTGGAAACAGCATGACGGGTCTACGGGGAGATGACGAGGGGACACGCGGTTTCTGCTGTAGCACCATTTCAGTGAGTATTCCTCGTATCTGCGTAGCAACAGGTCGGCACACCATGCAACATGGCCCCACCATGTGCATACACACTGCTCAATTTTTTTAGAACGCTGCTGCAGCGAAGTGCGTGTCACTGCACCCATTGCAACCAAACCGTAACCAATATATGACGAATTTCCTCTGTTCTCTCCAAAGTGCACCGGTGCTTGAGGAGGAACGGGGAGCAGTGACCCTGCATTGTTCTGAGACCACGTTACAGCATATCTTTTTCTAACCATGCTATCTGTGACCCTTGACGCTGCCACACTGTTGGATGTTGGGTCCGATGATTTTGGTTGATTTCACGAGGGTCGGCCAGAACTGGACCATGCCCAGTGTGCACATGGTGCTGGACATGTTTTTTGGATTGTTTTTTCATCGGCTAATGGCTGCAAACAGTGCCCGGGCTGCATGTAAGAAATTTAAACGCCATCCTGCGATGCGTTTTCCAGGCGTTCGACACTTGCGATTGTCTCTCCTGACTGAAATCGGGTTGGGCCCTGTTGGTTGGTGGCGTGTGGCAGGCCACATTTTTTGTTTTCGACTGCGCACTGAACAGCAGAATTCGTGTCAAATTTTTGCATCATGGGGACAAGATAGGCGATCAGGATGGGCTTAAGCAAGAGTCAGCAAAAAAACCTGTGATGCACAGGGATTGCAAGCTGGATTGTGTCAGAGACCAGAGCACGAGGGATTGCGTTTTGCCAATGCCATGCTCAATGTTCCATTTTACCAGCGTTATCCGAACCCTACTTGTGTGTCCATGGACCTGCACTTTGGCACACAGCATGGAATTTGTTGCCCCAGGCCAATCTATTGGGTGCTGGTTTATTGGCACTCCTTTGTGGGGAGGCATGTGCTCCCCCGACTTCTGAGAAGGCTGACAAGTTGGTTGCTGGGTTGCTGGGCAATTTTCGTTGACACCTGTTGCTCTCATGACTGGGCTTGTTGTGGCGCAGGTGAATGCACCAACCTGAGACCCCACCCAGCAGCAACCAGTGGCAACAGGCTTTCATTGTTTCACCTCTGGGAATCATCCTGCCCTGTGTGGGTTGTCTTTTCAACATAGGCAGTAGGTCAAGAACATGCCACCCTCTTGACCTTTTTTTTTTGCAGTGCCGTGAAACGACAACAAAGATACTAACAACACAGGGCCATTTATGTGCAGCTGTTGACAATTTGTTGGCAAGTGGATACTGTCGTTTGCTGTCGAAATACTCGCATTTTGCACAGTTTAGAGTCCAAAATCCTATCTTTGTGGTTGGAGAACCACTAAACAAACATATACACCTCTGTTTATCCAACCTGTGTGTACCAATTATGTCTCCCGAACTATAGATGTCAAAAACACCACACACTAAGGGATATAGCACCCCAACATGAATATGCGGTCCATAGAGAAGATCTTTCATAGATCAGAAGAATTTTGTTGGGTACCTTTTTGGTTGCAGAAATGATGGTTGCATGTTTCGAAAGCCACATAGAATGCCCATCCATAGGACGAAATTTTAGAAAATGCACTGTGTTCCCCATTATGGACACTCATCTCATGGTTTGTAGGATTAGGCCCTGTAGGGCCAATTGTGGGACCCATATCTTTGAACCACCAGTAGGATGTTTTAAAACAACAATTACCATAGAGTAAGAAAAATTGCATTTCTCATTGACACCAATGATACCGTAATTGATAGTTATGATGACATTTAAAGTCATATCGATCTGCTTAGTCTTAATCCGACACAAGTTGGAGACCTTTTTCTCTTCTAAAACGACATCAACAACGATCATGGGTTTTTGTTAAAGTTTGGACATAAAAATCAAATACATAGCAACTAGGTTTTGCGGTGGGTGGCATCCCCAAGTATCAAACATGAATACTTATTATTTGATTGATTGCTCTAATGTAGCAATTTTTTCATGTCATTTTTTGATGCATTTTTCCAGCTTTGCTGTGTTTAGCGTGCTCCTCTTTGTAGGGCTGGCGACGACCTACACTTGCGCAAAGGTACAGCACTCTTGTGAACGAGGAGGTGTTGCATGTGTGTTCTCAAACAATATGGATCAAAACAGAATTGTCTCCGTGCAAGTGTGCAAGGGTAAAGAGGTTAAGGTTCAAAATTCAATGTTAAAAAAAATTTTCATTAGCGAAATATTTCTAAGGAGAAGGAATAACATACAAGAAAAAGCTTGGGCATTGGGAAAAAAAGAACGCATGGTGGTTTAAAAACGTTGCAGAGAAAACTTTCGAAGGACCGAAAAACGATTAATTTTGTGCCCAGTAGGAAGTATGGTGTTTTGATGTTTTTTGGACCCGGGCATGTCGGAGGTTCGGTTGGACTCTCACATCGGATCATCAATGCATCACACTTTGTGAAAACATGGTATCATGTATTACAATCATGGGCATACTTTTCTGGTCTCAGTGTCAATAGGGGAGAGGTACGCAAATTTATGACAATTGTACAGAGCTTCTTCACGACGCGGCAGCACACAGGAGTGTTACGGACCCGATCATCCTCCCCGACTTCACAGTAACACACCGCCGTGAACCGCGCGAACTTGAGCATGTAGAACAGGTGCGAACATTGCTGCACGCACTGGAGCGGGTGCGGAGAGAAGCTGTGTGGACAAACGGATCATCGGACAAGCCACAGGTGGATGGCTCCTAGATGGAAGGTTCTGGGGTATGTTTCCCATCGAGGCCAGAAATGATGGTGTCGGAGTGTGTTCCAGTAGGGCCGGCAGAACTGAGTTCGGTACTGAGGACACTAACTGAAATCACAATGCCGAAGCCTGCCTCCATCTTGTGTGACTCCAAGTATATTGCAGATGGCTGCAATTGCAAAGCGAAAAAATGGCAGTGGACCGATTGGAGGACCTCAACAGGCCTAGTTATGCATACGGGCTTGTGAGCTACGTGCCCAAAAATTCTAGAAAAATATTTCCTAGGGTCGCACAAACAAGGATAACCGATCCTTGGTGCACTATAGCCTCACTGTGCCCATTTTTGTTCAATTGACAAGGGTCCAAACTTGCATCCTCCCTGCTAGCTTGTGAATGCGAATTCAATGTGACTTGTGTGCTGATTTCGCACGAAATTCACATTTGGTGCGGTCAATTCGCACATGACAAGACACACAACCACATAGTATGCGAAACAATAGATACCATTTCTTGACATAGTTTCTGTGTCAACTCCGCCTCTTGCGGGCCGGGAATCGCTGCTACAAAGTCTCAACATAGCCTAGGTCCCCAAGAGCCTCTTGGCGTGCTTGAGCAGCAAGGAGTCGCATACTTTTGGGCCCTTGGCACCTGCAGCAACGTCAGCTAGCAGCCCTCAGGCTGAAGTTTATCAGAGGGTGGCTACCGACAATGGGCCGACATGGGTGAGGAGAACGAAGACGCCCTTCCATCAGAATCACACAGCGCAAGTGCAACCGAAGTCGGATCACGTGATTTTGAAGAGGCAGATTGTACAGCCCAGCGCTCAAACTCAATTACCAACACTGCTACTGAAGCGGAGCTTGATGACCCTGAAGACCATGAAATTGGAACCAACTTTTCGTCATCAACACCTATCTCAGAAAGAGACGATGACTCCGACGATGAGAGCTCCCAAAGCACCCCCGTTGAAAGAAGGAGCAGTACTTCGTCCATGCCCCAACTTCAAGACGACTCCAGCGACTCCACTGAGAACAACACGCCTTCCATTCAAGACTGGCACTTTAAAGACCCTCGACTTCGCCGAAAACTACAAGCCACCCTCAACAGCCCACATAAAGCAATCCTTCTAAACGCCCTGAATTGGACTAATGAGCAAATGAAGGAAACTGTTCCATACTCAGCCAGGCATGCAGACCTGCTCCTGAGGAGATTCAAGTTCGCTGCACCCCAGTAAGGACACACCAACACTTCACTGTCTTTTGGTCCAGTGCTTCGCTTGCTGTTTGGGTTAGAGTCTGGAATTCTCCCAAGTTTTCACTTTTCCAACCATTTTCCACAATCTAGAGCCGTCAAACTGTCTTTTCCTGACACATTCAGTTCTCATTTTTTTCACTCAAAAATTTTCACTCAACATTTCACTGAAACAACTTCAGTGAACACATCCACACACCCTGCAGTGACCACAGCGAGTACCAGCCACATTTTAAGTTTCCTTTTGTGTACACTCGTGTACAATAAAAACCTGAGCCTTTGGTTTCTTTCAGTTAGTGCTCAGCACCTCAGGGTTTTATATAAAACATTGGGAAATGTACATAGCGGCCGTCCTTCGAGGAACCTCGCAGTGTGAGCAGTGAATGTGTTTTCTCGGCGGGGGACCGCCATGCCTCAAAAAAAAAATGGGCCGACATGGGTGTAGCGTGGAACCACCCTTTTTAGTGACACTGCCGATCGCCAGTTTTGAAGAGTTCATTGCATTTAATGCACATAGCAACGTTGGAGCAATCGGAGGCTTCTCCTTTGATGTAGCAGCTTTGTTGCCGTCGGCCCGGGCCTCGGCCTCGCCCTCGGAATCGTCCTTGGCGTGGTTCTTGGCCTCGGCCTCGGCCTCGCCCCCCATGGATCCATCGGCCCCGCCGTCACCCTCGGCAATTTTCTCCTGTGACGAAAAGACATGTGTTCAGTTGTTCGTCTTTCGGTTAGCACCTGGGGCGGTTGCACCTTCTCCGTCCCTAAGCATGTCCCCGAGTGTGTCTCTATCCTTGAATGTGTTTCTATCCCCAAATGCCTAAAGCAACTCTCCCGACCCATCCCTAAGTCCACCGTCTCCATTGCCGCCACCATCCCTATCGGCATTGGCCTCAAGGCCCAATAGCTAGTCTCCAAGCCTCAACCAATGTCCAACACCGAGCCCATCTTTACCATCCTCTTCTCAAAGCGAATCCCATTCTCCGCACAAATCCCCAAGTCTAGCAAGTCCAACTCCATCGTGGTAAACATTTCCATCAAGACGTCCAAGTGAATCACCGGTCGCAGATTGAGAATACAATCAATCATGAGTGATGATCTATTTGAGCTCATGTGGCACTCACTATTTTGCGATTGGCCTTCTAATGCTCTTGCCTTCAATCGGATCATGGATGCAATGTTTTCCACTTCAAGCGGCTTCTTAAATTTGACTTCGGCTCTCAAAGGATTATCGCAGCTTTCCGCATTTAGAATGATAGGGATTCGGAAGCAGGGGTCAACGATGCCGCAGACTACATGTCAGGTGCTTGGAGAAGTGCGTTGAACATGAACATTTCCATTTGAAGGATGGTTTGGGGTGCTGTTTTCGGACACTTCCTAGCATGTCAAGCTGGACTGGAATGGCAACCGGAGTTTTTTGCGCCGCGCATTATAGATGTTCAATTACGCTTTGCTCCTCTCCCATCCCTATCCCCATCCCTATCACCATCGCTACGGGATACAGAGTACATTCAGACGGGCACACAACTGGGTGATAGAGACCTGTGAAGCATAGGGCTTACCAAGGCAAGCGTCTTCTGATTTCTAGAGCCAGTTTTAATTTGGGGTGTTTGGTAGTGCAAGTTTCCTGAATTCTGTGCTTTTGCAAGCCCTCGAAATGAGACACGGAAGATGCACCTCAGTGCTTTTCGCAATTCCGGGCCTTTGAACACTCTTTGGAAAGTGTCTCTGCAACTCCCACACGGGTCTGTTACCTATGTTGAGAATGCTATTTTTGACTTTGATGCTGATTGTGATATGCATCTACTGGCTGGCTGCGGAGCGTCTTTCACTTGCACTACTACGTTTTGTGGTAAGGTAATTTCAAATGTGGTGCATCAACAACCATCACTATCGCTGCTTCTGTCATTTTTGATATCACTGCTCACGTCAGCAGCTCATTTCTCGTTTTTGCTTCCACTACAGCCTTCAAAAAACTGCACTCTCTATCAGGTTAATCTGCCTTGCCACATGAGGATGCGGAGTGCACAATCACTACCTTTGCCTCCGCCTTCTTAAGTTGTGCTGCAACCTTGCAGGGCACTGGGGAGAGCATGCAATTTGATGGAGGATTGATAATTGCTGCATCATCGGTGACCTTCCAGGCGACTTTTGTCGGTTGGTGATTCTATTTTTCAAGCTCCACCAAGGAGCCAATTGTCCCAATCGGTACACTGTATCACCTTCACACCAACTCCCAAATTGGCTAGTTTGCCGGCGGCCAGCCAACAGCTTTACCACTCAGCTGTTGCAGGTCGTTAATAACCGACAACAACTAGTTATATCAACCTTCTCCCTAGTTGTGAGTTGTGGCTGCTCATTTGTTGGAGCCAACGAAGGGTTTGACCTCCGCAGGAGAAAAAATAAACGATGGCCAACAGTGGCCCTTGGTATGTGGAAGAAAATGCGCTTTTGGATAAAGAAACATATTTGACGGGGGGACAAAAAGACGGATAGGGATGCACTTCACAAAACGTATCCCACTACAAACCCTATCTTGCATGTCTGACAAACATACCTCAAAAGAATACATTGTCTCATCGAACTCTGAGAAAAGTTCTGTGGTTTCATCCACAATTCTAAAACAAGCACAATTAGTGGGCCCTGCACAACTCAGCACAACACAAGCACAATAATCCTGGGTGTTGTGTTATCCTTGCGTACGTCATCAGTTCACTGGCAAACTACAAACAACATACGCATACATTCCACTGCAGCGGTACAAAATCATACGTCACTCAACGAAAAAAAATGCAAACCTCCCATCTTCAATCAACACCGTTCTCAAACACAAAGACCGTCAACTGCAATCCAATGCCTTTTTGACGCTATGTGGGTAGTTTTGTTCAATCTGCCCAACTGTCACTTGATAAAATGGATAGTATACAAATTATTGGAGCAAGCATTTGCATTGCTATTGATTAAGACGAACTATTTACCGCTTACGTGCCTTCCTTCTCACCCCCATTTGCCATGTAGATGCACAAAGTAGCAACATAATTGTTCCAATGTAACAAAGCTTTTTTCATGGTGCCAAGCACCATGAGCACCAAACAAAACACGACCTATTCATGTGACCCTTCATTCTCACAACCCTTGGACATGATATGATGTATGGTGTCCTGATCCCACTTTTCTAAACGGTGTTAACAACGTGTTCATTGCACTTCATAACAAATATATGAACACAGACATCATGCAATCTGGCCGCGTCGCCAAGTCAATTGTGTTCGCCAATATCAATCCCATCCCACTCTGCTTGTCCCTGTCTCTTGTGTAGCCCCCCTCCGCTTGTTGCTTGTTCTTCTTGAGAGCCAGTAGGAATACTCCTGATGGAGTGGGATGAACGTTAAATATTTGTAGTTCTGAGTGGATATGCCCATGCGCTCATCGTTCATGGTTGTCTCAGGGATCAGGGGTGTTCTTTAGTGTGTGTGTATGATTTTTTTCAAACGGCATTTACACACTCCTGTAAAGATAGTCAAGCATCTTGTAAATTAAAAAGCGTTTTGGGGGCTGGAACACTGCAGGCCTGCTCAAAAAGAAAGCAAAAGAGAACGGGCATCCCTGAAGGCCTTGCACACTCATGCCACCACTCCTGTTTGTGTAATAGTTGTGGCACCTTTCCCCCACCTCACAGGCATGCACCCAAATCGGCAGACAAAGGCATTCGGGGTCGGCGAGGGTCACAGGGTGGGTGGGTCAAAATATCAGTTAGTTCTGAAGACAACGATGGTCACAAACATGGATTAAACTATTGTTTACTTTGTAAACAAACGGTTGAAGTGAAGAGAAAGCAAAGGCTAAAGTGTGCAGGCCAATCAAAGGGCAATTCCAGCTGCCAGAAAAGAGGTCAGCAGCAATCACTTGTGGTTCAACAAACGGTTTGGTTGACAGTTAACGGCTCATGGTCATTGGGATAGGGCTGAACGCAACTATTGAAAGCTTGGAGGTGGTTAGGGGCAGTGCATATTGGCAAGGAAAACCTGCATTTACATGCACTTGCTGCGAGAGAGGGAGGTGCTTGCAACTGGCGCAGAGCCATCAGGAAGTAGTCTGGTGCAGCACAGTTGGGGCAATGTCCAGGGCCCCGAAGAGCTGAAGGGGGGTAATCGCCACCCGTTTCCTCATAGACCTCGCTCTTCCCCACACAGTTGTCAACAAAAAATCACCTCCAAAAAATTAAGATGAATCAGTGCTGTTCTCCAACCAACGGATGTTGTGTGCAATGATTATTTGCACACTGCCATTTGCCCTCCATGAGGCATCTCATCAGCACATTGTGGTCAGCCTTCCGTAGGACATGGCTTTTTCAACACTCCTCCCCCGCTTTTGTCCAAGGTATGCCCAGAACCCTCCAGGAAGAGTTGTGCCACGGCTCTGCCGCATTGCTGACAGCTTGAGACAGTGTACTGTGAGGCATGATGGGGTAATTCCAGAGGGTGACAACCATCGTGAATCTATGCCCAAGCTATGCCCAGGCCCCAGGCCCTTACAGTCCCTGCGCCCCTTGCAGCCTAGACAAGGCGTGGCTTGAGGTCAGCAAGTTAAGACACTGGCAATACATTAGCAATTGCGAGCCAGAGGAAGCATTTCGCACAGCATGGCACAGAAGGGGCAGGGGGCCTGTTATTGGGATGACTTTAGTGGTGTTGCCGCACTCACAAGCGGTTTTCTGAGAGACGGCTGCTCGTGGGAAGAAATGAAAAGGCAGGGCATCACAGTGGCACATGGTGCAGTGACCCCATCGGGGATGATGAGGCTGGTGCTGCCACGGCAGACTATGTCCATCAATATTCCTCCATAAGCCCGGGCAAGCGGCAAGCGGCTTTTGGGTCAGATGGGTTGGTCTTGGGGGTTTGAAGGGCGGCCAAATCACCTTGCAGAGGTTTTTAGATCAATCTAGATCTTAGATATGCAAAATGCCGCACCGCCCCCCCCCCCCTTTTGGGCCTATTCACGTATCCTACCCCAAGGTGTTGAATTGTTGGCTTAACCCCTTTTACAATCATTATTTTGTCCAATAAACGCATCCCCCAATGACTTGTTGGGCCGAACCCCCTTAAGACCCCACTTGAGACCCGGTTGGGGGGGGTCAATCTTGCGTGGCCCTGCCATTGAAGTGCACCACCGGTCACTGTTTGGAGGGGATGTAAGGATCGCATCGCAGCGCTCCCCAGGCATCCAAAAGCCTCCATGAAATACCAGGAACCATCCAGGAACCAACCGTCCATTTTGGAGTGCCCTATACCCATTTAGAGGGCAGGTTTTCAGAGGCAGAACCTCACAGTTTTCTGTAGAACGCCATCCTTGACGTACCCCTGACTGGGGAAACATTTCTGTGTCCATGTATACGGATTCATGAATGAGGGGCATGGTGCTTTGAAAATTTGCAAAATGAGGAGGTTGGAGGTCCATTTCAAGTGCACAGACTTTTTTTTTTTGGCGTCTGACCCACCCACCCCCCACCCTTGCCACTACTCCGTGACCTACGGAGACCGGTATCGCTCGTTGCGACCCTCGTTCCAGCGCCATGCTGCCCGTGAAGGGCGTGTGCAGGGAAGTATTAGCAGGGATGCGTGAGCAGGGTGGCGCCACCAAGGGGCAATCTGCGAGATGCTCATTAGGTTTTGCAGTGGCAGCTGCTCCCAGTGTGCATGAAGCAGAGTGATTGTAGGCTGAACAAGACAGCCTTGCAAACGTATCTGCGTGCAGGGCCAATCACTAGGGGGAAGTGGGGGCAGATCAAGGCATGTGGGGAAATGAATGGTTAGTCCGAAGCACCCGCGCGTGCAAGCGGAGGAGCCCTGTGCACATACCACCGAAATAAACTACAGCCAAGGGGGGTATGCCCCTTCTTTGTTTTTTTTTTTACACATCGGGCCTGTCCTCAGTGGCAGCAAGGCGCTCGGGCTGACTGCCCGGTCTCTACACCAGTGCTGCCGGGCACAGTGCAGTCACGCGATGAATTGCATGCCCCGAGGGGAGAACATGGACCTGCTGCTGCAGGTTACTCTGGTGCACGGTAGTGCAGTGGGCACTGTCACGCCGAAGCAACCCAAGATCAATCTGTTGCACACTTAGTCGAGAATACTAGATGCCACAGTAGTGGAGATGTTACGTCAGATCCAGCGGAAAAAGGTTCGCAAAGTCAGGCGGTGTGGCTAACCGGCATGTCTCCTACAGAGGTGTGGCGCGCATGCACGTGTGCAGTGTGTGTCGCTTGCGCGCACAATCGGAGGGCAGTGTCGCAGGCAGCCTCGTGGTGTTTGTGGTATCGCTGGTATGTAGCTGCTCAGCCTAGCCCCAGCGTGTGAGTAGGTGACGTCGTTTGAGGACTGGACAAACGTCGCGGCTGCACTGGTCAAGGGCGCCGTTGGGGGCATGCCCCTCCCCTGCCTGCACTCCAATTCAATACTACACCCAAAGAAACAGAAACAACGGAAGACGAGGACAGGCTCACCAGCAGACTCCAAAATTCGAATCTTGTCACGAGATCAATGACACACGCCACGGGGGTTGGGAGAGGGTGGGACAGGATTGGGAGGTGGTGGAAGAGGGTTGGGAGGTGGTGGGAGAGGGTGGGAGAGGGTTGGGAGAGGGTGGGAGAGGGTTGGGAGAGGGTGGGAGAGGGTTGGGAGAGGGTTGGCAGAGGGTTGGGAGAGGGTTGGGAGAGGGTTGGGAGAGGGTGGGAGAGGGTGGGAGAGGGTGGAAGAGGGTTGGGAGAGGGTGGGAGAGGGTGGGAGAGGGTTGGGAGAGGGTGGGAGAGGGTGGGAGAGGGTGGGAGAGGGTTGGGAGAGGGTTGGCAGAGGGTTGGGAGAGGGTTGGGAGAGGGTTGGGAGAGGGTGGGAGAGGGTGGGAGAGGGTGGAAGAGGGTTGGGAGAGGGTTGGGAGAGGGTTGGGAGAGGGTTGGGAAAGGGTTGGGAAAGGTGGCATGGCGGCGCTGGGCCCCTTGTGACTGTTACACTTGCAGGTTGCATATGACTGAGACACCGCTGAGGCAAGTGCGCGCACCGGGACACCCCCTGCACTGCCCCCTGGCCAGCCCCTGCCCGGAGAGGGGCCACTATCCGGCAGCCCACCTCACCAAGCAACGGGCCCGTTGAGGCCATGCCGCTTAGGCTGGGGCCCACATGGTCGGTCCCTGCGCACTCTGCCCTCCTCCCCATACATCGGCCACTGAAGAGGGGCGTGAGGAGGGTTGGCCAAGGACCACGGAAATGGGGGGATGGGGGGTCCCAAACAAGACACACCTCCACCCCCCCCCCCCCGAAACCGGCTAAGAAATCCCAACAAGACAGCGGAACAAATCGGCCGACCGATTTTTTCGGCAAAACAGCTTCCCACTGACCTGGATCCTGGTCCCAGGCCCCAAACACACCTTCCTTTTGGTTGCCATGTGGTTGGAGTCATGTGGAAACCCAATGTGTCTCTCAATTTTCGAAAAATTTTCATCCCTCAGTCTGTACATGGTCCTTGAGCACTAGCATGCAAACTGCAGTCATTACTCTAGTGGTAAATGATGGTTCAATACCTACAATACCAATTTTTGTCACATGTCCTGCAGTAGTCAATTTGATGAGAAATTTTTTTTTTCATGCACAAACAAAGCCTGCCTGAAGAAGACGAATGCACATGGGCTTCCCATTACAACATCACTGGCCTTGGAGTGGTCAATTTGATGGGAAAATCGTTGTTTCATGCACAAACAAAGGCTGCCACAAGAAGACAAAGGCACCTGCAGCCCAGAATCCACTGAGTGGGGGGCTGATGACGAGGTGCCTGAAGAACAGCGGCTGAAGTACGAACTGGGGCGTACATGGCGAAGACACAGGTCGCAGGCTGCACCCTGACCAGCATCAGGGTACTTGTCCCGCAGAAGAGTTTGATCTGTGGGGGACAACGAATCCCAGGGGACCAGAGACACGTCTTTTTGTGGGCAGTAAAAACACTTCGTGGCTTCAATCTGAAACAACGGATATAAAAGGACATGAATCATCCAGCGTCACGAAGCAAATGATGCTCATCTTAGAGTGACGCCTCCTGCCAGTGAAGGACGAGCCAGGTGTTCCAGAATCCCAGAAACACCAACCAATCAGCAGAACGAATCGGCATAATCAGAGAAACCCAAACAATCGGCAGAACAAATCGGCGAAGTCGGCCGCCGATTTTTTTTTGGGGGGGGGTTGCACCTCAGAGACACACCACAAACCGTTCTAACAGTCTTCTGATGAGGACCGCAAGGACTCAACACGGGGAATGGGCTCTGGGGTCCCGTACTTGCACAAGCCCCGACTTGCACAAGAGGACTGAGGTGGCGGGGGGGGGGCGGACTCACACCGTATTCTTATGACCACCGCTGTACAGACAAGACTTTCCAGTCTCTAGGCTGCAGCAGACGCCAAAATTGGGGGTCAGAAGCGTTGAAACCGCCCTAGGCACTACCAGGGCCGTGCTCTAGTAAGGCACAAATGCCGTCAAAATGTGTCTCATGGAGTTTCTGCTTGAATACTGGTTTTGGTACACACCACCGCATTACGAAGGGCTGACCACGGCGGATCGTTGAAATGCGTCAGCTCTGCTCATTCCGTGGATTACTGAGCAGCACATCGTCTCGGGCTATGTCTTCCATTCCATCGCAGGGAATGGAATTCGTTGCTCTGCTGTACATTTAAAATGGTCTGACGGCACCGTGAGAGCGTGTGCTTTGGGAAACCCATCATGAGCTCGGTGGCCGTGGACCTCGCAAGCGCGCGTGTGAACCAGTGGGACCCTGCGCACATGCTCTTGGAAGACCTGCCAGAAATGGTGCTGCCCCTGCCAGCGGCCTGAGAATCCACTGGAGCCTGCCCAGCAGGCGCGCCATGTCCCGGGAGCTGCGGACATTGACCATCGAGGCCCAGTTAGTGTTCCGGGTACCAGCGACGTAGTTCCTGAGGGAGCGACTGATGTGTGCTCTGTTCCCTACCGCAGCACCGACCTCAGGGTTCCATGTGTACGTTTAATATAGAAACAAGATCGTTTTCGAGCACTCCAAACACCTTTTTTCATTTTAACTTTTTGGGCCCGCATAAATCGTACTTCATAAGCCGTCACAAAAAGGTTTTGGTGCCAATTTTCAGCACTACTGCAAGGGTCAAACTGATTGACCAATGGAAAGGCCCCTAGGAACAGTCCCGCCACACACACCTTGCAAACGCCCGCTGAAAATCAGGAAAACGACTGTCAGACGGGGTTCCCATGCTTAGACAAGCCGGTGCTTGTGCGCAAAGCACGGTATGCACCGGAAAACCCCCCGTACCTCACCCACACCAATGGTCACACAGGGCACACTAACACAATCTGCAGTCGAGGGCAAAATTCAGCATGCCCGCGCTGCCGGTCAGGGACATCAGGAGCTGTGGAATAGAAGCCCTTCTCAACCCTGCACCCCGTCTCAAACAATGCACATGCTTGCCCTTTGGGGCAGGCTTTGAAGCGGCCTTGGCTGCAGGTCTTGGAATAGGTTTGGGCTTTTTCTTCAGCATTGGCTTGTAGTGCCAAGCAGAATATTGCTGACAAGGAGAAACTACCACAAGCATCACGAAGCCCCCCCTTTTGCTGTAAAATTGGCACACAACCACGTCACTTCCGACCACAAAAATCGTGGTCAGAAAAAAACAGAAAACCGACGGTCGGACGGGTTCCCCTTGCTTTGGCAAGCCCATGCTTGCAAAGGGGTAGGGGGTGCACCCGTTGTTTAGCCAACCAAAAATGTGGAACCACCAAATCCATGATCCCAAACGGTGCGGAAACAACACCTGGTGTGGTTTGGAGAAGGCGTCTGCCTGACGGGGGGGGGGGGGGTTGAGGGGCTGTGCTGGCAGTACACACAGCGGTGCGCAGTGCATCTTGCAGGGCTTTGATCGCTGGCATCGTCACGCAATGATACAAAACACAGAATACCACGTGCAATGGACAGTGATGGACCAGAGTATTGTGGGGATCGGACGTCAATTGAGCTCCTCTTGAGAATCAGTGGGCCCGGGAAATGGCTCCATCAACGCCCCCCCCCCCCCCCCAAGTGTGCTCTGCCCCAAAGGGTAAAGAAACGAGCGGAGTGTCACTTCGCGGTTCTGCCGGTCTGCCAGCCCGAGCCGGCCGCCGAGTGCGGGACGACGGTCCGTGCCGGCCCCGGCCCCGACGAACGTGGCGAAGGCGGGTCGAACGGGCAGTCGGGAGTTGGAGGCGGATCCAGAGGGGACTCCGGTTCAAGCCCCACGATTGGCATATGCGCGACCGTGTGCGAGACGGCGGACTTCGAGCCGGAGGCTTGGGCGATGGAGGAGAGGGAGACGACGGTTGTCGGGTTGTTGCCCGAGTCCAACTCCGACATCGAGTCCGCCTCCAGGCCGCCGGACGACTCGAGGCAGGAGACCGCCTCACTGCCCGGCGTGCAGTCGTCCACGTCGGCGGTGTTCGCGCGCGGGGGCTCCTCCTGCTCCTTCTCCCTCTCGAAGTCCAGGAGCTCGAAGTCCGAGGGCCGCAGGAAGAGCGCCTTGACGCGGTTCCGCAGGCCCCCGCACGAGAAGATGAGGAGCTCGAGCCAGTCCGGGCGGCTCTTGACGATCAGCCTCAGCATCGCCGCGAACCCCACGACGTTCGTCAGCAGGACCGCGAGGTCGGCCTGGTCCTTGTTGTCGAGGTTGCTGTCGAACATGATGAAGATGATGCACGACACGGCGCAGCCCATGAGGCAGGCCGTGTCGGTCTTGTTGGCCAGGTCCCAGACGAAGGGCTCCCGCGTGTAGTTGAACGAGATGTTGACCATGAGGATCAGGAGCGTGATGGAGTACTGGAGCCGCGGCTCGATGAACTGCACGGTCGTCACGAAGACGAACAGCATCTTGCGGAGGATCAGGACGCACTCCCAGTAGTAGGCCCACCAGTGGTACCCCTGGTACAGCCACCCGAGCCGGAGCAGCGTGGTGTCCTCGTGGAGCCGGTGGCGGTAGGGCCAGAGCTTCCAGAAGACGCCGAACGGGAGGAGGATGGCCCAGCACACGACGGCCCCGAAGTTGAGCCAGACGACGAGGAGGTACTTCTGGTCCTCGCACATCACCTCCGAGTGCCACTCGAGGTACGACGCCACGGCGCCCTGGCCGTTGTCGAACTGGTCCGTGCAGCGCCACCAGAGCATCAGGTCCACGACGGTGCGCACCGACGTCAGCACGTACGACTGGAACATGATGATGAAGACGACGGTGCGGAACTGCAGCCGCGTGTCGGCCCCCACCTGCGGGTCGAGGATGACGCGGTGGTGCCCCTGCTTCTCCTGGTTCAGCTTCGGGTGCAGCGCCTTGTTGCACGGCTCGCACAGCGCGAGGGCCTCGTCGGTGCAGTACGTCACGGCGTACGTCCGCAGGCAGTTCCCGCACGGCCGCAGGCCCTGGTGGTCCGCCGGGGAGTCGTCGTGCTGGTCGTGGAACACCGCGACCTGCCGCCGCTTGGGCAGGAACAGCTCCCACGACGGCGCGGGCAGGTGGCGGGCCGCGCGCGCCAGCGCGATGACGCACCAGACGCAGGCGAGCACGAACATGAAGGTGAGGCCCTTGATGATGGGCGTGAACATGTTGATGAAGTTCGAGGTGTAGACGTTGGGGACGAACGCGCACTCGAAGTGGTAGACGGACTGGCCGGACCAGCTGAGGAAGGCCGTCACGAGCTTGAACCAGGAGTCGCTGCTGCTCGAGCTCGGGAACGTCCCGACGTTCAGGATCAGGTTCAGGGTCTGGAAGTAGGCGATGAAGATCTTGACGAGGGCCGGCGCCACCTCGACGCCCTTCCCGAGGGACTTCAGCACGATCCACGTCACCACCGCGAGGATGAGCAGGTACACCGCCTCCAACAAGATCAGGAGGCAGATGTGCAGGGCGAGCGACCCGTCGCAGGTCTTGCAGCGGAACAGCTCTTTGTAGTACACGGACCCTTCGAGACACTCGCCACAGATGATGCCGGTGTTTGGATGGCGACAGGTGCTGTTGACGCCCCCCAAACACGCAGCATTGGGACATCTGAGGAACAGTTGGTCGCGCAGGTTGGGGTAGTATGTGCCGTTGTCGGCGTAGGACCCGGTGCGCCAGTAATCGGGCTCCGCTTCCAGAATGCTGGATCCATTGCAAATGGCGCCCTCGACGCACACGCGGCATTCGGTGACGTTGAAGACGTATGCGTTGCTGTCGCAGTCGTCGATGGCAAGCACCGCTATCAAAGTATTGATGCCATCCGACGTCGAAAAGGTCATCTGGTGGGTCGCTCCCCGCTCCCCAAGTACCACCAGACTGCTGAACGTGGCGGACCCATCCTCCGTCGACGAGATATTGGTCCCGCTGAACTGCGAGGGGACGGGGTCGAAGACGACGAAAACGGTGCGGGTGAACGAAATGCGGTTTCCGTCTGCCTGCACCACTCGCACCGAGGGGAACGGCTGCACAGGCGTGCCAGCGTTCTCGCCAGTGAACCGTGTCGTGGAATTCGTCTCGTCCCACAACAACTTGTAGAAGACCCTGTTCACGAAGACTGAAGTGTTGCCGGCGAATGTAATCGGATACACTAGTTCGAACTGACTGGACTGGGTCGCCCGGCAAAGCCCTTGCGATGCGTCGCAGCCTCGCGTCTGGGCCGATCGTGTTTGGGCGGTGGTGGTTTCGGCGCCGTCGGACTGGCGGATGACGACGCGCAGCTCGCTGGCCCCATCGCCGTTGTCCACCAAGTTGACAAGGTCGTAATTGCCCAGCCGGTCACCGGTCTCGTTATTAAACCGCACCACTCCTGTGAGGCCCCGAAACGAGAGCTGCGTCATTTCCCGCCACAAAGAGAACCCATCGTAGATGATCTGCCTCCGATTAATCATCGCCTCCACGGCCCTTGCGTACGTGTACACCGCGTCGTAGGCGTAAGCGCCGAACACATTCAGCGCAGAGTAGTCGATAGTGTCGGTTACGGACGGGAAGGACCACAGCGCCCCCAAATGCTGCGGGTACGAGAAATTCGTGTACATCCCCGAGTCCGAGAAGATCCAATTGCGGCCTTCGTACACGTTCCCCGCATGGGCCAGCCAAAGGATGTCCCGGATCGCCGCGGGCTGCATGGTGAAGGTGCAGATCACGCGGCAGACCTGCTGCAACACAAAGTCCAGGGTCTTCTGGATTTCGGACATGTCGTAACTGGTGATGGTGCTGATGGACGCGTCTGCTCCGAGATTGTCCTGCAGCAAGGCGGCCAGCGTGCTGCCGTAGGCACTCGTGTCCTGAATGATGCAGACCGGCGTCCAACTGAATTTCCGGATGGTCTGGAAGAGGAATTCCGCCTGCAGTGTGTCTGAGGGCATGATCCGAGTGAACAATGGGTGCCTTTGATGCGTGAGGTCAGGCGTAGTGCCAAGGGAGAGAGTGGGGGCTACGTACACTTGGTACATGAAAGGGGCCACAATGATGGATTGGCTGGAGGTGAGAGGCCCCAAGGACCCGAGCGAGAACACGCTGTGGTTGACCATGTCGGCGCTCGTGGTCACCTGGCCCCAGAACTTCTGGTCCGGCAACACCGTCGAATCCGCGTTCAGCATGTCGATGGCCTTCATCATGAACATCCCGATCCTTGCGCCGTCATTGATGATGATGAAGGGCAGCTGGCTCTCGACCCCGCTTGGCGCAGTACGGCCCGGGTACCATTGCGTAGGGGTGGTAAAGTTGATTGGGGTCCCCGGGACGCCGCTCAGCTCCGCCAGGAGGGTCAAACTCCGGGTGGTCGCATTGATCAACAACATAAAATACGGTTGGTCGACTCGTTCCCCCATGCCATTCATCCGGAAAATCCCTGAGTAGCCAGGGAATTCCACATTCAAGAAACCCTCCCAGAAACTGGCTGCCTCACCAGAAGCCACTCGGGAAGCGCCTACCACGGCCAACTGCAAAGAATCCAAGGCCAGAGCGTTGTAAAGCCCGTCGAAAAACCCATACCTTACCTTCAGCCAGTTGGCGACTTCAGCGGCGAGTACCACGGCATTTGCGCCTTCCCAATATGCAGCGATTTGGTTGACCCAGGGCGATTCGCCGCTTGAAGTGAAAGCTTGGGAAGCAAGCTCGGTGTTCAAGGACAGGACCCATACAGTCTGGGGGTTTTGTACCAAGTCGTAGGGGAGCACCAGGTGAAGCCTGAAGAACCAAACGAGACCGACGTTCAGCAAGAACAAGGTAGAATTTGAGGCGTGTAGGGCAGGTCCCAAATATGCAGCAGCATCTGCGACACTCTCCCATGCCTTAAGTTCGAACACTGCACTGATGCAGTGGTCCTTCACATTGGTTGCGTTGCAGGGTGGCAGGAGTCCGTCTGTGCTGAGCGAAGACCCGCTTTCTGAGATAACTGTCCAATGTCTCCAGCCATAGTGGTCGCCAGTATTGCCGAGTGCAATTGCACGACTGACATCCGAAGCAGCAGATGCCAGCCCTGGAGCTCTCTCATTGACAAGCATTTCGGTAGCTGGGATAAAACCAATTATCGCTGGGACACCACCACTGCGGCCTGCATCCCTTAAATAATTCACCAGCGTTATTGTCGTGGTACTGGAAGATGTTCCGATGATTACATCAGTCGAGGAAGACATTCGTTGTGCGGCATTGATGACACTAAGGGTGTCATTGATATGAAACAAATCCAATGTGACGTCGACGCCGTACTCTGCCGAAAGCTCAGCGGATCTATTTTGGAGAAGCTCTGGCATATCCGGATTATCCAAGTCCAAAAGGGCCGATATGTGCACTGCACCACACAAATCCGTTGTCAACACGAGCACTGTTGCCCACAACCAGGTCTTCAAAATGCCCATCCTCTCGGCCTCCCTTCGGACCGCGGACTAGTAGGTGGGCAACATTGGAAGCATGTGACCTCCAAGAGCATGTGTCAGCCTTCGACCAGAGTAAGCGCTCATCGAAGAAAATCGATACTGCGAAAATCAGGGTGTGTCCGTATGGTATTGTATGGGTGTGGTTTGGTGTGTGACAGGCAGATACTCCACTTCCTGCAAACACACCAAAACATGCAGACACCTGGCTGAAGGACGTAACGGAAGACGGGGATGTCAAACCAAACTCAGGCCCAGATCACGCATCTTTGACCCTTGGGGATGAGACGGACCCCCTGGTGTTGGCCAGCCCAGGAAGTACCACCCTGGCTGAAACTTCAGAGACACAGAGGCCAGTGCCGAACCAAACCTTGGCGCACTTGACACGCGACATAAGACTGCACCCCAACACACAACACGTCGACGACCTGTACAACGACACTGTCTCCTATCTCACCACTGCATATCAATCCCAACCTATCCCCCTCCACACGTCAACCCCACCTACGCGAACACGGGTCCCCCGCTCCTAATCAGACAGATGTCATGTGATATCCAAGTGGAACTCTTCGGCGGCGACCAGCAACGCTCACTACTGCTCTATTGCGACCTGAAGAAGAGTAACACCTACACCTACTACTGGCCATTGTTGGGGCTGTGCCATGCCAACCCCTATTTCAGTGAGCTAGGTCTTGTGCTCACCAAGGTGGCCATTGAAAGTGCACCCCTGGTGCTATGCTCTCCCGACCGGGGACCTTCAGGTGAGAACAGATACTGGTGTCAGCTGTTGCACAAGCTGACTGTGTCCCGTGTGGAATTACCTAAGACAGGGCTATACATCCCTGAAGGGAAGAGGAAACCCATGGGGCAACCTACTTGGTCCAGCCACTTATCCTATGTGGATGGTTCTATCAACAAAATACCAAAAGAGGAGCTGGACCGTGAATTGATTCAAGAAGTCATGAAACTCAACCAAGGACTGGGACTGGCCCAGCTTCAGAAAAGCAGGGTGGAAGTTACAGTCGATGCGTCCTCCACCCCTGAAGAAAGAGAGTACGAAGTGGAACTCCCTGAAAAAAATATCTACGTTGAGTCAGTGGGTATCTCAGAATTGCCGAGTTCTATCCCTGAGGAGGACTTGGAAGAGAACGCCTTCTATTTGCGGACGCTAGTGGAAGAAATGGACTTGGGGCCGGACCTAGATGGTCCTGACTATTCTAACACCAAACGAGTGTCTGCCCTGAGCCAAAGAGAAGATTCTAATGAAGACGTGGATCAATAAAACTAAACCTAGCAAAGGTTCTTGGCCCTCCTAAGAGGAACAGTTACGCTCCCTACGGAGCAGGATTGACCAGAAAATTCTCTTGTGATACTTGTTGTCCGCATACCCTGCCAAGCTAAATGAGCGCTCAACCTCTGCAGACATTATTGGGAGATTTACCAGAAATTGGGCAGTTTTTGCCAAAACACCAGTTTGCTTACCCCAAAATGAGGTCACCGTGGTTTGCAATGGCGACTCCCTCTATGCGAAAGCACTTCTGCCACTCACCCATGAACTCCGGGTCGGCAAGTGGTAACCGCAGGGTACTGTACAAAGAGATGTCATGAGACATGGAAGATAGGTTGGCAGGGTTCAGAATTCTTAACTCCTTGTAAAACTGCCACTGTTCAAGATCCTTTGCCCTCACATTTGTCAGATAGTTCAACTTTGGCTTTTTTGTTGGAGGAGCATTTGCTGCATCATCATCAGGGGCAGCAAAAAGCTCAGTCAATGCATCTTCCTCCGGAGGAATTTCACTTATCAGAAAAAAAAGCCGAACATGCAGGAACAGGGTATTGCAGGGGGCACTAGAGCAGGCACAAAATTTCGCAAAAATTCGCAAATTCCAAATTGCCAAATAGCGAATCCCCCCCCCCCCCCCCTGTGTGACATTCCGTCTGGTTGTTGTTCCTTTACGGGGCCCTGGACGGTCACCCGTTCTTCCCTTCGCATGTTGCGTCGGGTCGCTACTTTCTGTCGGCCGCTGCGGCCGGTGCTCTTGCTGGTGTTGTTTCCGCGTTCGCGGAGCCCAGTAGTTGGCGTGTTGGGACTGTGCTGAATGTGGCATGGTGTGCCGTTTGCGTGTCAGCGGCGCCCAATAGTTGGCGTATTGAGGATGTGCTGGTTGTTGCCGGGGTCGTTTGACTGTTTTTGCTGTCCACACACCTCTGTCCACAGGCCGTCCATAGCCTGCCTCGCTGTGTTTCTGTGCGGCCCAGGTGCCCTGTCCCTCCACGCGCTGTCCGGGCCGTCCATCATATGTCCTTTTCCCCCTCACGCCCTAACCGCCCTAACCCTTACTGAGGCCCTGACTCTACCCCTGATCCTATCAAGACTGAATATTGGGACCGAGCTGGTGGGGCAGGGAACATTAGATATGAATGGTGAGGGACACCAATGAGTCACACATTGAAGGCGGTTGAAAGGGTGAAATCAGCTTGCAAGTGATCCCCTTCACCACAAGGCCCACTTTCAAGGGTTTTGTGGACTTTTGAGGGGCCAAAATGCCCCAAAATGGGCTCAAAATGGGCTCATTTCACCCGCTTGTGCACCCCAAATGGTCTACGATGAGTTTTGGAAAAATGCCTTTTTGACCCATTTTTGACCCATTTTTGGTCCCAAAACAGCGCATCTTCAAGGCATTTTGGGATTTTCGGAGGACCAAAATGGGCCACCACAAGCTCAAAACAGTCCAAAAACACTTGTTTTAGCATCACGCATTGTCTAGGATCATTTTTGAGAAAAGTCATTTTTCTGCCCCTACAGGACCCTGTTGACCCATTTGGGCACCCACCTGTTTGGGCTTGAGCTTGCAGCTTGCCGCAGCCTAGTGGGCCTGGGTACGGGGGTCCAGGCGTCCACGCGCGAAATGGAAAAAATCAGAACTCCACCCTGGTGCTTCGGATTCGGCTGAAATTCTGGTGGATGATACCTATGGGTGTGAAGTACAATCACACAAAGTTTGAGCAAGAAACTCAACGGTGGCGGCCGGGAACGGGATTCGCAAGTGGCGGACCTCAGTTTCAAAAACTGCAGTTTAGGGCCAAAAACAATTATTTTTGGGCCAAAAAAGACCTGGAACACTTTCCAAAACGGCCAAACGAAGGAAAATGGTGGGTGCATTTCACGTGCGGCTTGACTTCCCCGTGTCAACGAGCTCTTTGCGGCCCTCTAACTCCATGATATGTCCCGGAAACGGCCCAAAAAGGCTCCCAAAAGCTCCAAATGCCGACAGCCACAAACCAAGAATAGCCCATATCTTTGGCTACATGGCTCAAAATGCGATTCCGAGGGCACCTAGTCCACCCGCAACCCCCCACGTTTTGTGGTTTCCACCCCTCAGAATTGCCGAAATGGACGCCTGGACCCCAATACCTAGGCCCACTAGGCTGCGGCAAGCTGCAAGCTCAAGCCCAAACAGGTGGGTGCCCAAATGGGTCAACAGGGTCCAGTAAGGGCAAAAAGATGACTTTTCTCAAAAATGATCCTAGACAATGCGTGATGCTAAAACAAGTGTTTTTGGACTGTTTTGAGCTTGTGGTGGCCCATTTTGGTCCTCCGAAAATCCCAAAATGCCTTGAAAATGGGCTGTTTTGGGACCAAAAATGGGTCAAAAACGCATTTTTCCAAACCCCATCCCGGACCATTTGGGGTGCACAAGCGGGTGAAATGAGCCCATTTTGAGCCCATTTTGGGGCAATTTGGCCCCTCAGAAGTCCAAAAACCCTTGAAAGTGGGCCTTGTGGTGATGGGGTTCACTTGCAAGCTGATTTCACTTTGTCAAGAGCCATCAATGTGTGAATCATTCTTGATGTCCCTCACCAGTCATAGCTGATGTTCCCTCCCCCGCCAGCTCGGTCCCAATATTCAGTCTTGATTAGGGTGAGAGTTAGGATTAGGGCCCAAGTTGAGGTTAGGATGAGGGTTAGGGTCACCGAGCTGGTGGAACCAGTCTTGGTTTTATAACCCTTTTTAGGGTCTAGGGTGGACCTACCAGGTTTAGCAGCAGCAGCAAGCAGCAAGCAGCAAGCAGCAAGCAGCAAGCAGCAAGCAGCAAGCAGCAAGCAAGCAACACGCGCGAAATGGGCAAAAATCAGAACTCCATCGTGCTGCTTCGGATTTGGTTGAAATTTTGGTGGATGATACCTATGGGTGTGAGGGACAACCACACAAAGGTTGAGCAAGAAACTCAACGGTGGCGGCCGGGAACGGGATTCGCAAGTGGCGGACCTCAGTTTCAAAAACTGCAATTAAGGGCCAAAAAAAGCCATTTTTGGGCCAAAAAAGCCCTAGAACCCATTCAAAACGGCCAAACAAAGGGAAAGGGTGCATGCACTCTATGTGCCCCTGGACTTCCCCGTCTCAACGAGCCCCTTGCGGCCCTCTAACTCCATGATATGTCCCGGAAACGGCCCAAAAAGGCCCCCAAAAGCTCCAAATGCCGACAGCCACAAACCAAGAATAGCCCATATCTTTGGCTACATGGCTCAAAATGCGATTCCGAGGGCACCTACTCCACCCGCAACCCCCACTTTTTGTGGTTTCCACCCCTCAGAATTGCCGAAATGGACGCCTGGACCCCAATACCTAGGCCCACTAGGCTGCGGCAAGCTGCAAGCTCAAGCCCAAACAGGTGGGTGCCCAAATGGGTCAACAGGGTCCAGTAAGGGCAAAAAGATGACTTTTCTCAAAAATGATCCTAGACAATGCGTGATGCTAAAACAAGTGTTTTTGGACTGTTTTGAGCTTGTGGTGGCCCATTTTGGTCCTCCGAAAATCCCAAAATGCCTTGAAAATGGGCTGTTTTGGGACCAAAAAATGGGTCAAAAATGGGTCAAAAACGCATTTTTCCAAACCTCATCCCGGACCATTTGGGGTGCACAAGCGGGTGAAATGAGCCCATTTTGAGCCCATTTTGGGGCATTTTGGCCCCTCAGAAGTCCAAAAACCCTTGAAAGTGGGCCTTGTGGTGATGGGGTTCACTTGCAAGCTGATTTCACTTTGTCAAGAGCCATCAATGTGTGAATCATTCTTGATGTCCCTCACCAGTCATAGCTCATGTTCCCTCCCCCACCAGCTCGGTCCCAATATTCAGTCTTGATCAGACCCAACCCCCATCCCAACCCTCAGCCCCGCCCAGGCACCAATGGGCGGTCCTTAAGGGCAGTCCTTAACAAAAAAAGAATCCTCAAGCACCGCCCTGTCAACACAACAGAGCCCCTGTTGCAGTGTCGAGGCGTTGTTGCTCAAACTGGGCCTGCAGAGTTGTGTCAAGGCCCATGGCCGAGGTAAACGATGACCATTGGCATATACCGCAATGCGCATGGCTACAGGTTGCCAAGACCCCCTGCAGTGGCGAAACATGTACGATTCTGATTTTGATGATATCAAATTGATTCCCGATGCCACATCTCTCATCGCATTTTGCTGTGCTTTTGCTGGCCAACAGACTTCAGGGTGACACGGTCACTCCCAAGAATAACAACCGGCTTGCAACCGGTGCTCCGTGTCCGCGCCATGCCAGGTGGTCACCCGGTGGGGCATGGGCAGGAGGTTGCCATAAATGGGCAATGAGCATAGCAAGCCGGTCTGAACAGCCGGGGCATTGCAATGTGCCTTTGCGGGGGCAACCGTTCATAGGAATATGTTAGGGGGCCATGATGTCAGGTTTTGAATTGCCCAGCATGATCATGCCAGACTTACGCAGTTATTCGTTCTCGGATTGTCTTGCCTTGCTGCACCGCAGCGCAAACCACACCAGTGCCGAATGATGCCTTGGGTTCACCGCACTGGTGCGGCTATAGCATGTCTCTTAGGCTGTATGGGTCAGCTCATCCCCTTCCCGCAGCGCCCGTTAGTATCCTACCGCGCCGACAAAGGCGGACAAAGTGGGTGGAAAAGAATGTCAAACTTGGGTGTGGTGAGTCATCCCACGCCACTGAAGTGCTGTTCGAAGAATATGATTACCAGTGTGTCAGGCGCCTGGGGAGAGTCAACACCTGCTCCCTCTGGCCGAAGAGGTCGGAGGAGAACTGCATTTGCATTGCGGAGGCCAAGACGCACGTGCACTCCAGTTTTTTGATGCAACCGTTCCATACCAATTTGGTGAAAATGGCTTCCAAAATGACGACACTGTGACAAGCACTCAGTTACAACTTGGGGAAGCAGTATGATGGTTTCCCAATGACACGATTGTCCCAAAAGAATCTGTGGTAGTGGACTGAGCACGTGGTTAGGCAAAGCTACACCTGGAACAGACGATTGCGGTGGGAACTGCCATGCCTGGAGGCATCCCTTATTGCAAAAAGCACAGACGCCTCTCAGGCTGAAAAGTCAGCAGTACGGACCATGAAATCATACAGGACTACAAGGAGGAAGTGTTAGCGTCGTGCTCTCAGGCGACACAAGCGTTTACAAGATTCAGAACCACGTGTGGGAGCATGCAGTTGGGCATCAATGGTCAGGTTGCAGTGTCCGCATTGAGCTCTGGCCGCGCCTGCTCCCCACGGCTTTCATTGCCCACTGTCCTCATTGCGGACTTCCTGCGCCTTCAGGTCTACAGATGTCCTTCCTGGCCTCTTCCTCCCTGATCGGCTGGAATTGCGAACATCAGACATGCAGTTGGGGGGGGTGGGGGGGTTGCCATGAAGGCTAAGTTAGTATGCCGGCTGACAGTTCCCGGTGTGCGTACTTGTTCACTTTTTTAAGGGGGGGAATCCTCCGCGTGTGGATTGGGGGGTTAGTTGGCCACCCATTGGGTTGGGGGTGAAGGGGACAGGTTCAAAACTTGCGAGAGCCCGCACACGGGTCAACAAGCGCTCCACATACGCACACAAAACCTGCCCACAGTCAAATAGGGGGTTTTGGAGGTGTCCGGGGGGTAACTTGGTCCCACCGTTTCAGTTTGTGGCGCTTTTTTTTGCATGTGCACGGGAAGACTGTGCACCTTCTGAATATCCAAAAAGCGCCGATTGCTTCAACGACATTTTGCAAAAACGGCACCGTTTCTGGGCGGGGTCACCCAGAAAAATGGCAAAACCTGCCCACAGTCAAATAGGGGGTTTTGGAGGTGTCGGGGGGGGAACTTGGTCCCGGCGTTTCAGTTTGTGGCGCTTTTTTTTGCATGTGCACGGGAAGACTGTGCACTTCCTGAATATCCAAGAGGTGTGAATTGGTATAACGACATTTTTGAAATCTGGGCCCGTTTCTGGCCGGGGTCACCCAGAAAAATCACAAAAAAATGAACAACAACAAGAGCACACTCCTTTGGCACTGCACCCAACCCGCAAATGCAGAGAGAGAACAAAGGCACACAGAAACAAATGCACAGAGATTTCTGAAGCAATGAAAGTCCGCAGTGGGAATGACTGCAATCGCAGTCTCAGAGTCCGGAATCCACTGATTGGGGGCCTGTTGATGAGCTGCCCGAAGAACGGCGGCTGAAGAACGCACTGGGCCGTGCAGAGCGAACACAAAGTTCGCAAACTGCCCCCTCACCGGCATCAGGATACTTGTCCCGAAGCAAAGCTTGATCAGCGGAGGACAACGAATCCCAGCGTCCTTTTGTGGACAGTAAAAACACTGCATGGTGCCAATCTGAATAACCAATGTAAAAAGAAAAGGTATTATGCAGTGTCCCAAAGTAAGGGATGCCTCCAACTCAGGTGACCCAGAACCCATAAACCCCAACAGGTCGGCAAAACGAGGCGGCAAAGTCCCAGAAACCTAGTGATTCGGCAAAACAAATCGGCGAAATTCAGAAACCGAACAATTCGGCAGACCAATTCGGCAAATTCGGCCAAATTCGGCCGCCGAATGGGGGGGTTGGCATTGCTTCAAAGGCCAAGCTGAGGACAATTTGCAGTGCAATGTCAGATTGCAGTGCTACACGCAGCATTGTCCGGTCATCGGATGCAGGCGGGGCGGTTTGCGCCGCGCCCCACACAGCACCAACAATAGGCTGTTACCACGTAGTACAATCAGCGGCAGAACAAAAAATTAAGACTGAATATCTTTGGCGCACACACATCATGAATGCCTGAGGTAACGAACAATTCGGCAGACCAATTCGGCAAATTCGGATGCAGCAATGTTCGGCAGTTCTCAATGATATTTGCGTTCTTCACCACCTCACCTTTTGTTGTGCTCCGACCCAAACCGTCCATCAAGTTCAAAGTGAGCGCTCCGGCAACAGCCCAGATCAAGGAGCGGGGCATATAGTACACACGAGGGTCCCACATGCAGCACGCCATTGTGTCCCAGTTCACCTGGCGGACCTACTCTGTTCACTACCTGCGTGATCTACTCTTTGCATATCTGTGGTCTTCACCACCCCACCATATTTACACTCGGTGGACCGCTCACGTGTTCTTGCGGCTGCCGTGTTTTGTCGACCACCACAACTGGTCTGCATCTTAACTACAGGGGCAGCCCCTTTCCACCGATTTGCCCTTGCACTAAGGCTGGCGCTCCATTGACCATAATACAGTAGGCTGCGAGAGGGGGGAAGCCCGCTCATCATGCCACTGTTTACCAGGAGTAGTCCCGCTCTAAAGAGCTGTCTTCCTGAAGGTCGCCCAAATAGTCACGCACCGGCGCAACCAACTGGCCCAGAAGCGCCTCATCCTCACGACCCACAGCGTTGGCCCACGTCAACTGCAGCACCCACCCCCCATTGACCCCCTCATCGTCGTAGTTCCCCCGCTTCCCCTGCTCGTACTTGGTCACGTCTATGGCCGGGCAGAGCCGCCCACAAAACCCGTCCCCCGCCAGCTCCAGCACCTGCCCAGGCACGTCGCTGTCCCCAACTGTGACCGCGCCACGTGGCCTGCAGCCCATCAACGCGAACCGCGACGCCACGGCGAAGGGGGTGCCGGTCAGCGTGACGTTGGCCGACCCCGCGGCCCCGCAGCCCCGGGCGGTGGCGTACGGCACGCTCTCGAACACGGCAGTCCGCTGCCCGTTCCAGTAACTCTGGACGATCCGCCCGCAGGAGGTGGCGAAGGTGTAGTCGTCCGTCTTGACCATCAGCGTCACCGGGTTGATGCGGAGTTTCCGAAAGCGGGTCACGCACCGCTCCCCCTGCCCCGACCACGCCGGATGGTACACCGAATAGTTCTCGGCCTCCCCTTGGGCAGGGAGGGCGATGAACACCTCCGGGGCCAGCCCGGCCAAGCCCACGATGTGGGCGGCGAAGGGCCGCGAGGCGTAGCCCTTGTGGTACAGCGTGTGCTCCCCGTCGCGCAGGGCGCCCGCGTCGTCGCCGTCAGACTGCAGGAGCTGGTGCTTCAGGGACAGGGCGTCGTAGGGGCGCGTGTGGCGCTGGATGAGGAAGTAGAAGGAGCGGGTGGTGAGCAACAGCGAGAGGCGATCCGCCGTTGGCAGGGACTGCAACATGACCGCCACCATGTCATAGGGCATGGGCTCCAGGGAGCCGGTGGAGATGCGCTCCGGGATCCGGATCTGCCAGGACCCGTCGGAGGAGGGCGGCCGCTGCGGGCCCTGCCGGCACGCGGCGTGGCAGAACTCCTTGCAGTGCCTGCAGGCATACCCGCGGTCCCAGATGGAGAAGCCGCAGGTGTCGCAGTACACGGGGGCCGCGAAGTCGCGGATCTGGAAGTCGTGCGCGCCGTCGGCACTGGACATGCAGCGTGCGGAAGGCATAGCGTGAATCGGCCTCGCTGCAAGAAAGGCGGCGGGGCCGTGCAACGCGATCACTTCAACTGACCGGTTCCGTCTTCATGTCAGGTGCACCACTGACCTCTTTCAAACGCCACCGCCCCACAACCCCTTCCAGAGTTCCACTGAAAGAGGGGCGGGGACGCTGGGTGCCCCAGGTCAACTCATTGCTGTAAGTGTCTTGTAAGTTGCCCCCCCCCCAGCCCCCCCCGCTCTGAACGAAAATTTGTTCGAATAAAAGAAATAATCAGTGAAAAAAATTAGTTTCACCTTTGATCAGCTCATCTCAGAGGTGACCCATCGTCAACGAATTATCTTCAACTACTTTCTCCGGGATGTGCCCGTCCTAGGGGGGCTCAACGAATTGCCCCAACGATACTGGTAGTCAATGTGACGCTGTGCAGCCCATCAGCACCAACCCTTGCAGCATTAATTCCAGCCCATTCTTCATCAACTCCCACCCATCCAGCATTAATCCTCATTGCCCATTTTGCTGTTCTTCGTATTTTCCATACGTGCATTTTTCTCGAAGTCATGCTGCTTTCAGCCTGTTGGGTATCAACATATTGGCAATTTTATCATTTTGCACCTAAAAACTGACCCCAACAACCAAGTACATGCGTACCATCAGGGTCCACTTGGGCGGTAAATGCATGCCCCCGTAAGAATACCAAAACCGGGGCGGGCTGGCCCTAGTGCCTGGTAAAAGGCCATCAAAGAGAACACATAGTTTGGCGGCGATATGTACACGTGCTGACGCCATACTGTGGTATGTAACCCCCACGTTGGGATCCCCCCCCCCCCCAAAGTTGGGGGTTGCCGACCATGGTCGGCTCCAGAGAAATTTTTCATCAGCAGAAGAGGCCAAGCAAAAACGCTACCCAATGACTGAGGGGAGGGCCATGACGTCAGATTTTCAAATACTGTCAGGTTGAGACAGATCAACACACACACGGGCACGCCAAGCACAACTGCTTTGCACAGAAGATTGTAGAGCAACCACTGTAGAATGCCTGTAGCCTGTAGAATGACCAGCATGATCGCAAGCTCATGCCTGACTCACTCAGTTCATGCAATTCTGCCTTGGTCATCACCCGCTTCAAGCAGGCTGCATTAGCACTGATTGATGCCTTGACTCATCACTGTTGCCATCGAATGTTTTGTAGCGCTGCATTAGGCTTGGATCTCTCCCTCCCCACCTCTGCAGCAGTACTTCATCTTAAGCAACGGGAGGCTGCGGGCTGGGGGGTCCAGAGGGCCATGAAACCAGTCAATGCATGCTCAAACTGCATGTCCAACACCTAACCCCCCCTTGCAATCTCCCCCCCTAGTGCGCGACGGTCTCCGGAGGGGGGGGGGAGATGGTCACCAAGTGACAGTCTCCCCCCCCTCGAATTCTAGCATAACCTAGAAAAATTTTCTTCAGCGCCTAGTATTTCCTATGCTTTTTGGCCTAAGTGACGGTCTCCCAGGTGGGGGGGGGGGCAGATTGCAAGGGGGGGGAGATTGCAAGGGGGGGGTACATCCTACAAGGCTGACACACACTGTGCAGCAAACCTTGAGCTCACTGTGCTTGTTTGCTCGGCTGCCAAGCTAGCCGCTCGCTGCCCTGTGTTTGTTCATCTCAACGCCGTATGGCCATTTATGGATGTTAGTCGGGTGGGGCCACAACATGTCGAGGTCGGCTTGGCGCCCAGAGGGACAGAGAGGGGGCTGCACCCTGCCCCTGGGTCGCCTAGTTGTTAAGTGCAACTCCGCCTCTCTGTCCGCCCTCGAGTCGAGGAACACCTTCACAGCTTCAGGTCAATGCTTCGGGGCAAAAAACGGGGGCATCTTTCAGGGGTAAGAGGGGTGCGGTGGGTGGGTCCCGACCCCATATACCACCCCTTCCCCTTGTCTAAGTAATAAGTGGACGGAAATTGACGGAACCAATGCCCAGTGCTGCTCAGTAAATGCCTAGAGGATCAGGCAGGAACTGGTGCACTCAAGATTCAAAGTCCAAGTGTGCAGTGAAGTGAAATCCTTCAGCACTACAAGGGCTTGCACCACTCGCCCCAATTTGTTACACTCAAGAGTTCACGCCAGAGAGTGCCAGTCTGTCATGTCATGCAGACGTTGTGCTCAAGATTAAAACCCAGTGCAATGCAGCAGCATCCTTCAACTCTACAACTACCTGCGCACCACTGGTTTTCAAAATGTTGCCTTTCAACATGAGAGACGCAATGTGGAGTGCTTGCAGAGGTAAACCCTTCATCATGTTCAAGTTTTCAAGGAAAACCGTGGCGAGAAAACCCAGGGGCACAGGAAGTGCATTCCTGGACGGTCAAAAGCGCATCATTAGGCATTGTTGTTGTGGATTGTATGGCCTTGCTCTGTGCATGTCTTTCTGTGAGCTGCATGCCCTCAAATTCTCTCAAATGGGTGGAAAAACACAGCATGCAAGCAGGACTATCTGGTGGGTACCCAAAGGAGTGGTACAAAAGAGAGCCAAAGGCCCTTTTAATTTAATTTGGGAAATAGGGGTCGAGGGGGACGGTGATTGAGGGTATTTGAATAGAGAGGTAGGTCTGTGGGATGCCCATGTCAGGTGTTGATGAGGCCTGTGTGCAGTCTCTTGAGCTGTGTGGGTGGGTTGCATGCCTCCTTGTATGAGGGTCTGATTTATGATGATTGCATGAAGGGGAGAGAATACCGTATCAAGGAGGGCACTAGTCTACTAAGGTCAGGGATAAATGTTAGTACATCCCTCCTCCCCATAAATCCGCCACAAGCAAGCAAGCAAGCAAGAAGCAACAACAAGCAAGCAAGCACCTCACCAATCCTTGTTGTTATTTTCTGGGTCATAGCAAAGCTTTGCCGGCCGCAATTCCGGTGGTTTGCACCCCCACAGGTGGCCTTCCCAAATCCCGAGTTTGAGCCCTCAACTCAGCAGTGGCGGCCCAGGGTGCAGGCACCAAGTCAGGAGGTGCTTTCCCAAATCTGGGCCATTTTGAGTGCCGATGCACTGCCGCCCGCCGCAGCCGCCAACCCCTGGTGCAGCGTCACCACCGCACAGTAGCTTGTGGTGTACGGCCGCGCCGCGCCGCACAGCACGGTGTCCATCACGACCCTGCAGCGCAACCCTGCGCCGCCTGTACACTGCACCACCACATCCTGTGGGGCCCAGCAGCGTCATCCCAGTGGGCGACACGGAACGCTGCTCCTGTGTGACGCTGATCACAACGCGCACGGTGCATGATGTGGCACGTGTGATGTGGCTGCAGGTGGCCGTACTGCGGCAGTGCCGCCGCCCGGCCCCGGCCACTGGCCACAGCAGGCGTGCATGCCCATGGAGGTGTGGGCATCGTTGACACCACTGTGACACCAGCTGAGCGGCTAATCATCATGCTGCTGCTCACCAGCAGCCCGCGCGTGGGTAGCGTGGCCCAGCTGCGCTGGGCGCCACCCGGCCCCGCTAGGCCACCGGGTTGCGCTTGCCAACACATGCTACGTGGTGGTGCTGCTGTGGCGCGACACACAACCGCCCCCGACCATGTGTTCCCGACCCCCGGCTGTATCCGCCGCGGCAGCAAACGGCCGTGGGAGCCCGCAGCCAGCCACGCCAGCGTGCAGTGGGTGCGGTCCGTGTGCTGCGGCGTGTTCGCGCGCATCCTGGGCCTCCTCCGCAAGCCCCACGCCCACCTGCACACCTTCCGCCACACTATGGTGCACATGCTCTACGTGAACAACGTTCCGTTCGACACCATCGCCAAGTGGCTCGGCCACCAGGATGCACGCATCACCGGCGTGCCGGTCGTTCCTCCAGAGTTGGCGCCGCCTACTGCGCAAGTACCTTGCCACCATGCCATACATCTTCACCACCGTGCAGTGGGGCCAAACCCCCCCCCCCCCCGGGAGGAAGCCTGTGCTATTGCATGTGGACACAAGAGGCGATCAGCACAAAAAGCGCAGGAAGAAAATGGCTCGTCAGTGGCCTAAAAGACCATAGGTACCTTTCTGTCACAAAGAGTGCAACGCGAAGACAACCTGTGGGACCCCCCCCACCCCCCGCCACCGCTGCCGCCGCCAGCAGCCGGTGATGAGGACGTGTGTGTGTGTTGCTCACCTGCCTCCAGTGCGCCCTACAGTGTGCAACAGCAAAAGTCAACAGAGATAGCTTGCACCCATAGACTGAAGGAAAGTGAGCGTGAATGTCTTTCGTCTTACCAGAGTGCACGTAAGAGTGTGTGCCAAAGTGTGTAAAAATGACGCCCACACAGCTGCTTTTCCACAACCACCAAAGCATTTGCCTTGCTCAGCACAATGAAATGTAGAGCCGCTGCATATTACGGGCTCGATGGCAGTCATGAGCCGCTGAGCTGCTGAGTTGCTGAGTTGCTGAAGCGTCGCCAACCGCCATAAGGATTTCAACAAAGCACCAATAACAAAAAACTCACCAGAGCACTTGTGAAACCCTTTCTAATTTGTGACATGCGGACCTTGGTGATGATGTCCAGTCCCTAAGGCCCCACAAGCTGGAGGGTGGCCAAGGGATTAAATTTGGTGACAACAGCTGCCGCCATCTTCCAATTCCACGAAATCTTTTGCACCTTGGTCTCCTTGCTACGCACCATTACCCCCACATGTGCGCAAGCACAAGGTTTCGCACCTGGTTAGGGTAGTGTAGGGTGTGCACGCCCAAGAGGTAGCCTCCCATCGGTATTCAGGTTCCAAAGCGCCGAGAAGAAACTGATCGCATGGCGTGTCTTTCTGGCAGGACACAGAGCATTACTGACCACATGATGCCCCCTGTGACAGATCTGATAACACAGGACTGATGGGTGCCCCAAATGCATTTTCTGTACAATAACAAGAGACAGGGAAACTAACATACATTTTGACACATTCCCAAAAAATCATATACTTGTGCGCTGAAATGAAAAGACGCTCCTGTAACAAGGCGTGCAGGCTGGGGAAGACAGGGGAAAACACTGATGATGCACCTGATGACAGTTTAGGTGAACACACAGGAATGGTGGATGCGCCAACTGCAGTCACTGCACCGCAGTCGGCAGTGACAGGGTTCTACATCGGAATATATGGTTTGCACACCAACAAACACACAAAAGTATGGAAGCAACATGGCCACAAAAAGACACATGGACCAATTCGGAGTTGAACGCGCTAGCTGGGCACTTCCCTGTGCATAGGATACAAAAATTACATGAAATTTAGGAATCTACTTTTCAGGGTTGAAAAATAGGTGAAATTTTCGTGAAACTTTGGAAATTTATGAAATTTATGAAAATGTGAAATTTCTCATTTTGAGGGGAGGGAGCTTGTCCTTGTCCTCTGTGGGGCCCCCGTGGGCGAGCCACAAACTGCCATGGTCCATGGAAGCCCCCAACACAACGTAATGAGCGCATCCCACTTGCAATGGTGAAGTCCACAGACAATGTGATGCGTAATGCCGAGCCAATCGGTGGAGCAGAGCTACTCCCCATGAGACAAGTTAATAAAGCTGACTTGGATAAGGACCTCGCGGCTCAACATCTCAAAACTCAAACACCAGGGGCAATGAGTTGTGGACAGGAACCATATTCCTTTGGCTACCGGGTACGGAGTGTACACCGGTACCCCCGAAAATGCTCGTTAGCGAACAGGGCGCGCCGTAGAGCGTCGAGGACGCAGGCGCTTGGCAACGCTGGGGAACACATGGGAACATGTGTACCCGCTTTTTGTACCCGGGTACACAAAATGTTCCCCAGCGTGTAGAACGTCCCCGGCGTCTGGAACGTTCTACACCGCAATGCGTGGGAACATGTTATGTAACCGCAATGCGTGGGAACATGTTATGTACCCGGGTACAAAACGCGGGTACACGTGTACCCGGAAAACGCAACGTTGGCAACAACATGGGAACAAATCATGGGGTGGGGGTACACGTGTTTCTTTGGGGGAGGGGTTGTATGGCCTCATTTCCCCCCCATGGCACAGCCCCCGAGACGTTTCGATGTATTCCACCCTTCCGGTCCGTGTCCGACCCATTGTTCCTCTACGGGCCACTTTGTTCTGTTCCCTGGTTACACATTGGGCTCTTGTGCTTCTTAGGGTTAAAGGTTATGGGTCAGGTTATCGTTCAATGTTCATTGTGATAGGAACCAAAGCACTTCACATGGAGTGGCACCCGGCACACACTGCACTGTTAGTTGGTTTCGCCGCCGCACCATTTGCACCGCATCCGTGTCCTAGCGCATTGCACAGGCACGTGCACCACGTTCGAAAGAGGCCGTTGCACATCCGGAAATTGAGCCTTAATGATGGCCCACTGGCACTTGTGAAATTTATTTTAAATTTTGTTGAAAATTTTGTTGAAAATTTTGTTGAAAATTACGCTTGAAAATTTCGTTCGAATCCTACCTATGCACTGCCATTGTGGTATGTTGTAGTAAGGAAAAGGTGACGACCATATCTTTCTTGGGGTCCCTAGACGAGGCAAACCCCTCCTTCTACTTTGTTTAGGCCCTTTGAACTTTCTAAGCCCTCACTTTGTTTAGTTAACCACCTAAGCACATAATCACATTAAAGACAACACATACCTCATTTGCCTGTCTTGTGCCTGTCTCCAGCGCCGAAGGATAGGTGCACTATTCCTTCGCCCCTCGTCTGAGTCTCATGGCATGATGAGTAGGTCACACTGCCCTAAGAAGGTGCTCTCGCTGGAATTGCATGCTCTTGCACTCAGCACGTGAATCATTTCCGGGGCGCCACTTTGAGCACATTCTGGGGTGGAATACGCTCAATGCACTTCTGGATCACATGGTTGCCGTTCTGGTCCAGTACACAGCGCAGCACGTGGCCATCAAGCTCAGCTGTAAGGAGAAGTGTGTGAGCAGGATGGCAGCGAGGGGGTCAGGGCACGGAAGGGGAGGCAAAACGTCAGGCTCATGGTGTCACAGTCACAACGAAAGCGCGAGACAAGAAGACACTCCTCAATAACCGGTCATAGGCTGGGAAACAGTATGACATGTGCAGGCATCAAGCACTTCACCCCGTCCTCCCGTTCCCTGCCCATCGCCTTTCGTGCTTCTAACGAACTTTAGTCTATCGCACTAAGTGCACTCACACGGCTTCGTCGTCAGGTGGATAGGTAGTCCTCGACCGGTAGACAGGTGGCGTCAACACAAGAAGAGAAAAACCACAACCATAGGTTTTTGAAGGCACGTGCATTCGAGTACATTGCAAGTAGCAAAAGCACATTCAACGTGCTTGATCATAGCGGGACTAGTTTCCTTGCTAAACTACCCTTGGGTGACAGCATGTTGAAGCACACGGTGTACAACCCACATATGGGTATTGTTTAGGAAGATTCTTGCACCTTGCCATCAAACAAAACCCAAACAAAAACCAACCAAACGAAACAAAACGAAAACGTAACCGAACAATCGTGAAACAAAATCACTACCCGGATAAATCAATGGCTTGCACAGCTTAAGTGAGGGCCGGCGGTTCGTACCTGTGCGAGCCGGCCCGAACGCAGAGCTGTGCAAGACCCCTGCCCCAAGGGCAGGGGCCTGCAGTTCCAGACTCCAAATATTGACACAAAATGCGTGAACATGGGCCAAGTGGCAGTGGTGTCCATCGTTCAGGATATGGCATATCCCATCGGCGGGCCATTTCACGTAGTTTAGGCTTCCACGCCGACTTTGTATACCCTTTGCACTGCAATAGCCCCCCCATTTGAGAAAAATTCTGTGTGGCTCCTGTGCATGAAGCACGATAATGTTGTGCCTTGCGCGCCATATTTGGGACCGCAGATTGTAACATTTTTGGTGTGTTTGGTGCTCTCGGGTCTAACATTTTTCGCAGATCACCAGCAATTGCAGACTGTGGAGGAGGATTAACCACTGCACTCTTTACACGTATATAATCTGCAGTATGCAATGGTCTTAGACGACACTCCAGGAAATCCATTTCGGGACCAAATTGCTCAATCGTACTACGCATTCCTGTGAGGTGTTCAATATGTTTTTGTACCACCATTGCCCTTCGTGTAACTGCCTCCTCCCACGTTCTGGCTGACTGTGATCCACGAACAATTATGTGCGCAAGGAAATTATCTCGGTAACGTACAGATAGGGTGGCCGGCACAGGCCTGGCATACTCAATCTCGCGGGCGATTAACGTTATCGTTAAAAAGATAATTTCTCCGTTGCCCTCTAAGGCAAGTGTTATTCACACAATTGTGCCCTGCCGGAGCCAGACCTCTGGCGAAAAAACGCCAAAGGGACCAAATTGGCATAGGAATCAAACTGGCCAACGGTCCTTGGCTTATCCCCAAATCCAGTGGCTTGTAGGAGCTGGATACTTGGCGCAACAGGCAACCATTCAGCACGGGGATTCTACCCAGTGATGCGTCACATCAGTGGCTTGCGACCAACTAAGACATGTCAAAATTGTTAACAAAATCACTGCCTTCATTGGAAAGACATTGCACACATGGAGAACAATTACCTCATGTCGAAAACCATGTACGTTCACGGTTTTCTCAGAAAAAACCCGTGTACGTACACGGTTTTTTGGGTCCTGGAAACCAGTGCACGTACACGGTTTTTTTCTATAAAAATTTCCCTCCCTACACGGTTTTAATGGCAGAAACAGTCGTTGAAAGGGGAGTCCCAACACATGAGGCACAGGGGGTGTTCCTAGCCGCGGTTGGGTGGGTTGACCCCCCCCTCCCCTCCCCCCCCCTTGGCTGGCCACGGCTGGCCAGAAATGGCTGGGGGAAATTTGCCCAAAATCAAGGAAAATGAAGAAAAAACGGCCACACTTGGGGTCCCCAGGGGTGCAAGCCATCCCTTTTGACTTGTGGCTATGAATGCTAGTGCATTTGGGGCCACTAGGTTGCGTGGCCTCCATTTTTCAACACAAAGTTTCTTTTTCAACACAAAAATTGTTGAACGCAAAATTTTCGAACACAAAAATGCTGTGTTGAAAAACATTTTTCAACATGAAATTGTTGTGTTGAACAAAAAGTTTTCCGTTGAATTTTTTTTTTGTGTTGGACACATCATCATCATCATGTGATCTTGAGAGCAGGCAATATGCAAGGCCCAACACAATATGGTGGCTAGGTGGCTAGGTGGTTGGGTGGCTGCGTGGCTGGGCGGCTAGCTAGGCGGCCGCGTGGCTGGGCGGCTGGGTGGCTGGATGGCTAGAGTGATGTGATGTGATGTGATCTTGAGAGCAAAGGCAAAGAGGCAAAATGCAAAAATGCAAGGCCCAACCCAATATGGTGGCTACACGGCTAGGTGGCTGGGTGGCAAGGTGGCTGGCTAGGTGGCTGGCTGGCTGGGTGGCAGGGTGGCTGGCTGGCCGGGTGGCTGGGCGGCTAGAGCCCCCCCCACTGACCGGAACACGCCCACATGAGATCATTGTACTTCATGAAATGAAAACTGGCATCCCCGGACTTACGCGTGATGGATCCAATTGTTTGACGCCCGTTTTATGGATCTGAAAACCCGCATAGAAACTTTTCCAGAAAAAATCCACATATTCAAGATCACATGGCGTGGTATGTTGGGAAACATTTCAACTAAATCTAATTCGGTCCAGCACTGTTGGGGTCCGACTGGGGGGGTGATCTAACCAAATTCAGCAATTGGTCCATGGCCACAATTTCAATCGTCGAGGCCTCACAATTCCTGAACCAATTGTTCTGCTTAGGTCAAAATGAAACGTATCAAACACAATGCAAGCGTGCACAGTAGAGGCTCACCAGCTTAAAAAAGCATTAATCTAAAACACAAACAGTGATGCACAGCAGAGGCTCAACGGCTTAAAAAAGCAGAAATCTAAAACACAAACAACGATCGATTTCCGCCACTACTCGTTCAATACTTGCAAGTGAAAAAAATCAGGTAATAGCTATACGGGACGAAGCACCAAGAACACCGTTTTCAATTGAACATTCAAGAGACTGTAAATTCAGGTAAAATCATGTAAATTCAGGTAAATTAGGAGAACATATGTTTGCTCTGCTACTGTCGAGAGACTTTTCTTCAAGGTCACCTGCAACCCATGGGGCCAAACTAGTGTCACCACCGTCAAAGGTCTACGTCTAAACCGGTGGGCAAGGCATACCATGGGACTCCTTTGCTTCGGCATTGGCAGTTTGCCCGAACTCTGCGGTGGAGGCGGGTGAAGCTCATGTTGGCCATGAGCATAAGTACACACCACACCAAACTCACAATTGCCCGTGAGCCACTTTCGGCAAATCCGTGTCTTGTACCTAGATGGGGAATGAAAATGAGGGTGCCCATTTCCGTAGCCTTGCACCATTTGATGCATGCGAGCTTGGCTTCGAAAGGCAAGGGGCATGGCATATTTTCTAGCATGTCAGGTTGTGCTGGATCACGCGGTGTCTCCTTCTTGCTTCATTCCCTCGTCCCCTACGCCAAGGACATGGTAAAGCAATCTGGGTACGGACAAAGGCGAAAACCTCCAATTCACGGATGGAGGTGAAAAAAACGCTGCAACGGTTTCATGTGGTTCTTCGAAACCATTCCTTGCCAATATGACAATGAATGATCTTTCTCACTCGCTTTCCTCTTTTGAAGCAAAATTTTGTAACATGAAGTAATTACGATGCAACACGTGTCATCATACCGTAACGCGATGTAAAATGGAATCATCCTTGTTGGGAAGCTATGCAAACCTCGGACCCCTTGCCACGCCGAGGACACCGACCACACAATGACACAATGGGGTGTGAAAAGCCGTAGCTAGTGATCGCCAGCCCGTGAGAAATCTCGTTGGAACATTTGGAAGTAAATCCATCAGGGGGAATCGCTCTACAACCACGAAGCCCAATCACACTATTTTTCCCACCTCCATTTGCGTTTGTAAAATGAGAGTCGACTCTCCCAATGAAGCGCATGCAAACGATCGCCTTTGCTCATCGTTGCCAGGGCCGATCTCAACAAAATGGTGCCACTTTGGTTTCCAGGCTTTTTGCATGCACAAGTGCCCCATGTTTTTGTGGCCAACGCTGCCGCAATGTGTGCACATGTCTCCGACTATCTAGTCACACAGGCAAAGCACTGGATCTTCCGTGGACAATTTGGCAGAGCCCGCACACGGGGGATGATCCATCGTTTTGTTTTTGAGGCCTTGTCCTTGATCGGTGTGCGCTTCTAACCACCGAGTGCGTCACTCAATCTTTAACTAAAAATTGGGTAGCTGAATAACGACGAAGAGGATGTCCCAAAAATGTATTGGAATTAACCATCCATTGATTTGGCTCACGTCTTGTATTTGGATCGTCCTTGCGACTAGAAGAAGGAAGGTCAAATCTGCAGTGCTTTGGCATGGAGTATGCTTTTCTTCGACGTGCGTGTGATGTCGGTGCCGCTCGGGTAGTTGGTTACACAATGCAAGGGCAGGAAGCATCCCTTCATACGATGCCCAATCATCACTCTAACGCAAGTCGTGATGGTGGCATGCTACAGCCCCAATCGGGCTTATTAAAGGAACCATAAAACACTTCCCAAAATAATCACATACTTGGCGGGATCTCCCAAAACAATGCCTCGGAGATTCGTGCCATCTTGGTAACTTTGTCTGGATTTGTCAGCTTTCAGGTGGCACATTTACGATCAATGAGGGTTGTTGATGCACCGGCTGGTAGTACTCAAAATCGTTACGTTCCTTTGTCGCACTCGCTAGACTTCGAGCGCTAGCACGTGGGAGGTCCTCATCCGAAACGTCGATGCCGATGCTATGAGGCTTCTGACTCAACCTCATCGCCAACAAGGTGTCCTCCAGTCCTCCATATGAGGTGAACGAAGACATCGGTCGAGAACTCTAAGGTTTTTTGAGATTTTTGGTCCCAAAACAAAGAGCAATTTCCAAAATTGCAAACCACCCTCATAGAAATGCACACAACTATTCACCCTTATCAAGCTAAAGCTTTTCCTCAATGGTGCAAGGATGCGACGCCATGCAATCCCAATGCATTCACCAAACGTGTCTCGAATGAAATGTCGCAAACATTATTGTGCCTTGCCCATCACAGTCCTCCAAGGAGGAGGACGTTGAGAACATGAGTGTCGTTCTTTCACACATAGTTGAGTTGCCGAACAAACACGTAACACAAAGCCAAAGCAAAAGCTACAAATGAGACCAAGCTGCCCGGAACCCGAGTAGATGCTCAATGTTGTGTTATCCGTGGAGTGATGGTTTCGTCGACAAGCAACAATTCGCAAGCAAACATGGCAATCAAAACAGCTTGAGCCCAAACACAAACACTTCAAATTGTTTTCGGAGAGCGAGGGTTCCGAAGCGTGAAAATATATGTTTGCGGCCCTCCGTAACCAAGTACTTTATGGTGAGGAACCCGAGGTCTCCAAAAAAGGGCCGCGAAGCCCAGCCTTGGATGTGTTTTGACCATCACAAATTGAACATCCTAGGGTCGCATTTATGGAATGCGTGGCAACCCTACGAGGCAAGGCCTACGAGCGGTAGAGCATGCGGGGGGTCAGTGACGACTTTATCACGAAATCCCTTGCTTCAAGCACCAAAATACGGTTTAACTATCTTGAGCCTTGCTAAACGTTGACATTGCTGCCGCCACAATTAGTCTCTTCACCCACTAGGTTTAACCTACAAATCGTAGGATAGGCTCTTGGCCAGGTTCCAGAACTGGAACTTACCTTGAAACTCAGAAATATACAAAGCCGTTTCTTGCAGCAATGGTTGCCATAGCACGAAACCAAAACCAAAAGAATCATCGCCACTTCACTATCACTGTTGAAGCACACGACATTTTTACCCTAGTGCATGCACGAAACACGACACCTCAAAGCCACAAACTACTTGCCAAAACGGACAAATGCCTAATGAAGATGTAAATAAGTTAAATAGTGTTTTGAGCAAGCTCAAAACACGAGACTCGTCAGAGGGAACAGGACATGTAGCAACACAAAAGCGGTTGCCCGAAGCTAATTAATTAAGGAAGAGAGTGTGCACAAACTTGGAGTTTATTGGTTTGTACAATTCGGGTTCGATAGGGGCCTCCCTACCTCCGTTTGGTTGCACCTCTCCCTTCCCCTTCATAAATCGCTTTCGTTGTCTTGTAGCTGTCACTCAACAATGCACATGGACCTCTCAAAGCCGGGTTTGAACAATTAGGGTCGCCGTGGCAGCCAACAAGCATGGGAGCTGCGCCTAGCCGCGGCTGGGTGGCTGGGAGTAGAGGGGATCCGGTGGTGGAAAAGCTGGAAATGGGAACCCGACTTTGAGAGGTCCATGTGCACAGGAACATCCAAAATCAGAAAATTGAAAACCCACGATTGTATCCACTGAATGGCGCGTCGCATGCGCCTGACCAGTCGTAACCGCCGAGTAACGGTATTGCAGCCACCACAAACTGGTACGCGTCTGTGGAGTACCCCAGTAAGCCAAAACGCGGTGGACTAGCGCACCGGCGGACCTCTTCCCGTGCCTTCGGGTAGATCTTGCTGAAGATGCCATCAAACCAGTTCGCCCGGACCCTGCTGTGGAGGCGGGTGAAGCTCATGGTGGCCCCTGTCGGTAGCTTTTTTTGATTATTGCCCTCTACTGTCCTTTTGTGATACTAAAATCGCCCCCGCGACCGCTGAAATAGTGCAGGCGGCGACCATGTTTTCTCGGTTACAGAGGGAGTACTGAGTTGCCCTGGGGTCGCCCAGACCCTTTGCTTTTTTTAAAAAAAATTTGGACATGCTTGGATAAATCTACTCTACTGTAAATGTGCAATCCAAGTTGCCGCTTGCTTGTTCCATTCCAGTGCCGAAGAGGCCTAGTTGCCTGTGGTATTTTTGTGTTTTGTCGCCAGAAATCCGGCTTAAGTTGGTTTGTCATGTCATGTCATTCTCCCACCATTAAGAACCGCCGTTATTTGGGAGGGGAGGTTTTTTCAGGTAGCAGATGCCGTTGGGTTTCCGCCGTTTTTTATCCCAGGACCGTGAAGGGAACAAATGAATACACTGCCTCAAAAATGGCGCTCCAGATCCCCCCGATATATTCGAGGCCGCCCTGCATCTTTGGACTTCTGGTAGGCACAGCGAAAAGGGGGCAAAGCGCCGAAGGGTGGAAAGGGAGGAGGACGAGGAAGAGGAGGAGGAAGAGGTAGACATGGATGAGGAGAGTGAAGGGTGAAAAGGAGGATGAAGAACGGCATGAGGTGATGTCGGATAGGGAGGATGGTGAGGAAGAGGAAGAAGAGCGAAGGGAGGAGGAGCAGGAGGAGGAAGAAGAAGAGTACGTTGAGGATGAGGATTGGCCCATGGTCTAGTGACCTCCGGGTGGGTTGTCATGGCCATGATATGTTTTGCGTGTTCTCTTCACATAATGCTTACGTGTTGCTAACGGGGTTCTCCCAAGCATAGCATCTATGTGACCTACGCCTCGTGAATGAATTGTTGAACACTTGTTAAGGTCGAAAGACGCTTGATCACTCTCTCTCTGCAGTCTATGGGCACAAGCCACTTTTTGTTGTTTTATGCTTGTTTGCATGCCCCACTGACGAGCCCTTGCAAGTGACTTCACGAGAATTCATTAATATGATGATGCTCTCATTGTCGTGCCACTGACGAGTCCTGCGTGTTGCCTCACAAGCGTAGTCACGGAGATGCGTGATGATGGTGACTGGTAAGTCAAGTGACATTGGGTTGGGTGTGACTATTGCACGACTTGGTACCACCTTAGGTGTTCGGGAAGACGAATGGATGCGCCCACAATACAAAAAGGAGATGGAGGAAGAAGACACAAGATCGGTGTTTTTCAAAACCACACCAGCTTCATTTCACATGGCATGTGGGTTTGGTGGTCCGTTGAACGAAGTATGTGCCTCACTTCATGTCAATTCATTGCCTTTCATGTGTTTCCGAGCTAGGAGGGGCAATTGGGACATTGCTAGGGGCATTGGTACCATGTTACAAAGGTTTTCACACAAAAACTCAATATCGGCCCAAAGTGACCCTCAATTAGAGCAGCGGCCTCAATTCAAGCAGTTAACCTTAGCTTGTAATTGAAACATTCAACCATTCCAAAACCGCCACAACCATCCAATTTATTGGCTTGAGATCCTGGTAGAGACAAAAGCGAAAGCATGGCGTGCTTGCACGTCATATTCTGATATTGTGTCATGGAACTCTACAAAGTAGTTCACAATAAGGGCAAAAAGGTCTTCAATAAGTTTCATGGCTTTTTTGTTCCAAAACCTTCAATGCAGCCATCGTACACGAGACCACACATTGAATACTAGTGTTCGTTTCATCGGGAAAAGGGGAGGCATTTCAATGCAAGCCTACCGAAACAAATGTACTTGCTTTAGTCTTTGTGGTGTGCAACTCTTCGGTGTTTGGGCAACTTTATAGGAGCCTGCAAGGCAACTTTTGGAAGCTTTGTGGCCTCGAGCTCCTAAACACCCAACGTGAATAGAACATAGGGCGTTGAGGAAGGCCATCAACGTGAGGCCCATTCAACTTGTGGGGCACAAACGAAAGCTTGTGTGAGCCCGCACATTGGGAGGGAAGCCTCCTCTCGTGGACTTATTCCAACGTTGTTTGGGGGGACTCGTGCAGTGTGTGTGCAAAAAAGGGAGGGGACACATGGGGCATATGTGCGTTGAATGCATTGATGCATGACACATACATGCATGGATATGTGATGCATGACAGCTCAGGGTACAACAGGGTTAGTCCAAAGAAGAGCCGGGTGCAGCCAACAAAGTTACCATGGGATACCACAGGGGATTGAGAGGATACCAGAGCAAGCGGTGATGTGTGCAACACACACAGTAAAGGATCGATGAGTATGAGGGCGAGGATCCCCAAGACACACCGGTGGATGTGAAATGGGGCCGAGAGAGCAAGAAAAAGCGTTGGGGTGGGGCAGGGCAGATGGGGACCAATTTCCAGGGCAAAATTTTCGATGATCCAACCAAGGTTGACCCCACATGCGCTCAGTGCACTCAGTGCCTTGTCACCCGTTTCCAGCTTTCCGGAGTATGCTCTGCTGTCCAAGGCTTTCTTTGTTTGCTTGTCCAATCCTTGGAGAGACCCCAGAGGCCTATGGTTACGGCAAGAACCATCATCGACTAGTGCAGCTTTGCAAATTGGTGATTTCTTTTTACACCACATCAAGAGGAACTCCCCCATGGTCACTTATTCTTTTTTCTGCCGTTGAGCCTCGGTTGTGCATGCTTGCATTGTGTTTCATACGCCACTAGGCCCATTTTTTCTTTCAAGATGCATGTCCCCATTGTTTGTTGCTCCTTGATGGCATGCCACCTTGTCACCGGATGCGCATTTCTCTTCTTTCAAGATGAATGTGCCCAAGATTGTTGGTTGGTTTGTGCTGGACACCATGTCAATTCACCCGTGCGCTATCCCAATTTTTTTCAGCATGAATTTGCTCTTTGTAGCTTTCTCAGTTTGCCCATAAGGCAACCGTTTCCCTTGTAAGCTATTGATTGCATTCCACAAACATTCCACGGGTTGCCAAGTCTTTCAAGATAGATGGATGTGCTCTTTGGTTGCTTTGTGCTTGTGTGGCAGGCATTGGGGGGTGGGGGGTTTAGAGGGTAAGTGATCCAAAAGTGATCCATCGATTTCCTGCACCATTTTGTCACTGTACTTCCATTATAATTTTTTCTATTTTTTTGCCTTCCTACACGGTAATTGATGAGTTGACTTTACGATTTTGGATAATCTAGCGTTTGCTCATGTCAGATTTTGGTCCCAAGTACTTTCATACCAATGAATCACCCGTGTCCTTGCAGAAAGCTACAACTCAGGCCACCAGGTTTCTTTTGCTTTGCATGTTTGCTCTGTGAACAGTCCCTGTGGAGTTCGAGCCTCCGTTCACGCTAGGATGGATCTGAGACCAACACCAAGGCGGTTTGGGTATTATGTTATGTTCTATTCTTTTACTAGTATTCTTGTACTACATTCTTTCAAGATGAATGTGCCCAAAATTGTTGGTTGGTTTGTGCTTGCATACAACGGCAATTCTGTGGTGCGGCATCCCAATTTCGTTCAACACTTTCTATATTTGCCCCTAGGAAAACCGCTTCCCTTGTTAGCTATTGATTGCATTCCACAAATCACAGGCCGCACCAAGTCTTTCAAGATAGATGAATATGCTCTTCGGTTGCTTTGTGCTTGCACGGCAAGCAGTGGGGGATGGGGGGGAGGTTTATGGGGTAGGTGATCCGGATCAGTTTTGGATCCACTACACTAGGCAGTGGGGGGGTTCGAGGATGGTGATCCAACAGTGATCCATGGATCCATGGATCATTCGTGCGCACTGTATCTCCAACTATATGCTCATGTTCTTGTGGACTTGTGGATCAATGTTGTGTGCCTTGCCTAAACTTTGGACCATTTTCTTGTACGTTTTTTTGAAGATAGATTGTTGACCAATTATGTGTGCCTTTGTGTACCTCTTTTTTTGTGGGAAGTTAAATTGTTGGACCATTTCTCTACTTCTTAATTGCATGTCACACTAGGTCACTGGGTGCGCTTTGGACAATTTGTTTTGAAGATGAATTGGTGGATCATTTATTTGCTCTGTACTTGCATGTTGCACTCGGTCACTAGGTGCGCTTTGAACAATTTTTTTTTGAAGATGAATTGGTGGATCACTCATTTGCTTTTTATTTGTATGTTACACTAGGTCACTAGGTAAACTTTGAACAAATCGTATGTGCCGACCTTCTTTGTGTTCGCATGGTTCCATGTGTGTGCACTTTGCAACCCTGGGTTCGTGAGCCCCTAGGGGTGTCTTGGTGAGGCCCCACGACTATCCGCATGTATAGATGGATGGTGTGGAAAATTGTGGATCATTTTGCTCGGCAGTGGGGGGGGGATGGTTAGGGTAGGTGATTTGTGACCCAAGGCTCAAGCTCGGGGGCTGGGTGGGGTGGGGGGAGGTTATGGACCCCACGGATTAGTGATCTGCGGACTACCTACTGCATCTTGCATGCCAACCCAATCCATCGGCGCTGTAGCTTTGCTTTCAAAATGAACTTGCTCAAAGTCAGTCGCTTTTTGATTGCATGTCACACCGGTTGACAGTCACATGGGGCGCTTTGTCTTGCAAGATGAATTTGCTTTTTGTTGGTTGTCGTGTGTGTGCAACCCACACCATGTGAACACGAACATTTTGAACTTGTCGTTTCAAGGTGACGGAAAAAATGAACGGTGTTGATCATCGGTTCCCAAGAGGAGCACACGAGACAAAACGCTGGTGACACATTCCTACAAAACGGAATTTTGGAATGAGCAAAATCCGACCATCTTGTTCGACGTAACTGTCAAGAAGACATCGTGTGCATTGTGTGCCCTATGCTTAGCCTCTGGCAGGCCGACACCACTTTCAGTGGGGGGGGGGGGTTGGCGCAAGGCCTCGATCAGTACCCGAGGCCTTGTGCCTTGTGCCTTGTGGGGGGGGGGGGGGAATAGGCGAGTGGGTGGGCCTAGAGGTTCCACATCGCACTGATGCTCCTCATCCCCGCCAACCGCCAACCCCCTATCACAGTTACTTGCTACACCCACTGCAAAACCAGCAAGCAAACAAACAAGAGTTTTTGTACTTGTTGCTCGTCCCCTGCCGCCTCAGTGCACCCCCAAGCAAGGGATTAGAATGGCTCCGACGACATAGGCAGAGGGGGGGGTACCCCCACCATGGACCCGCTAACCCCCCTTGGTCCCATATTTCATTGTGCCCTTAGCTCCCTCAGGAGGGGTGACTCTAACCGAGGCCCAGTGATGTATTAGAACGGCCGTACACAGCCAAAGTTTTGCTTCGGTTGGCGCCTTTGGCGCCAAGAGATTTTGAGCTTAAAATTTTTCGACCCACCTTCGGCGGCGACCATAGGGGGATCCTAGGAGGAGGGGGGTCCCAGCCAAACCCCCCTCCCATGCCCCCCCTTCAGACCCCCTCCCCCCCTTCTAATCCATCCTTGCCACGGCCCGTCTTGTCATTTTTGATGAGGGCCTCCTCGGGCCTATGCGACACATTAGAAGAGACATGGGGTTCTTTGTGCTGGAGCCCCAACAACAGCCGCAACACGCCCGCCAAAAACACCCTTGCTCCCTTCCTCCCCCGCGCTCCCGCGCTTTGGTAATGCATGACCAATGAAGATCAGTGTTCCGAGATGTCGGAGAGGTAGAACAATGATACACGTTGTCCTCCCGATTGCGTTGTCGGAGACGTAGAGCAGTGATACACGTTGTCCTCCCGATTGCGTTGTCGGAGAGGTAGAGCAGTGATACACGTTGTCCTCCCGATTGCGTTGTCGGAGAGGTAGAGCAGTGATACACGTTGTCCTCCCGATTGCCTTGACAACTCACAATGGTGCAAATTGTCTTGTTTTGCAGGTCATCGCCATGGCAGCCTCACGAGTTTGTTGTGGACAATTCGCGCATAGGTCTCGCATGTAGGCCAACGGGCGTAACTATGATGGATGTGAAGGGGATAATCAAGACGCAAGGGTCCTCTTGCACCCGGAACAATGTGCAGTTTAATGGAGCCCGCGGGGCTGCCCAGGGTACCTCGGCAGCTTGGGCTCCCCACGGCACCGTGCCTATGAATGGAACACTGGGCAAGGCCTTCATGTTGCGCACCATCCGCGATGCGCTAGCGGAGGAAATCATGGAGCTTCAACGCCGTGGTGTCTCCCCCGAACCAACCCTCCCCAACCCCACCATTCCGAACGCGGATACTCCTATCGACACGGATGCGCCTGATACGCCGGCTGCAGTTTTTGAAAAGCGAGGAGACAGTGAAAGATTGGTCTTGCACCATCCCAGCGATGAGCAGGTTGAGTCAGAAACGAAGGCCTCCGAAGAACACATTGGGAACACAGCAGATGCGCACGGTATGGCTGACCCACGCATGCGCCCTGCGAACTACATCCTAACAGGACGCGCCTGACGCGTTCCCAAGTGTGACGCGGACCCGCCTGAAAGCGGCGCGGCGCCGCCGCACCCAATGCTCCTCTTGCCGCCAGCTCAATTGCACTGTGCAGGATTTTTTTCGGGGCCAAGGCACTCACTTTTACGTGTTTCACTCGCCCTTTGCTTGTGTGGGTACTCCTGCCGTTTCAGTAACCGATTCTAGGTTGTATGAGCCAAAACGTGTGCAAATTTTTTTTCGAGGGTCGCGGGCGGTCGCGGGTGGTGAGCCCCCCTACGTTCCTCCGCCCAGGGTCCTCCGGTAGGGGGAGGGGGGGGCGTGAGCTGGTGTATGGCTCTACGGTAGTGACCGCAGTTTCCCACTAACAAGAGGCGGTGAAGTGATGGCACATGCCGCATCATGCCTATTAAGAACGCTCTGGGCTCCTTGTATCACAGAGGCGCAAGACTTAGTGCCAAGGTCTCGTACGAAGCCCGAGGAGGACACTGCCGTTGAGACCATGGCCGACCACTTTCTGCCTGAGTCCCAACACAACTCGGCGGCGACGGAAGGCGTTGCTCGCGAAGGTGTGCAACGTGCGGAGTGCTCAGCTGAGGTGTCCCACAATTGCAACGCGGACCTCGATCGCGTGACCGATGCGATTCAACAAGCCGCTGCCGTGGAATTGACAAGGAAGCAGGCGACAGACCAACTTGTGGACCGACAGCACGAGGAGTCAGGCAGTGCAATGCCACAGGGGAAGCAGGGGAGCCACGATTTGCTGCTGCTTGAAGGGCGGCACGAGGTGGGGATGGCCGCGCTTCGTGAGCAGCAAATTGTAGCGTGGGCTGCATTACAGGGCTTCGAGATGCTCCTGAGGCAACGAATCTCAGATGAAGCAATTTCGTCGCGTGTGCAGTCGTATGTGCGTGCCAACGGGCTCATCGGTGTGCCCCCCTCGGAGACCGAACATGGGGAAAAGGGCACGGACGGCCACGTCGCGGTGGCGTCTGTAGAGACAAGCGGAGCCACTGGTGCTGCGGCGGTTGTGGAACCGGGCGCCGATGCCACGGAGGAGCCAAAGAAGGCGTTCGCGGAACGCTCCGAGGCCCAGCGGCTCATTACCCTCGGAATCCAAGTCGAGGAGACGTGGTCGCGCGCGCAGTTGGAGGAGCAGGCGGGCCTCGAACATGAGGAGATGCCGGGACGTTTTGCCGTGATTCGGGAAGAAGAGAGCCGGTGGAAGCAACTGCTGGGGGCAGAGGTATGGAATTGGACCGCTGTTGTTGAGCATCAGAACACGCAGTCGGTGCAAGGCACGCCTCAAGCGCTGCGGCAGGGCGAGCTGAAGCCTCCAATGGATCAGGATGGTCCAGAAGTAGCCTCTTTACGGGCTGTGGGGGCGGAGGCCAGGGTGCAAGCGCCCCGAGACGAGTCCGGGTCCACACCGGAAGCGGCGGCGATGCCCCACACGCACGCCGCGATCAGCGCCTTGGTTCGGGATCAGGTGGTCCAACACCACGAGCTGTTGCAGGCCCAGTTCCAAACCTACCGGATGCTGTCGGAGACGGAACGCCGCGAGAGGCACGCGCTGCAGCAGCGGGAGTGGGACCAGCAGTCGCGCCTGAGTCTGGCTTTGAGGGATCTGCAGGCGACCGAGCCCGTGTCGAGGAGGGACATCCGCGATGCGCAGCACTGCGGACGCAGGCAGATCCTCGTCCACGCCCATGCGGACGTGAGCCTATTGGAGGTGTTGGAACTCGAGGCCGTGGAGCGACAGACACTCGACAAGACCCAAATGGATGAGGGCACGAAGCTCAAAGTGATGCAGACGTTTGAGGCGGCGCAGATCCTGCTGGAGAAGCACAGCATCCAGGCCGAGGACAGCCCCACTGCAGAGGCCGGGACCGAGAAACTGGCTGTCGCAGGCGCGCTGCCCCCGGTGCTGGTGACCCCGACCTCGGCCGATGGCCACCGCTCTTCGATCCAGTTCGACCCCACTCAAGTGTGCAAGGAGATGCAGATCGGGGAGGAGCAGCGCGTGGCGGCCGCGGGCTCCGGCCCCACGGCTCCCACCGACGACCGGTGTGCCGCCGCCCGCGCGCAGACGGCCACCCCGACCTCGGAGCTGAAGGCGCTGCGGGAGGAGCTCCTGCTGCTCGAGGCCGAGGCCGAGGAGCCGGGGCCCTGCGGCGCCGCCCACGTCCCGCCGGCCCCCCCCCCCCCCGCCGCCCCCCTGTCAAGAGCCCTGGGCCTGTCCCGGCCCTGCCCGGGCCAGCCCCTCTCCTCCTCCTCCTCCGGGCCCCGATGGGGCAGACCGGGGGTACGTCACGCCGACTGCCCCTCCGGAGGGCCCCCCTTCCGGGTCCGGGCGGAAGAGTTTCGTCCAGAGCCTGCGCGACGCCACGAAGCACTACGACATGGCGGGCTTCGTCGTGGGCCCCGAGACGAAGACGGCCTGGCCGCCCGCCTCGGACCGGGAGCGCAAGCTGCGCGAGATCGAGCGCGAGCTGTCCGAGGCGGAGACGGAGTGGCAGCGGGTGCACCAGCGCAAGCAGCAGCTGCAGCGGTCGCCCCGCGTCCCGCGCGCCCCCGGGGGCCCGCCCCGCGGCGCCGGCCCCGCAACGCCCCATTTCGCGTCCCTCCACTTCGGGAGGTCCCGGCGCTCATCCGTCCCCGCACAAACCGGCGGTGCGCACTAACCCGAGTCGCCTCAGTCCCACCCGGTACCGACCCCACGCTCCAATTTGGCAGGCTACCCTCTGGGGTGCCGCCTTCTGTATACCCCCTGAACAAGCAGAGCGAGCCGAACCCCAAGGGCCATAGAAACCCACCACCAGCAAAGTCCCACATTTTCACCGCTTCCGAGGTCAGTTGCCATTTGGGCCGGTTGCAACCCCTGCATCTTCTGCGTTTGGTGTTCGCTTGTGCATGGAGCAAAACACTGTCATGCCAGCTACCGTCGGAGAAACAAATTGTACGCGGACGAAATTGGTGTGGACAAATTTCGAAGCCCTCTCTCATACCAAATATTTCCTTCAATCTTACGGATACCAGCCAGAGCCTACCAGGAAGTAGCCGCAACCATCCAGAGCCCATCAGGAAATAACAGGACCATCCACCAGGAAGCAACAGCAAGGGGCCTTACACCAAATTTTTCCTTCGTTTCTCGGGAGTGGTACCAAAACCCCTCCTAATTTTGGCCCTCCCCCCGAAAAAAACCCTGAAATTATTCCTCCGATGGTAGAAACTTGCAACACCTGCAAGACCGAATCGGGGTGGGACTTGGGAACAATGATCACTGGTCTACTCCTTGAAACGACCCTGGCCTCCTTCCACCGTCAGCACGCAGCCGTTTGTGCAGACCCGAAAGACTCTGCCATGCCCAACGTTTTTTTTTTTACGATGGAGGAATGCTGATGCCTCAGAGGACGGGCCGGGCCACACAGTGTACGGCGTACGCCATGTCCTGCATTCTTGAATCCAGGCGTGCTGCGGCGCAACGACGTGGAGCGTCCTGTCGTGCCATGCTCCATTTGTGCGTTTCTTTCGCGAAACTGGCTGCAGTGCGCCATTGGGAGGGTCCGGTGTTTGGTGAACATCAAATTAGAGGACGCAACCGCCCATGCCCTGGCTCGAAGTAACCCCGAAACCTCTAAACAGTAGCCCCCTCCTTCATGCCGCACGTGCGGCGGGACTCGTTTCTTTTTCCATTGGTGATGAAGCGCAAGTCCGTTGCACGGGCTGCAGAGCCTTTTTTCAGGTCGAAAATTCTGTCCGGTCGCGTTGGGCATGATGCCTTTGCGCACAGTCCCCTCCCCCCTCCATATCCCCCCCTACCATTGGTAAACAGAATGGTCCGGAGTATTCCATGGACCAGTTGTCATCATATCTCACAAACAACCCTACATTGCATTGGTTGATGGTGCACACGAGTCGCGGCTGGTGACCTGCAAGGTCTCAGCCATGTGAGACGAAGGGGCCACAACCACAAAATTCACTGAGATTGAGACTCTTTCCGTAGCCCCAATTCACGTGCGGTGCACTTGCGGTGCTTCCACTCCAAATCGACACCCATCATTGAACGGCACGAGCCTGCAGTGGGGAAGTGCCCGGACCCAATGTTACTCTTGGCACTCCATATGCCCTAAGCCCTGGGGTGTGGGCTCCTTGCAATGCGCACTGCTATTGGAACAAGACCAAATCAACTTGGCAAAGCAGTAGTGCAAGACTCTTCACATTACCATAGAGAGTCCCCATCCGCCCTCCTGCAGCTAAGTAGTATTTGTTCCCTTGCATACTCTCACATACCCTATTACCCTTACATACAAAACAGACAATAAAATTCACCACTTGTATGCAACATCCGCGGAGAATTTCATTTTCGGGAAAAATAAATTACGGTATGTCTCCTCCATTGCCACAAGCGGGTAAAGAAGGGCTCCGCTGCGGCACGATAGAGGCCGTGCATATCATTGCATTCCTGTGCCCGCTGTGCACAAGTGTCCCTCTTATCAGTGTCAGTATCAATATCAGCATCAGTGTTGGTAATGGTATCAGTATCAGCATCAGTGTATCAGTATCAGTGTATCAGTATCAGTGTATGGAGTATCAGTATCAGTATCAATATCAGTGTATCAGTTTATCAGCGTTCTATTTGTTATTGTTGTTGGCATTTTGTCTAAATTTCAGATTCTTTCCTGCCCTCCTCATGACCTGGGCCTGCCCTCCCGATGTTGTTGTCGCCCTACCCATAACCTGGCGCAAACCAGTCTAGTGATGCATGAGTCCCCTGCAGGCTTTGCAGCTTAGCGCTGTCTTTTTTGACTCGAGCACCTTGACCAGACCCCTGGTTTGCAGTGCCATTTGTCCGTGCACACCATGCCTTGAGACGATATTCACCCCTTTTTGGCTTCGGTACTTGCGCCTGTTTCATACTCCCCATTGATTTCACTACCCAAAGTGCCAATGTGCTGTAATAGCAGGCCCCACGCAACGTAGGATGTGTGGCCGAATCATCAAATTTTGGTTCATGAATCCCGATTTTTCGCTGCATTTTTTATTTTCGTTGGGCAGCTGATCACTGCTAAAGAGCTTGGAGGCAGTGCATAACCCATGCAGATTCTAGCCCTCGGGCCAGTCATGTTGAGTATGAGGCTCCGCAGTACTGTGACCAGGTGGAGCAGGGCACCGCACACACTGGTAAAATACAACACTAATTGTGCATCGATATTGTATTGTAAATTGATATCCTGCCCCTCTGACTGCCAACGCCAATGTTTTACCCCCAATCTTGCAACATGCACGGGGCTGCGCGGCACAACTCCGCAAACTCGCAAATTCTTGTTCTACTGTGCAGCAAAAACAAAATGATGCATGAACATCCATCATCATTTTCCGCAGCACTGCACACACGAGTCTGCACTCCTCACTTTCACCCACATTTTCCCTAGCACTTTACCTGTTTACCTACCAGTCCTATTGCAAATCTTCAACACTTTGACCATTTTCAGGAGCCAAACGTGGGCTGTATGTGGTGCACATGTGGTTTCCAGCACTCATTCCGCCACCATTTGCATTCTTTGGGTATCGGGATTGGAGAGGGCACTAAGCACCCCACGATGTGATGCACACTGAATTTGAAGGATTGAAACATTCTTATGGTGGTGCGTGCTCAACCCCTTTGCGTTGAAACCCGTTTGATTTGGTGCCCTAGGTTGGCCAATCCAAGCGGTGGGCATCTGACTGTGATGCAATTCTGTACAATGAATTGAAATACGACGAAATTCTATCCATCATATTTAACAATTCGTTTGTGTGGATGGCTGCAGGCACCACAGATCACAAATTAGAAAGGGGTTCACAAGTGTTTTCTTTTTGTTTGTTTTGTTGAAACAGTTTCTTACCCCCCCCCCCTGTCGTTGCCCCCCCCCTTTGTTGCTGCCCCCCCCCCCTTCAGAAGTGAGAATCACCCCCCCCCCCCCCCGGGGCTTTTTGCCTAAAAGCAGCCAATGCCGTTGTGGTTGCTCTTCTTTTGTGTTTGCTCTTGTATACTTCTGTGTGTACCGAAGGAAAGTAATGTTGAGGACACATGGGTGAGATGGGGCATGTAATGCATGAATATAGAACCCTGCAAGGATAGCACCACATTTACAAGCAATGGAGTATACAAAGTACACACCGATGAAAGGGCACAAATGTTGATAACAACAAAAAAAATTGCCAACATGGGCTCTAATAGCATCACAAAGCTGTAGAAGGGGTGAAGGATACATCCACGTCATGCTCCAATTACGTGCACAAGCCCGGAAAATGCCTACACAAACGTTTCCACAGAAAAACTGGTGACGCTGCAAGTCATTGCTTCTCCCCGGGGCATGTTGCTGCCCCCCCCACCTAGAATGTGTCAAGCGTAAGTCGCTTTTTGTAGATTTGGCGTAAGTCGCTTATTCATTTTTTTTTAGCATCACATGTCCACTTTGGCAAAATTTCTTGTCGATGGGATTCCTAAACTCGGCAAATGCTGGAGTGAGTATTCTTATGCTTTCACGGGCCGTGCCCCGCTTCCAGACGCGTGGATGTGGCAAGAAAGCCAGGCCATTCACGAGGCGGCCACGTTTTTTGATGCAGGAGATGCCCTCTTTTTTCATCATGGGGAGAAGTCCAAAAAAAGGGGACGCAACGGCGAGCGGGTGAGGACATACCCTCTTGTTGATGCCGCAACAGTGGCTTTGTGGAATAAGACATTGCGAAAGATAGAGAATGGCAAATCGGTGCAATGGAACGATTTTGTTACCTTCATGTCAATCCACCGGGTCAACACAGAGTGTTGCACTTGCCCAACATACCGGACATATGCCATGTGTGAAGGCGTCTTTTTGTGGCACATTGTGAAGGTTCCCAGGCTTCAAGGTTCCCAGCCAGTAGTCCTGGGAATTGATTGCTCAACGGCCCTTCAAGTTGGGACGTGTGGAACGCTTGGTCACTACACGGGCAGAACCACCAAAACAATCTTCCTCAAAGAAAGCCCACAAGAAGGGCCCGAAACAACGAGGTCCGCGATCCAGCACGGATGGTGCAACATCAGATGCGTCCGAGGATGCTGTGGCAGTGCTCTCCAAAGGCGACTCCGCCCTGCATAGGAAGACGTGGCACCAATTGAACCTTTTCCGCCCCCCTTGGACTTGTGGGCAGTGCGAGCGAAAAGTGTACCTGTGGTGCATGCACTGCGAAGGCTTTGGTTTTTGCTTGACCACAGTGGAGTGCCCCATGCGAGGCCGCATCCCTCCTGATGAGGATGCGTGGTTGTACCGCAAGTGGAAAACGGAGGTTGACGTGGATTCCCTCCTGCAAGCCACCTTGCCCCGTGGTCCTGTTGAGAATGAGGTGGACTCGTACGAGGCGTTCGTACTAGCCGGTAGGGTGAGTGAGCTTTCAAATGCCGCCACTCTAGAGCAAGATGCTGTGGTGCCTGTCCTTGCCACTCCCTCCAACATAGCCAAGCCGTTGATTGCCGGCATTTCCGGTGCAGAGGGTCGTTTGGTAAGCAACAAACAATTTATTCGAGAGCTGGAAGAGTTGCTTGTGAAGGACATCCGGAACGCTTGTGCGCTGAATACGAATCCGCGTGCAAAGCCGAAGGCATCGGACACAAAGTCTAATTTGATTTACAGACGTGTGTTTGCCGACTTCTTGTAGTTCGCCCCACACCATGATGGTTGTAGGTGAAGATTGTACTTGGCCCGAGGTGACCCGGCTCAGGTGGTATCGCTTAGCCGGTGGCGCCGGCAGTAATATAGTCATTTTGATACTGCTTGCCAAAGGCCGAAGGGCAAATTGCATTTTTTGTTTGCAGTCATGATGAGTGTGCTCCACGTTATTTCCGCCATCTGCCGGCGATGAGCATAAAAACCACCCTTCGCGCCACAGCTCCACTGCTTTACCCGTGCTGGAGGTACCCAAAATGTCCGTGGGGGCTATATGCTTCACCTCCTCGGGTAGCAATGGCGGTTGTTGGGTGGTTCTTGTGTTTCCCCGCCCCCCCCCCCCCCTCTTTTTTTTTTTTTTTTTGAAAAATGGTTTTTTTCCCCATACGCGACTTAGGCCAAAAGAAAAGTTTACGCGACTTACACCAAAAAAAATTTCCATCGAAAAAAAACGTGACTTACGCCAAAAAAAAACAAAAAAGCGACTTATGCTTATTTCCACAATCGAGCTACGCTTTCCTCACCTAGAATGAAGAAACATGGCCCCCTTAGCCGCCCCCCCCCCCCTCCAGAAGTGAGAATCATGGCCCGGGCCTACGGCATTGGGGGGGGCGTTGTATGGCAGTTGGCGACGCTTCAACAACTGAGCAGCGCATGACTGCCATCAAGCCCATAACATGCAGCAGCTCTGCATTTCATTATGCTGAACAAGGCAACTGCTGTGGTGGCTGCAGAAAATCAGCTGATTGAGCGTCATTTGGCACACCTCAGCAAGCAATAGAGCAGGGCATGGGCAAACACTAGTTGTGCCTCGTCTCAACTTTTGTTTGCGTCTCCAATGTTTAGGCAGTTTTCCTGTCTTTGTTTTTGTTAACCCATGGACGGGGTTGAGCAGCCTAATCGGAACCAACAAGAGTCAGCCGAGGAGCGGCTGGCGGCACAAGCCAAAGAAATTCAAGATCTCAGAGAGCAACTCGCCCGAGTGGCAGTGAAGGAGGGGCCCCGCCTGCCCCCACTGAGCGTGCCAGAAGTAAACCGAGCCCTCGAGAAGCCCCAGTTGGCACAGTGGATGAGACTCATGCTGTCCAACATCAAGGCGTACGTACGCCTTAGAGCTGGTGAGGTGGGGGAGATCCCCCGACCAAGTGAGTTTGGCGGCCAGGCGACGGAGGCCGCAGTCGACCCAGGAGAGCAGCTGGCGTGGAGGGTCTGGGACTGCGTGTCCCAGTCCCGGGCGGCGTATGCCCGCAAGTATGCAAGGACGCACGGGAAATCCAGCTCCGAGTCCAACCAGTACACCACGCTGGAGGAGGCATGGAAGGAGCAAGGGTCGGCGTTCACGTGGCGGAGCGTGAAATTCAGGGAGGTGGGAGGAGTACTGCAATGGCAGACGAGGCAGGGCGAGTGGATCCCTGTGGACTCGCCGCCGAGCGGAGGGTGCCAGAGGTGCGCGCTGCGGGGCTCCCCCGACGAACGCCACTGGCACTTTAGATGCCCACACTGGTCCTGACAGGACCGGCTGGAGCCCAGACCGGCCGCCCCGGGCTCCGGCATTGCGGACACGGCGGCAGAGCTGCGGGCGCTCGCCCGCCGGTGGGAGACAGCAGCCCGGTCAGACGACCCCTGCTCACCGGAGGAAAGCGCCATGCAGTCCTGGAGACCGAGAATCCGCTCGCAGTACGCGTCCCGACTCCGGGCCTTGGCGGCTTACGCGGGCCGCACGGACCCGCCTGATACAGCCACGGCACTGGCAGGCCTCCTGGCAGAGCGGGCCCAAGCCGGCGCTACAGCGTCGGCCCTGCGGGGTATTACCTCCGCAGTCCGGGCCGTGGAGGACCTCCAGTGGCTGCCCCCAACAGTCACCACCTTGCACAAAAGGATTGCGGCGGGAGCCGCATCCTCGGGCTCTCAGCCCTATCTGTCCCCAGCAGGCTTGGTCCAGCTGGTCGAAAAGGCCAGAGGCTCCAGACACGGAGCGGTGTTCAGCGCATTGGCCATCATCAGCTGGGTATGCTACCTGCGGGTGGGCGAAGCAGCTGGCATCAGGGTTACTGACCTGGCTATGCCAGGCTTTGTCCAGTTTTGGAACTCCAAGACAGGGGAGGAGGGGTATACCACCCGCCCCCTGTACAGGTATGCGGACGGCGTCCGGGCGTGGCTTCATAGCCACATGGTTTCGCTGGGCAGATCCTCAGACATGCTCGTCTGGCAGTCAGGGGAAGCGGGGTTGGAGGCAGGCATGGCCGAAACCCTGGCGAGCACCGCCCGCTCCCGATCCAGGTGGCACGCCCTGCGCAAGGGAGGCGCCGCAGCGACTTGGGCCCGTAAACCAGACCTCGCCTACTACAAATGGTGGGGCAGATGGCAGAGCACGGCCGTGGCGATGCAATACGGCACCAAATGGTCAGACCCGGGAGTCGTTGCCCCTACGGTGCTGCCCGCATGGTCCCCTGACTAGGGGCCTTTGCCGACTCCGGAACGCGTGGGCGTCCTGGCCCTGTGGGGATCCCCGATGTTCCCCAGTATCGCGAGCGCCCTCAACACCCCGACCAAGCGCAAGCCGAGACTTCCGCGAGGTCAGGAGCTGGAATCCACTGCGAGCGGCACGCTTGGGGGAGGAGGCGACGGAGACCAAACCGCGACCGAGCTGGAGCAATCCCCAGGGGACGGCTCTGCTGAGATGGGCCCGGGGCCTGACACAGCTCCTACCCTCCCTCCACTTCCTCCTTTGGCCTCTGCCATTGAGCGCGGCGCCGTGTCTCGGGAAGATGCGGGTCAGCTGTGCACGGTGGCGGGGCCTTTGGTTGCCGTGGGGGGGGGGGCGTGCGGGCCGGGGACGGCAGCCGGGCCCATCAATGTCGATTCCGACGTGGACACCGACGACAACAGCGAGGATTCCGGAAGCGAGCCCTCTGGCGAATTCGCAGTCGGCAGCGCCAGGGGCTCCCCCGGGCGTCGACAGGCCGGAGTTGCCAGGTTCGTTGGGCGGGAGCGTAAACCGTGGTCCTCCAGGGCGGCCGTTGGCCCTGTCAGAGGAGGACCCGCAGCGGGCTCGAAAGCTGGAGTGGTGGGCCGTGTCCACCGCACATACACGGGGCCGCGTCGCGCTAAGGTGGTCCTGGGTGGTACGCAGGCCGTGCGATCCCGGGCCCCCGCACGCCGTCAAGCTGGGAGACCTCGTTTGGCCCAGCAGATCGGAACGCCGCAGCCCAAGCGCTTCAAGCTCGGGCAGGGCGGGCATGTCCGGACGCCGGAGGCACAAGGCCCGGTGGAGGGTGCCTTCGTGGCTGCAGCTGAGCGTCTCAAGGCCAAGGCTTGGGGGCGGGCGGGCCCAGTGGCGTCCCCCCCCCCCCCCTCTGTAAGGGTCCCGACAGGGGTGGGAGGGTGCAGGAACAGCCCCCCCTCTTCCTGGAGTTCATGCAGGCACTCACCCCCCATTTTCACTGGATAGCCGAGCGGGAGCGTTGTGGCTTGTGGATGGTTGCGAAGAGGGTGGATTTGTGGTTGAATAGAGTATTCGATACAGCCGAGGATTTCCGCTTGCAAGGGGCTTTACCCGCTCTCCTGGGCGCCTTGCGCAAGCTCCACCCGGACGCCTGGGAGGCATGCCTCCATATCAACACCTCCCCCATTCCGCGGTTCATGGGGGGGGTCAAGGATGCCATTTTGGACCGGGGATTGGGGCCGATAGGCTCCCACCAGCTCCCTGACGATCTGTGGGACGCTGTCGTACCGCCCTTCTACCGCGGAGGGCTCCGGGATTTCGACGTCGAGCGGGAGTGGTAGGACGGGGATAGGGTGGTCCGAGGGGCAACCAGATGGGTGTCGCAGCAGGTCCAGAGGATAGTGCAGGCGTTGAGGGGGGCGGGGGTCTACGAGGAGACGGCTGACCCCCCCCCCCCCCCGTGTTACCCCTTCGTCATCCCCAAATCCTCCGAGAAGGTATCCTTGATCTTGAGTTGCGTCAAGATCAACAAGAGTGACGGGGGCAAGCCCCCCACTTTTAGATTGGATTCCTGGGAGGATTTGGCTAGGTCCTTGTCGGCATCCCCGCCTGATGTGGACCTCTACGGCCTCCACATTGACCTCAAAAATGCGTTCTGGAGCTTTTGCTTGCCCCAGGGTGCGCGCCAGGTTTTTCGCTTCCGGCCCGCCCCCGGGGCTCCGCCTGTGGCGCTGTCGCGCCTACCATTTGGCTGGAAATACAGCCCCTATCTGTGCCAAACGAGTTTGGCTCGCATTCTCCAGGGGGTGCTGCCCCCCGAGATACTCCTTGTGCACTACCTCGATGACTTTTTGCTCGTCTTCACTGATAGGGAGGTGCTCAGGGAGGCGGGGCGACTGGCAGTGCGTGCCCTGATCGAGGCTGGGTTCCTCATAAGTCCTAAGAGTGTCCTGGACCCGGTGCCTGTGGCGTCATTCCTGGGGAAGGAGCTCGACTTGCAGGCTAGGCAGATCAGGAGCCATGAACAAGCACTGCTCCAGTTGTGGGCGGGATGGCTGAGGCTGGCGGTTGGCGCGGGCAACGACCGGCACCTCCAAAGCTTCCTGGGTTTGCTGAATTGGCATGTGCGTCCGAGGGGATTGGGTTGCCCTTTCGCGGCGGGCGCCTACTGCTGGTTGCGCTGGGGTAGGACGGTGGGGGGAGTCAAACAGCCGGCCCAGGGCTTCCCCCTAAAAATGCTGGGCAGCCTCGCAACATTGGTGGCGGTGGCGGCCGAGCCCTGGCAGGCACCGGGCGGGGAGGCCTGGCGGCAATTGAGGGCCCTCCAGTTTGGGACTGAGGATAGGCTTTCGCGATCCTCTCTGTGGTGCGGGGGCGTCGTCATCTGTGTCGATGGAGCGCGCGATGCGGGGTGCTGGAGGGTGGGGGCGCTCGTGCCGGGAGTGGGTGTGCGTACGCATGTGACACCTCCTGCCCGCTTCGCCAGCCAGCAAACCACGGAACTGAGGGGAGTGGCGTGGGCTGTCACGTTTGCAGTCAGGACAGGACACCGATCTGTTACGGTCTGTAGCGACAGTGAGGCGGCCATTGCTCAGGTCCTCAGACTGCGCGCGACTAGCCACCTGACCCACCACCAAACGGTCCTTCGGTCGTTGGCTAGGGTCCTGTGGGTATCAGGGATCGTGCTCCGCCTCGTGTGGGTGCCCTCGGCGCTTCAGCCGGGAGACCCTATGTCCAGGGTGACGTCAGTGTTCGGAGGCTCACAGGCCAGAGCGGAAGTCGAGGCTTGGTGCACGTGGGATGCATTGCTGGAAAATCTGGGCGAGGCTCGGGTGAGGGGGGTGGTGTGTCTCCGGAGATGCTAGCCCCCTCCCCCGCCCCAGCAGACCAGCGGCGGCAGTGTATGCGCCCTCCATGTAGCGCCCTTTTGCTGGATTGCTACCTCGGTGCACATCCCTCTGGGGCTGGGGTTAGGTAGTGGACCCTGTGGTGGATACCTGGATACGGAGGAGACCTTTTTGGGCCTGCTTCACTCCGCGTCCGGCTGGGGCTGACGGCCGGTTGGTGCGATTTACCCGCCTTATTTGTACGTGGGGCACGGCGACCGTCGTGACCACCTGTGTCTGTCCACTGTGGTGACCGTCGTGGCCGCTGGAGGAGTCCGCCGGGGGTGGCGCTGCTGATTTGGGCCCGGTGCCCGACACGATTCCTGCCCTCCCTCCAATTCAGCCTCTGGCCTCTGCCATTGAGCGCGGCGCCGTGTCTCGGGAAGATGCGGGTCAGCAGTGCACGGTGGCGGGTCCCCTGGTTGTCGTGGGGGGGGGGGGGTTGCTTCTGTTGCTTTGCCTTTTGCTTGATTACTACCTCAGTACACATTCCTCTGGAGCTGGGATCCGGATGTGGGACCTGTGGTGTGGGAACTGGGTACGGCGGAGAATGAATACCCAAGTCCTGTGCAGTTTTCTTGTGCTCTGCTTGTGCAAACACTAGTTGTGCCTCGTCTCAACTTTTGTTTGCGTCTCCAATGTTTAGGCAGCTTTCCTGTCTTTGCCCGCCCACCCACCCACTGACCGGCTGGCCCCCTGAGAGCACCTGCCCTTTCCTTTCCCTTTTGAAACCGATTCCCTCGGGTAGAGTGGGGGATCTAACCGTGCTACAGCGTGTGGACCAGGGTATAGGGTCAGGGTCCGTTTCAGAGTGGGGTCCCGCTTCCAGCGGAGTGGTCCGCAACGCACCCGTCCATACAACCGCCGGTATTCCGGCCTTGGTGATACTTCAGTACTGCTATCCCAAGTCCTGTGCAGTTTTCTTGTGCTCTGCTTGTGCAAACACTGGTCTTTTTCTGTACAGCTGATGAAGGTGGATCCACTCGTCTACGGGCCAAACAGGCTTGTTTGTAGTATTTCGTGGCACCAAAATCTTGAAGCCGTTGCCTGTTTGTGGGGCCATATAAGGAGGGCCATGTTTTCCTCATGTGCCGAATGTGGCTGTGGTGAATCATGGTAACTGTGTAAGCTCTACCAACCACCGGACTTGCCAAGTGTAACGACCACGACCTGCCTTTGCTACAAAAGATTCGGGGGGGGGGTTTCTGCGGTGCACGTTGTTGCCATGGTACAACAAATTGCTTGTCCCCCTGAATGATGAGCCCTAAATGATGATGCAAGCCCTCGTAAAGGGTTTCACACAAGGAAACCATGCACCAAGAGTCGAGTAGGGGCAAGAAGCACAGATTTTGGGTGAGTAACACAGTGCAATATTGTAGTGAGGAAAGGCAAATGCATTGCAAACATCCAGATTTATTGTATTTCTTGGTGAAGTTCAATGCAATACCTCTTTTTTCTGAAAGGGCCTACTTTGGCCTCCTCTTTTAGAGACCTTGTGCACATTGAAATTGCAGCTGCAACCCTCCCACGTCTTGCAATGGACAAAGAACGGCGGAGAATTTCTGCGGAAGACGACAGCATGGGGAGTTTCCTAACCTTGTTTTTTCGTTTTCCAAATTTTATGCAAAAGTAGTGTTGTCATATAACCAAACCCCCCCCTTTTTTTGGGTGAAGGGTTTGCTTAGTCCACGGTATAGTACCCCTCTAGTTGGACAAGCGTTGCCCCTTGGGTTGAGGATATGGACTTATACTCAACAAATTCAGGCACCCACACTTTGGGTTTATGAAGCCAACGCCCAATTGTGGGCCCCCGAGAAGGCAAGGGTGTTGTTGCCACCCGTGATTTTGTCCCCCGGCGAGCGGTGGGGATCCCCGAGAAGGCTGGGGTTATGTTGCCAATCTGCCTACATGTGGGCCACTGCTGATTATTTCACCCGCTTTGAAATGTTGGGGACTCGCTAGACGGCACGGTTTATATAGCCAATCCGCGCACCTGTGGGCCACTTCTGATTTTCTCCCCTACCTGAAACCGCCACATCCTTCAACTCCTCCTCACTGGGGTAGTAGGGCAATTTGGACACTTGATCGTCTTGTATCCGCTTGTCGTCTTGTATCTGTATAGGCGAGATGCCAAGCGTGACCTACCCAACCAATGAGCGCCTTATTGCACTATGCCATGCAAACACGATGTGTGGACAAAACAAGGCTAATTAGGCATGTAGATTAAGACGATCAATGTTCTCATCAACTATCTTTGGAACCGCCGAACATTAGTGCATATGCATACCAATACGTGCATGTGTGCAGCGCTTTGTGATGTGCTTGCGGCCCTGGCAAAGGACCATACTCCGGGGTCGTACCTTGCGCCGTGCAAAAAGTAGGGCATTTTGGGGCACGTGGCCGTACTAGAAACCCATGCTTCGTGATATCCGGGGCATCATTGTTGTTTAAAAACCAGTATTTTGATGCTTCTTTCGCATTGGGGATGTGGTATATTTGTATTTTCACCCAGTCCCACCCAGTTTCACCCTTGTTCAGCCCCCCCCACCCCCCCGCTTTTTTTTTGCTCATTTCCACCACATCCACTCCTTTCTAGGTTGATCTCTTTCCACCATGGGGACCCCGAGAAGGCAATGGTGATGGTGTCTGATGTTTTATTCAACCCCAAGTATGCAGGTGGTGTATGGAAGGTCACCGTGGCAGTTGATAATTTGGGTAATGTTGTGTGGGTGTGCCCTGTCTTACCCAGCATAAGCGCCGATGTTAAAATGTGGGACAAGTATGGCCCACAACGCACCAAAGGTTGTTTCTTGGAGTTTGAGGTGGTTGCGCATGATGTGCATAAAGAACGGTTGCATTCCCATGTGCCGTTTATTGCCCATAAGACATTGGCTGTCCGGCAAAAGACATATAACGATATTTATGGCTTCTATCGAGAACGAGTGGAATTTTTCTTTGCCTGCTTGTGGAAGGTTGTGTGTGACATTTGGCCTAGGTCCCATGAGGATTTGCATGCCAATACGCGCATCCTCTTGCACTTCACCCAGTTCATGGTGAGGAGGCCAAATCAGCATCAACTTTACGGCCCATGGGAGCACATTCCAAACTCCATTTGGAGAGGACCAACCCTCTGAGGTCAACGAGGAAGATGATGATACGTATCTTTGTCAAGTTTGTGGGAAAAAGGAGACATCGGAATGCTCTACATGTAACCTTTATTTGTGTGCGAATTGCTTGCAGGAGCATTTGGGGTTCTCCAGAGTACACTCCATGACACCTTGAGGGTTAGGAACAAAAAAAAAGCAAATTGTTTGCCGGAGCATTCTTGTGATATTGATGTCCCTGGGTAGCCACGTATTTATTTTCAATGTGGTTGTCTAATGTGGCAATTATATAACGTTTTGTGGCCAAATTGGATTTTTGTTTGGTACCGCAACTCAATTTTGGATGTAGTTCAATGCTATTGTATGTTACCATGTCCTTCAAGCTATCTAAGGTGCCACCGGTCAGCCTGAATTACCAGCAATGCAAACCCAAGGACTACGGGCTGAAATTGCCTGCTGTTAGCGTAGCGTAGCGGAGGTGACTGAAGTTCTGCCACCAGGGCAAGAGGGCCGCTGCGAAAGAGTGGGCACAGATCGACGACCTCGTCAGGCTGTGCGAAGCGGCCTGGAGTTTCTCATACTAGGAGACTGTCTCCCTCGCATGCCTATCAGTGGGACACCGTCTTCGACGCTCCGAGGCTCGGGGCCACGTTGGACAAGGGGGAGAAGGGATCCGGTTTTTCAGGGCAAAATCTAGGAGGGGGGGACAACAACAGGAGCTGGGGCCTGGGGGCGAGAGTGGTTGCAGTTTTTGGTCAAACTCAGGGCCCTCAAAGTCCATCCCGACAGGAGGGCGTGGCACGGGCCGGGAGAGGCGCCAGGAAAGTCGCTGGTCAGCCTCCTTGAGTAGGAAGGGGGGGGTAAAAAGACGATTCGATGGCACGCGTTCAGGAGGCTGGGGGCGGCGCAGCTCAAGCACATGGGGCCCCAATGGAGACGATCATGCTCTGGGGGCTGGAAAACCCTAGGGGTTGCCCGTATGTACACGGAAGCCCCCCCCCTAGGTGGAAGTTCATCCGGTCTAGGTAGATCCCGTGGCTGGCTTGGGAGGGGCCGGACCGAAAAGTGCCGGGCCACATGGCCAAGAAAGGCAGCACTCTCCCCTTCTGGCCGTCATGGGTTAGGATAGAGATTACGTATGCCTAGAGCGAAGGTGCACAACATCCTGGGGGTCAGGATGAGACAGCCCAGAGAGGCGACAGGAAAAGGGGGAGAACCGCCTCCCCAGCGCCCCGAGGGGGGGGGGGGGGGTCCAGCCACACCCCAGTACCTGGTGAGTGGATCGCACCCTGCTGCAACTCTCTTGCCAGACGGAAAGGCGCCTATGGTACCACTGATGAGGATTTTGTTTTGCTAAGCTTGTGTGTGTGTTTGTGAACCACACAACCGCGTAAACCCACAAGACTCCGTACGGGGGGGGGGGGGTATGTTTCGGTTCCTGGCGGCTGAGGTGGCAGAATTGCACGGCGTAAAATTGCACCGGCGCAAAATGGTCCGCAGGAGGGTGGTGGGGATGGGTGAGGCCATGAGTGCTCCGGAGGGCGGGGATGTGGGACTGCGAGTCCTCACCAGCGTGCTGCAACGAGTGAGGGATGGTGGGGACCTCGAAGAGGAGGACGATGGGTATTACAGCAATAGCGAGGATGAGGGACCCGTCACGGCGGAGATGGTGGCGAGGGGGCCGGGGGAGGCGGGCTGTGTCGTGGTAGCAGACTCCATCTGGGACAGACTCGTGCCCTGTGACCTGCTGAAAGCCTACAGAGAGGCCCAGCGGGACAGAAGACCCGAGGAGTGCAGCAAGTGCGCCTCAGGGCGGCGCGGGCCTGTCGACAGTATGCCGGAGTCCCTGCGGGTGGACCTGGGGGCCTGCATCTGACCACTGCCCCCCCTACCGCCTGCATGTTCGTAACGTACAAAAATAGGTTAAAGTGCCATGCCATCCTGGATGCGAGGAAGGTGAACTCCAGTGACCCGAGGAAGCCCCCAAAGTTCCGCCGCACTTGAAGGGATCTGGCGTTGGATGGGCGATGCTAGGAGGAACAGAGGCGAGAAAGGGGTGGGGGGAGTGTTCGTGGCAAAGCTGGATCTACAGAATGCGTATTGGAGCATTAGACCTCCCCCCCTGGAGGAGGATCTTTGTGGTAGAGGGGGGCTCGGGACGAAGATTTCGATATGCACGTCTGCCTTTTAGCTGGAGCTACAGCCAGCATCTTGTCATCGCAGTACTCCGTCGGGTGCTCGCCAAGAGGGGGATTTGGGGCCGGGTCTACTTGGACGACACTCCGCTTTTAGCAAGGCATAAAAACCGGCTTTGGCGGGCGGTGCGGGAGTGTGCTTCACTGTTCCGGAGGGCAGGGTTCATAGTGGGAGCAAAAAGAGATGACCCCCACAGAAAGCATCAGCTTCATAGGCAAGTTGATAGACACCCGAGCGGGCACCATCAGCAATGCGGTGGGCGCTCTGGTTGGCGCTTTCCGGGCTTGGGTGCGGGGGGTGGGTCGCGCGCGGTTGCCTACTTGTGCCATGGAGCGGTTGCTGGGGAAGGTCTGCTGGTTGGGTAGACAAAACGCGGGCCTGGGGGCATTTCTTGCTGGTGCCTATGCTGCCCTCTAGCAGGGCCTTGGGCGGTTCGGACGTGGAGTGGCAAAAGGTGTGGTGACGGTTTTGCTCTTCTTGTGTGTGCCTCAGGCCGCTGACCCCCTGAGTAGTTGTGATGAGACGCCATGGGAGGTATTATTTTTATTTATTATTTTATTTCTCGGGTGACAAGAAGTTTCAGTGCTCATGGCCCACCACAAAAGCGTTACAAACCGATTCCAAGCATTCATATGTTTATGCGAATGCTACCTACCATAAATCCACCTAAGACCATTGCAAACTGACCATAGCCCACACAAAAGCATACACAAAAGCATCAACCCCCCCCTCTTGTGCAAGCAATACCTACGTCCCACCACAATAATCTTCCAGCCGGATCTGCCGTCAGAATAAATTTTCGGCCGCATCTGCCACCAAAATATTTCCAGCCAAAATAAATTCCCAGACAAGCAACACCAGCTACTGCACGGGGGCCGATCCTGGTCAGGACCCGACCCCAAAGGGGGGGGTGTACTCCCCCCCCCCTACAGACCCCAAAATGGTTGTACAGAACAATGGGCTTGTAGGCGCCAGAGGCGCCGGAGATTTTGTTTTAGGCATATGGCAGGGGGAAATTTTTTGGTTCGACCCTATGTGTCTATACTCAAAATAATCAGAATTTTGTGGAGAATTCAAAAATGGCTGAAAAGCACAAAAAAGGATTTTGACCCCGACCCGGCCTCTGGGTCGGACCTTGGCTGATGGGAGCCTGAGTTGATGGGCAAATTTGTTTTGAAAAATGTTTTACCCCAGTTGTGTATATTCAAAATGATCAGCGTGTCATGGGGATCATTTTGAGGTATGTATGTTGGGGTACCCACCGCCCCCGGCGGCTGACCGCCCGACCCGCCGACCCCCAAGGTTTGGGTCAACCAAGGGGGGGGTGGGGGGTCCCCCCCCCCCTACAGCCCCCAAAACTGTCGCGCACCCCTCGGGGTCACACATTGGCTGGCGGCGGCCCCCGTGAGCTACCGTTCTGTCAATTTTTGCAGCATAGATTTTGACAGTGTATTTTTGAATTGGTGCAAGTGTATGCTGTGTGTGTGTTGTGTGATACCTTGGTAATGAGTTGCATGATGTCCCTGGTCCTGGGGAGTGCCAGTGCCCTGGGAATATGCATCGTTTTCTTCCTTCTTGTGTTGCTGGGCAGCTCTTTTTCTGAGTGTCTATTTTTTCGTGCCTCTGATCCACTATGCTCGCCCTGACAGCAGATTGGTCCTCTCCGCCTTTTGAGCCGGCGTCACAGCCCAGTGAACACCCTGGTCTTGCGAAGCCTATGTGGGCCTGCACACATGCAGACTGGGCAGATTTGAATCCTGCTAACGCTGCACCCAATGTTCCTAAAACAAACGGCATGCAAAATAATCTCAGGCGTATCACCAATGACAGCAACGAGTACGCGGAACCGACAAGCAAGCTACCCACTGCCGCCAAGAAGAGATCAAGTATCTCAGACAGCTGTAGCGTCAGCAGCCTCAGCTCCATGGATTCCATTGGGCAATCCATAACCAATCCCCCCCTTGAGCCCATCGAGCAATTCGAGCAATTCGAGGAGTTCGTTCGTGTCGAGAAGTGGGGCAACCAACCAAACCGAACCAAGCAAGGCAGAACCCCTGCAAGTCACCAGCAGCTGAAGTCCAAGCGATCTGGAGAAGAGTTTTTTGACGTTCCGAAAACAACAAGTGGTCACTTGGTTGCGAAGAAGTTGAAGCAGCTCTCAAACCACTGGATCGTCGGAAGGGAATCCGGAGAACAACTGCAACGCAAGGTCATTCGTCTGTGCGAGCAAGTGGCGGAGGTCACGCCGAGCTTTACAACCTCCGACGTTTGCCGCACCGTCGATGCCTTGGCTGAGCTGAGTGGCCGGGACTCGGCTTTCCGAAGCTGTTTGGCCTCTTGTCAAGACGCGTTGTTCACCGCTGTTGTTCGGCATGTGTGCAAACCAGATATCAAATCATTGCTAACGGGCCGTCAGGCCACACGACTCATCTGGGCGCTGGCCAAGTTGGGCCTTCGTGACAGCAGCCTCGTCAAAGAGGTCGGCGCCCGCATGATGGAGTCCGATATTCTGAGCCAGCTGAGCACCCAAGATATCTCTACGACAATCTGGGGCATGGCGAAGGCGCGGACGTCGCACTTGCCTTTGTTGGAGGCTCTTGCCGCCGAGGTCACCAGCAAACCAACGCTTCTCCAAGAATTCGAAGCACAAAGCGTCGCCAATACCGTGTGGGGCTTGGCTACACTGGGCATCCGCCGGGACGAGTTCATGATCGCCATTGCCGAGCGAACCGTAGTGGACGGATTCCTGGGAACCTTCAAGCCGCAAAATCTTGCCAACACAGCCTGGGCCTACGCCAAGCTTGGGATTCGGCATGAAACACTGCTGGCTGCACTGGTGGAGCGGATGTTGAAACCTGGCCTTCTTGCCACGTTCAACGCCCAAGACATCGCCAACACTGCATGGGCGTTCGCAAAGCTGAATTTCCAGAGCGTACCCCTGATGACGAAGGTCGCAGAGCGCACTCTTCAGCCGAGTTTCTTGTCCAGCTTCAACAACCAGAACGTTGCCAACACCGCTTGGGCTTTCGCAAAGCTGGGCATAAAGAACGAGATTCTTATGGGGGCTTTTGCCAGGCGCATCCTGAGGGGACACTCTCTTTCCACGTTCAACGCGCAGGATATCGCGAATATTGTGTGGGCGTTTGCGACTCTTGGAATACGCCTGGACGATTTCCTTGAAGCGATTACTAAACGACTACAAAGCGGCTTGTTGTCCACGTTCAATTCCCAAGACATCGCAAACACTGCGTGGGGTTTTGCCACCCTTGAAGTCCGGAAAGAAGGCCTCATGAAAGACATAGCTCGGAGATGTTTGCAGGATGGCTTCCTTGCCACGTTTAGTTCCCAGGCACTGGCCAACACGGCTTGGGCCTTTGCTGAGTTGGGAATCCGTAACGACTTGCTGATGCAAGGCATCGGCGACCACATTGTGCAGTACGGCTTGCTGTCCAGCTTCAACGCACACAATATTGCAACCACTGCTTGGGCGTTTGCATCCCTCGGGGTCCAACACCACAAGCTCATGACGGGGATCATGAAGCAGATGCGACAGACTGCTTTCCTCACGTGTTTCAATGCACAAGATCTTGCCAACGTCGTCTGGGCCTTCGCCACCCTTGAGATCAAGAATGCCTCGTTGCTCGCGGTCATTGTCAAGCATGTGATGCAACCCCATGTCCTTACGACCCTCGATGTTCAGGCCCTTTCCAGCATTTCCTGGTCATTTGCTGCATTGGACATCCAGGACGAGAGGGCGATGCAGACCCTCGGGACGTCTATTGTTGACACCTCCCTTCTGCAGACACTTCCCCCCAAGTCCCTTGCTGATGTTTCCTGGGCATTCGCCACCGTCGCTGTGCATCATGAGCAGTTGATGAATGCAGTTGCTCGGAGGATCACAGAAATCGACTTCGTATCCACCTGCAGTTCCCAAGACATTGGGAACATTGTGTGGGCATTCGCCAAGCTGGGAGTGCGTGATGCTGGCCCAATGGCAGCGGTTGCACAACATCTCTTGCAGCCTGGAGTTCTGTCCAGCTGTGGCGCACAAATCGTTGCCAATGTCGCCTGGGCCTTTGCAGAGTTGGGCTTCAAGAGTGACTTCCTAATGACGTGTATTGCCACATGTGCTTTGCAACCAGGTTTTCTCTTGGCGTGCACTGCTGATTCTGTGGCACGCATAACCTGGGCATTTGCTACATTGGAGATTCAACATCCGCAGCTCATGCAGGCTTTCAGTCAGCGGATAGTACAGAAGGGCTTTTTGTCAACATTTCAAGCCTCAGATTTGTGTGATGTTGCCTGGTCTTTCGCAAAGCTTGGCATCCGCGACGAGATGCTGATGTCAAGCATTGCTGATCAAGCCATGACGGATGAATGTCTGGCCGTGTTTACGGCCGTCGACCTTTCCAGGATTACCTGGGCACTTGCCTCCCTTAACATCAGTCATGACTCGCTGATGACAGCAATCGCGAAGCTCATTGTAGTGAAGGAGGTTTTGGCCACTTTCACGCCTCAGGATATGGCAACTGTCCTGTGGGCGTTCACTGTGAATGTTCAAAACAAGCAACTCACTACAGCGGCTGTCGTAGCTGCCCAGACTTACTTGTCTAGCGCTGCATGATTGGCGGGTATGGCTGTTTGTCAGCCCACGAGCAGCGGTGATGGCGTGTCAAATCCAAACGCACCCCAAGCACCAGGAGAACAGCGAGTGGGGATGTTCCCCATCGCTGTTGGGAGTGATCTCCTCATGAATGATTGAGCCGGGGGTGCAGTCCTAAGACCGCAGCACCCATTGAATGTCCCGGTCCCCTTCTCAACCAGCAGCACATTGTGATCCTTCGTGTGGATTCTCGCTGATTTTTCGCTGAATTTTGGCCAGACAGCAAGACATTGCTCGCAGGGCACCCGGTCACATACGTGACTTGTCTTGCAGTCAAGCTCGTATTCGGTCTGCCAGGCGCTCTGAGTTACTTCAGGGCGGATGAAGGTGGGCAGCAAGGTTTTTCCTTTGTAATTTATTGTCCGTTGGGTCACACGATCTGTATGGAGTGGAAGCGAGTTTCTTTGGTTTGTAAAAAAGCATCGCGTCCAACCACCGTAGGTTGGCCCACAACCGCTGTTGGTCAGCCTCCAATTGCCGTCGGTTGGTTCGCGATTCAGAGATGACGTCTCTAAATGCGGCCCCCTCTTTTCCTTTTTTCCCTAAAATAACAAATAAGATCCTGCACTCTGAAAGTGTTCAGGGTGGATGAGGTTGGGTGCAAAATCACCTCGAAGAGGGTTGTTAGATCAAGCGCGGGCGCGGGCGCCATCCCCCCCCCCCCCCTACCGAGGCCTTGTGCCAACCCCCACCCCTTTTGTGAGTCATTCGTGTAGCATACCCCAAGGTGTGGTATCAGATGTGCAACCCCTTGTAAAATCATCATTTTGGGTGACAAAATGATCCCCCAATGAATTTTTGACCCCCCCCCCTACCCACCCATACCTGGGTGCCCCTTTTTTGGGAGGGGGGAAGGGGGGCTGGGCGGGGGGTTCCAAACTTTTGTGCGTAGAAGGATCGAACCCTTGCCTGCAAAACGGATTAGGGTCCAAAAGTGCCACCGTGTCGACCGACCCAGAAATCGATCCTGGGTCTGCCCTCGGTAGGCGTGCGCCTTATCCGCCCGTCCACGTCGCTCGACTGAACACCCTCTGCTCCCCATCCCCCGTAGATGGAGGCTGCCACCAAAAAACTAAACTGGGTGTTTCTGCCTGCCTGCCTGCCTGCTCTAGTTACTGCCTGCGTGCCTGACTGACTTACTGCCTGCCTGCCTGCCTGCCTGCCTGAGTGACTGACTGACTGGCTGATTGACTGACTGTCTGCCTGACTGACTGACTCCAGTGGCCTAGCACCCAATGTGCTCCCTCCCTCTTCGAGGTGCCTTGCCGAAGGTAATAGAATTTCCGGTTGTGATTTAACGCACAGTAGGTTTCCCCGACGCCCTGAAATTCCTTCAGGGAGGACGATGGTGGGTCGCAATGTTTTCTCTTCTCTAATTTAATTCCGTTTGCCCGATGCTCTGCATTCCTCCCAGACGGCGAGGGCGGGCGACAATTCCTCCCACATTGGATCAAGCTGGTGCAGCGGCACACGAAATGACGACGTGTGACGCCCGAGATTTGACTTGGTGACTCAATGAGAAGTCTGCAACAAGCAAATGCGCTTGTGTTGTCATGTTGACCTCAGTCGTTAGGGTGCAACCGAAGTGTGTCATAGGCCATGACATGACAGCATTTGTGCAGTGCGCCGTAGTAGGCCACAGTATGCCAGTACATTGCATCACAGTTTGTTGCTGTATCCTTTAGGATTTCATGATCCGAAAGTACCACAGCATCCCACAATCCTCCAAATGCTGCCACCGCATGCTGTGGTATGCCCCCTGATACCCACCCTTGTATGCCATAGTGTGTCACCGTATGCAAAGAACACACAGCAGGTCACAGGGTGTCACGGCATGCCACCGTATGCCAGAGTCTATACTGCCCATGGTATGCCACGGCGTGCCACAGTCAGCCACACTTCGCCAAACTATGCCATACTCCTTCTCAGGATGCGACACCGTGCTGTACCTCACCACATGATGCTATGGTATGTACTAGTATGCCACAACATACGTAAGTCTGTCACAGTGTTCAAACTACGGTACAGTGTGCTGCAGTATCAAGTGCTTCCAGCACTGAAGTTGGGAGCTACAGCAGCGTGAGAAACGATGCTGACGAAGCTGGATCCAGAGTGCGTGGCATGCAATTTCAATGGCAAGCACCATGCAGGCTGCATTGCTCAATTTCCACCTTGCTCAGTCTGCATGCCAATTGCTGAGTATGAAAACAAGGCATGGGTCTGTGAGAAGTGGTCTCTGTCATATGGTATCGTTTTCCTCAATTGTTACACGAAGCTAAAATGAACCACTAACACAGGGGTCATACCCTTCGAGCCTTTTTTTTTGGCAGCCAAATTCTTTATGTCAATCTGTCCATGTGCAATCCGGCCCATTGCAGGCTTCTTGCGTTTATGGTACAGTTCTAGAATTGGGAGCAGTCTTCTGACTGTGTGTATATATGTAGATTCAAGCTCTTTATTTGCTTTGCCCGTCCACAGAGAAGCAGACGTTCTGGTTCAGAGCGAACGTTCTGGTGCCATCGTGGCTTGAAACGCGTGGGTTTGATTTGATTGGTTCTGTGAGGCTGGTCCACTGCTGCTGCAAAGGATGTGGCAGACAGAGCTTCTCCTTCATGAGTACGGGAGGGTAACGCTATGTGCCGCCACAAGACATGTCACCACTGCATTGTACAATACACGGGACGGTGGGGACAGAAGTGGAGTATCAAACACCTGCAGACAGCGTAAATGTCCCGGATGGGCGCAGAAATCCCGTTCCCGGCCACACAATGATGCCACACCGGCGAACGCGCCCTCTCTCTCTTCCAACTAAAGAGGGGCGGCGGCGCCGCGGCATCGCCTTCATGCAGAAACAATGCCGACGAAGTGTTGTCCGGCCACAGGACGATGATTATCACCCCCGAAGGCGCTCTGGCATTCACCACAGTACAAACGTATCGGCAGACCTCCTTATTGTTGATTGCTGGGCATGTGCCCGGCAAAGCCCATCAGCACCCGCTGGCATTGGCGGGCGAGTAATGTGCGAGCACAGGAGCTGTGTGATGGGTTTGAGCACCTGCGTTGCGCCTGTTTTGAACGACGGGGAGACTTGACCGACCACGACACGCCAGCTGAGATGAGCCTTGTAAATTGGTGTCCCACGGGTGGGTGCAGCCCTCACCCCACTTCTGCAACGACCACAATGTCTCCTCTTTGACAAGGGGGTCGTTGTTGGGCGATGCTTCGAAGCAAAAAAGCGCTGTTTGACATCCATGTCTACCTGCCTCAATGCGTCGCTGCCTCCGTGCCTTTGTGCATGCGCCGTGTGTTTCGTACAGAAGTTCGTACATATTACTACGACGCATACGTGAGCTTTACAACCAACACAAAGCCGTTAGGCGTGGCACGACGTGGTGCATACACGAGGGGTAGACCAAGCAGATAGTGAACAGAGCAGGTTCCCCAGGTGAGGCTGGGACACATGATGCATGTGGAACCCTCGTTTGTACTATATGCCCTACTTCTTGACCCAGGCTGTTGCCCGAGACCCCAAACTGTACTCATCGAACCTGTTGAACCTGTTGAGCCGGAGGGAAAAAACGCAGAAGTTCGTACATATTGGACTCGAAGGCTCTGCACAAAACCGGAAGGCATTCACGCTGCACCAGTGCACACGTCTGTTCCCCTGTCCCTGAGGACTTTCTGCCCCCGGAAACAGGACCTCTGAAGAGGGACCAGTGCCACATGGAGTTGGCGTTGATGCAGTCATCCCTCCCCTTCCAATTGGAGGCGGGGTGGGGGGAAGGTGGTCAAGCGACAGTAGTCGACCGTCAACCGACGCCGGTTGGTTGGTCACCAACAGCGGTTGCTGATCATCTGGTGCTCTGTTGCTGTCCAGACGTACTGGGCTGCAGTTGTTTTTGGCATGAGGGACAGCCCCGGCTACAGCCAGCGACCAGCACAGCAGGTGGGCGTACGGAGCACAGCCAGGCAGAATCACTGAGTCTTGTTCCTCAGCGACGTTAAAGGGCCAAGGAGGGGTCGGATGCGCGCCACAGGACGGATGCCACAAAGCCTCCCTTCGCTGCATCTGGGTACTAGTGGCATTGGTCTACCCAGTGGTATGCCATCTGCCCTCATGCATTGCACCCTCCCAACTAGTTGCGCAAAGGAAGAAGCGCTCAATGATGAAGGCGCAACCTTCCACCACACCCCCTTTGTGATTTGGTGTTCTAGGCCCCTGGCGTTGGCCCGTTCGCCACAGTTGGGGGTTTTCGTGTTTGGAGTCCGCGATTTTGAGTTTGCATTCCGCTGTTTTGGGGCGTTGCTCACGAGTGCAGTCCAAGGCTGAGGATGATGACTGTTAGCAGCGCACTGTGCATGCACTTGTGCAGCAGCTCTCCCTTTCAGTTGCCATCACCTGCCATTTGGCCTCCCTGCCTGTACAGCTTACTGTACCCCCTGCTTATTGCACACACACCAATTTCTCAAACAACAGCGATCATTCTTTTTGTGCTCGTTTGCAGTGCCACAGGGTATGGGGCGACGAACTTGTGCAGGGTGATCAATGCAATGCCTGAGCCCACCTCAGTTGCATGTGGCCGTTGTCCAGGTCTCAGTTATGTGGTTGGTTGTGAACGCCATGGGCTTGGAGGTTGTGGGCGGAGTTTGAGTGGTATTAGTGGAGCAAGTGGTCAGGGCGTGTAGGCCTTCTTAGCGATCAGGAGGGGCTGCCGGTGGTCCGATGTGGGTGTGGGTGTATGTAGGTGCTGAGGGTAAAGGTAAAGGTAAAGTGCTCGGGCGCTCTCCGAACTCCAGCGTAACCGTGATCCATACCTGTCCCTCGCAGCATCCCTTCCGGCTCGCGGGGTCACAGACACCCTAGCGCCTAGGATACTGCGTTCCGACCCCACCGGGATTCGAACCAAGCACCTCTAGTTCAGGCGTCACGTGCATGACCGCTGAATTACGCGACCTTCTTATGTAGGTGTTGAGGGGTGGTATACCCAGTAATGGTCTAGTTTCTGCATACCTGGTGTGCCGCTGCTCCCATCTCCTACTGCTCATCAGGCTCTCCAAGGCCGCAAGTCGGGGGGGAGACCCCACCACTCCCCCCTTGGGTGCATAGAGGCCAAGCATTAGCTAAAATGGGTACGGAGTCGGGTGTTTTACAAAAAAACACGCGTTTTTTGTTTTTTTGTTTTTTTTTTTGCTGTTTTTGGCCGTTTTTGGCCGCGGGTTGGTGTTTTTTCATGTTTTTTAGTGTTTTTTTTGTTTTTTCATGGTGGTATTAGGTACAAACGCATCTTGTGGTACCAAGGAAGCATTGTTTTTTGAATATTTTTGGCATTCCTTGTTTCTCCGACGTCTTCCGGCAGAGAATTTTTTTGTTTTTTTCCCTCATGCATGATGTGCCAAGTAGTTCTACAATGGGGAACACACATATATGGGAGATGTGGGATTTGGGATGTTACGTCCGTATGTCATGGCATGTATACGTGCAATCGGCGATCACATAGCAGATAGAGGTGTAAAGGAGGTCACAAAAAGAAAGTAGATGGGATGTGGGATCAGGGATGTCTGGTATGGGATGTGGGACATAGGATGTGGGATGCGCATTGCAAATGCGTACAACATGTCCGTTGTTTCCCCCTCTTGGTAGCGTATGTTTTGTTGATGCCTGGTGTCTGGGTGAAGAACGACGTCGAGGGCGCCGAGTGGTCGTACCACAAATCCGTCTCGGCCGCCGCTCGTTACTTGGGAGAGCAGGGTGTCAAGTTGCATGACGCCCAAGTTAGCCGGGAGGCCAAGCGCAATGGTGCCCGCAACGGTTGGCGCTTCACTACCGACCTGAACACGGTAGCCCCCCGTAATGCCACCGTTGTTGCAAAACCCCGCGCAGCACCATCCATCCCCAGCGGTCTTGCCGGTGCCAACCGCGTTTGCGGTGCTTGCGATAGTGAGTTCGGAGGGCACCTTAAGAAATGCGTTTCCTGTGGCAAGTAGACCCATGAACTATGTGGTGCTATTGTTGTACAACACAAGTTCCACTGCTACATGTGCGTGTGCCTAGTCTGTCACTGTCATTTGACAGACCCAGTGGTACAATGTGCCCGATGCACGCGCACCGCTCATGCACACTGCACAACCGTAGTTGGTGACGCAGTTCATTGCAAGGCTTGCGCCGCTCCACCACCACCACCACCAAACCGAGGCCAGCGGCGCCTGTTTCGCCAGCAATGGCAAAAGGGCCGGCCGTGGTTGAAATACATCAACGACCTCATGCACTGCGCTGCTTGTCGGATGTACCCCCAGCCTGGTGGCTCCCCTGAATGGGCCCAGGGCACCAGCAACTTCCGCGCCTCAGCCTTGAAGAAGCATGATCGCTCCGGTCCCCACCATGTTGCTCTGGCAATGTGGATATCCAACGGTGAGAAGTCCTCTGCCTTAGGGACCCTGCCGCCGCACGTACGCGACGGGGTCCTGACGGCGTTCGGAGCGGTGTACCAAGGGGAAAAGAGCGGGGGTTCCTTGCAGGACTTTCCTGGGGATCTGACTATGATCGAGCTCTCTGGTGGCAATGTCCTTCCGGGCTACCGCTCCGAGTTCTCTGCCCGTGGCATTCTTGTGGCCATAGCAGTGCCTTTCCGCAACACCCAAGGCACCATCATCCAGAGCGCCGAGTACTTGGCTCTTGCTTCGGATTTGGCCACGGACAGGGCCGCCCACAAAGCAGAGCTAGTCTACTACCGGACCATGTTTGAAGGAAAGCCCCGGACGGCGTTCTTGTCATGCCAGGCCTTGCCAAATGGTACGGCTTCCGGGATCTTCTCCTCGTACAAGCGTGCCTTTACCGCTGCTAGTTTGGAGGTTACCGATTGGATCCCCAAGCTGGTGTGGTACTGTGCTGACGGTGCCACAGTTATGCAAGGCCGGCAAGAGGGTGTGTATGCCCTTCTCCGTGACCTGCAGCAGGAGATCTGTGGATGGTCGGTGGTGGTGCCGATCCATGCGAACTGCCATCGCACAGACCTTGCCATCAAGGCCGCTCTCACTGCCGGGCACGCTTTCGTGGATGTCGTGGCCAACGGCATGCAGCATGTGGCGCTCTTTTGGAACAATAGCCCGGCGCGCCTCCCCGTGTTGCGCCGGGTCGCACTTGCTCTGGACACCTCGGTGCTGAAGTTTGGTGTCCTTCGAGAACGCCGATGGGCCGCCTTCGCAGCGGACACCGTGCGTCGAATGCTTCGCAGCTATGCACCCTTGATCTGCGCCGTGGTCCAGGTGTACGGGCTGTGGGTGTTACGACGGAGGGTGTTCAGAAAGGAGCATGGGTATTGCAGGATCGGGGTGTTAGGGCAGGTCTGGCATATGGGCTGTGGGTGTTAGGACAGGGGGTGCTCAGAAATTTTTGCCCGAGGGAGCATGAGTATTGCGGGATCTGGGTGTTAGGGCAGGTTTGACATTTGGGCTGTGGGTGTTAGGACAGGGGGTGCTCAGAAATTTTTGCCTGAGGGAGCATGGGTATTGCGAGATCTGGGTGTTAGGGCAGGTTTGACATTTGGGCTGTGGGTGTTAGGACAGGGGGTGCTCAGAAATTTTTGCCTGAGGGAGCATGGGTATTGCGAGATCTGGGTGTTAGGGCAGGTTTGACATTTGGGCTGTGGGTGTTAGGACAGGGGGTGCTAAGAAATTTTTGCCTACTTTCGCTGGAGGATCACCTACACCCCTGCTCGCCATGCGCGATGCGTGTCCATTCGGGCGGGGTCAGGCGACTCCTGCACAGGCTACCCCTATGAATTACCTCATGACGACCTTGTCTCGCAGGATGGCACCATGGCATTTGGGCTGTGGGTGTTAGGACAGGGGGTGCTCAGAAATTTTTGCCTGAGGGAGAAATTCTGCCCCTGTTACATCTCAGGTACCGTTGAAACGCGCGGATGACAAGGAGCGCCGCGATGAGTTACTGCTGCAGCTCACCACCTACACGTTCGTGGCTAGGCTGCATTTTTTGGCTGACATCATCCACTGTTGCGTTCTGATGTCGCTCGCAATCCAGCCGGATGCAACGTGCGCCTCCCTGCAGCAGAGGACGGTGCAGAACTGCCTGGACACGCTCGCGGAGCTGGCTGCTTTCCGAGGCACGCAGTGGCTTTTTTTTTTGAGCACCTAAAGGACATGGATGACGGGAAGTGTTCTTTTCTGGGCGTACCGCTAGCACAGAGGGACGGGGAGTCCACATTTAAATCTCAGGCAACATATTTCATTCAGCACCTGCGTACAAAAATTAGCACCAGGTTTGAAGAGACTCACCCTGTGGCCAAAGCCACGTGGGTGTTTGATTTCACGGTATGGCCATGGACTGATGAGGCAGCCCTGATGCAGCATGGTAACGGGGTAGGAGCATGATGCTCCTGCAGTGAGGGAGGCAGAGGGCAGCAAGTGGCCTCCGGACTTTTGAGGCGGACATTCGTAGCAGTTGGGCGGGTGCGCCCGCGCACAATATTTCGGTTTGTTTGGTGCAGTATCATTGCTTTGCCTTGTGTTTGCCTGCGTGTGACATGTGTTGCTTGTGAACGCACCGCGAAATAATGGTGACCATCCAGAGGGCACTAGAAAAAAACAGTGACCATCCAGGGTGCAACAGGAGACAACAGCGACCAAACAGAATACACCAGGAAATGACAGTGACCATGCAGAGCGCACTAGGAAATAACAACAAACATCCAGAGTGCAACAGAAAACAACAGGAAACAACAACAACCATTCCAAAATTCCAGTGACCATCCACAGCACACCAGGAAATAACAGTGAGCATTCAAAACGCAACAGAAATAACAACGGCCATCCACAGCGATGTAGGAGGTGACGGCAGTCCTTGGGCAAACCCACCTAAAAAACACCTTGGCTGCTGGAATACATCAATTTGCAAACACACAAGCAGGAACAATTGAAAATGGTGGGAAAACGCCACTTCGGGTCACAAGGCCGAAGCAACCAATCTGCAACACAGTGTTGTTTTTCTGCTTTGTGTTGTTGATTGTTTGAGCTGTTGAGTGACACCATGCTATGAACCCTTAAAAAACATGTTAATTGCCCTGGGAAATACATTTGAGGTCATAGGGATGCGGAAAAACAACATTTTGGGTGAAAAAAAACAAAAAAAACACAAAAAAAAGGTATTTTTTTAAAAAAAAACCGTTTAGGGTGTCTGGGTGTCGCCGGGGTCCGTGACACCCGTTTACCTAATCCTTGATAGAGGCCGGTTACGCTCAAACACGGTCCTTGGAGTTGGTTGAACCAGACCTCAGGGGGCGCCTTAAGCGCAGTGCGCGCGCAGTGCACGCGTAGTGCAACTATTTGGGCGTCTGGCCGTACTGGAGACCCATGCTTTGAGATCATAGGGGCATCATTGTTACCCTGTTGCGTAGGTTTTGATGCTTTTTCCACATTGGGGATATAGCATTTTTGGATTTTCACCCAATTTCACCCATTTCCACCCGTTTTCACACTTTATTTGTATTTGCAAGGGCTATTTGGACCATGTCTTTGTGCAGGATACTACCCATCTCTTTGAATTGTGCTATGCCTGTGATTCCAAGCCAAGTCGCATTCAAATTCGCCATCAAATTCTCGTCCGGCCGGTCGCATCAACTTACGAGGGTTGATGTGGCTGGTGATGCGAAAGACCCGCCAGAGGGTGAGTAGTTCAACTCCGAATAATCTCGTAGCGGAAATTGCCTCCGTGGGGCTGTCGCCACAACGGTCGTCGTATTATGTCGACAAAGGTTTTGATGCACATACGAAAGGAGGTACCCCCGGCCGCCTCCCCCTCTACATTAGAGGGTGTTGAGGGTGGCAACCAATACGCTGTTCATGGCTTTCCCAGATGTGCATGATGTGTGTTATGTGAAGGGAAGGTAGTTTGCAACTTTCTTGAGCTGGAGCAGTTTGGGTCACCTAATTCTAAGGGTGTTTCCAAGGGGCGTGCCTGGGGGCTCTTCGGGGGGAACATAGTCTAAAAGTAGCGTGCAGTGCGCGTGCAGTGCACGCGCAGTGCAAGGATTCCCCCTCAGAGCGTGGTTTTGGAGGTGGCTGGCTTTCAAGGTAGTCAGGAAAGTTCACATTTAACGGGTGTTGTGCGAAAATACACCCATAATGTTTATGAGGGAAGCAAGGAGGCACACCCTTTGAATCCGCAAAAGGAAGGTATGAACAAAGGCGCTGGGTGGACGGGTGTTGCTCGGAGTGTTTATGGAGATGACGAGCTTCTTCCCAAGGAAGATCTGTTTTGCTTTTGGATGACAAAATCCACCAACTCAAGCTTGTGCCTCTGCGGATGTCTCTATTTGGGACCGTGAAGGCCACAACAGGCCAAGGGGCACTTCAAAGATTATGAAGGCGATGCCAATGATGGCGTATTTAAAGGTCGTGTGCACAGCTGTGTGCTTTTCATTGGGCGTAAAAGCCTCACAAGAAGGCAAGAAGAGTACATTGATGTGCATGGACACTATAGGGTAGGGGTTGAACATTTGTTCGGCCGTGTGTGGCATAGGGGTTTGGTGCACACCATTTGGAGGGGCAACTAGAGGACCCCTCATAAATCTATTCGCGCATTGCCGCATTTGACCCAATTTTGTATTTGGTGCCAGATTTCCTACCCTCCTCACGGCTCCTAGCACCACGTGCCTGACCATGTATGGGCTGATGTACAGGAGGAGATCGACGTCGATGATGATGGTGATGATGATGTTGTGTGCTTTGTGTTGCAAGTAGAAAAGACTCTCTTTCTGGGTGCATTGTTTATGGTTTTTCCAATTGCTTCGGCACCCACACATGCATGCATGTAGTTCGATGAGTGGAGACACACGTGATATGAGAATGAGGTGTCTAGCCGCAGACACGTGGCTAGAAGGCATACTCTGATGGCTGTACATATCACTATTGGGCGTTTGGGGACTGTTTTGTGAAACACCCTTGAAAGACCATTACAGACCGTGGCATGGCCATGATTCTGCTCCCCGAAAGGCGCCAAGCTCAAGAGTGGCGGATGTTGAACAAAAAAATAGAACAACATCAGAGGGCACGACCAAGACACCTGCAACAGTGTGCAACAGTTTTTTAAACCCTGGTTTCACAGAAACCACAGTTTGGCAGCACTGCCTTGCCTGCTCTCCCAGTGTTCCAGGGCCAGCGCGCTCCTGAACGTCAGTAATATTATTTGCACTGAGCTGTTGATTGCATGTGGCAGGGCAGGGCAAGGGCGAGCATCACAGCCAAACTTTCTGAGTGTCTATTTTTTTTCGTGTCTATTTTTTTCAGTTGCTGTCCAAAGCCTTCGGATTTCTTTGTGACACCACATGTCGCATTCCAACTTGCGATTCCAACACGCATCACGGATGATCCTAGATGTACCCGAACCTCGCAACAGCAAAGACGGAGCCTTATATGTGCGGAATGCTTCTGCAGCTTCGCCACCAGAATCATTCCTTCAGTCCAACGCAGAAGAAAGCTCTTCTCCGAACTTCTTGCTGGGAACTTCGTCAACCACGTGGTTTGGGCGCAATGCTCCACACGGCGTAACATGCTCAGGGCAGTCCAAGACACAAGGCAACTCCGGTGTACAAGAACCTTCTTTGTCGCAGTTCATGCCCACAATGCCTCGCGAGTCAAACCAATCCTCAGGTTCCAGCTGCACTGACCGAAGCTCTGTGCTAACACATGGCGAATCCAAGGTACAAGAAAGTTCCTTCCTGAACTTCAGGGCCGTAACCCCACAAAGTTCGAACAAGTCCTTGGATACCAGCCGCACTGGAGATGGTGCCCAAAGCTTCCCAGGAAAGGTGTCCAAAACACACGGCAAATCCAAGGCACAAGAAGCTTCCTTCCCGAAGTTCATGGCCGTAACCCCAAGCACGTCGAACAAGTCCTCAGATACCATCCGCACTGGAGATGGTGCCCAAAGCTTTCCAGGAGCGGTCTCCGAAACACACGGCAAATCCAAGGCACAAGAAGCTTCCTTCCCGAAGTTCATGGCCGTAACCTCAAGCACGTCGAACAAGTCCTCAGATACCATCCGCACTGGAGATGGTGCCCAAAGCTTTCCAGGAGCGGTCTCCGAAACACACGGCAAATCCAAGGCACAAGAAGCTTCCTTCCCGAAGTTCATGGCCGTAACCCCAAGCACGTCGAACAAGTCCTCAGATACCATCCGCACTGGAGATGGTGCCCAAAGCTTTCCAGGAGCGGTCTCCGAAACACACGGCAAATCCAAGGCACAAGAAGCTTCCTTCCTGAAGTTCATGGCCGCAACCTCAAGCACGTCGAACAAGTCTTCGGATACCATCCGCACTGCAGATGGTGCCCGAAGCCTTCCAGGAGCGGTGTCCAAAACACACGGCCGAGCCAAGGCACAAGAAGCTTCTTTCTCGAACTGTTTCCCTGGAGCACCAAGTGACTCAAACGGGTCCATGCCAGGGGAATACAGTGCCCCAGATGGTGCCCGAAGCCAGGCTCCCACATCAGAATCAACGTTCATGAAATCCAAAGAAGACAAGTCCAGTGATCGTTCCCAACAGGGCCAGAAACAAAGGACAGTCTCCATTGAGGAACTCCCAGCACCAAGTGTGGACACAGAGGAGACGGCAGGCTGTTCTACAGAGGGCACATTTCAGAAGGAGACTACAGCCATCCGCATCCACGAGCTGTACCATTGGTGTGCAACAGTGGGCGTGCTGCTGATTTTGCAGCTTGTTTTTGATTTGGTGAGCCATCAATTTCAACGCACCCCACAACCTTCAGAATGGTGTGGTCTTCTTCTTTTGCTGTATTCTCTAGCTTTGGTGGTTGCCCTCCATTTCACCCCCAACACAAGGCCGTATGCAGCCCACTTGCTGGCATTTGGATCTTTGTTGGTGACCTGCCAAATAGCATGGCATTGGCACACCCATGTAGCCGAGGTCAAGGATATCATTGTGTTGCAGCACCCTTTTTGGGGGGGGGTGAGCGGCATCAGCAACAGCACTGCCCCCGCCTCTCCAGTCAATGCAATTCAGTCGTCTTCCTCCCTGTATGGATTGCTCTTTGGTGCCTCGGGTCTCGATGTCCTGGACACTGCCACATTTTTCGTTGTTCTATTTCTGAACTGTTTACAATCGAGCTTCCTGTGCCGTCTTGGTATCAAAATTACTGCCACAGTCAGTGTGTTGCAGTGGGCAGTGTTGGTTTGCTGGCCCCTCACATCTCCACATTTACATGCCTCATGGTTTTGCCGCATTGGGGCCACAGGGCTTTGGACAGCCCATCTCATTCGCTCTGGCTACATGTGGGAGTCGGAGCTTCAAGAGCACTGCCAATACATAGACGAGCTTCACCAGACTATAGCACAGAGCCGCAAGGTCCTCAAGGATGGGCAAACCGCTGATAGCGTGTTGAATCACATGCTGAAAAACACCATGGCGGATGCGTCTGGGTGCATCGAGTTGTTCTGTGCGCGAAACACATTAGAAGACGAGGATGGGCTACTCCTTTCGAAAGGATCCGATATCCTCTTCAGAGGGATGTGGTTGTGCAAGATGCGTGAAGCGATCCTCAGTTTGGTTGGCGGACACTACGAAGTACAGCCACGCGATACCAATCTTCTGCAGTTTGCTGAAGATTTTGTGAGAGGCCGAGAGGTCGCACTGGACTGCCCTCCCCAAATAGTGTGTCTGGATCCCATGGTGTGCAATGTCATCTTGGACAATGCAGTGACCAATGCACTACGGCACGGATGTCCGAAAGATCCCCAGGTGAAGCTGACTGTGCAGGTATCCGAAGAGCTGCACGATACTTCAACATGCTCAACCCAGGCCATCACCGATATGTTCTCTGAAAACCCTGTCATGGTCCGCTTCCGAATTCTGAATCGGGCTAATCCCAGTCGTTCAGCACTCGTCCGCTGGTCGACGCTGCAGCCCAACACACCGCTGCCAAGAGGCTCCTCAACTCCAGTTTTGTCTGATGGACTTGGCCTTGGCCATATCCGCATGGTGGCCAACGCTGCCAACATGGTAGCAGAGCTATGGCAAGAAGGGGAAGAAGTGTTTTTTGAGCTGACTTTGAGGACCAAGGCCCCATCTTCCGCTCTGACACCATTGCAGTCCCTGCAACCCGCGACCTGCCCGCTGCCACCAGGGTTGGTGATCATGGCTCTCGAGGACAGTGCCATCACCAGGAGAAGTCTTCTCCTGAACCTGCAAAAAGCCATTCCAGATGCCACCATTGCGATGTACGGGAAAGACATTGATGAAGTGGAGGAGTTCAAATGGGCAGCGCTGGAAAAAGCGGACATCATAATCCTGGATCAGAATGTGGATGTGCCTGGGAACGAGCTGCTGGGGACTACCATCCTGAAGGAGTTGATCGCCAAGGGATACAACGGCTTCGCATGCATCCGATCTGGCAACTCAGCGCCGGCTGACAGGGACTTGTCCCTCAGAAGCGGTGCGCATTGGCATGTAGGAAAAGAGGTGCCGATGAGGGAGATGATACGCCTGTTAAAGGCAGAGTACGGAGCCTTCATCCTGAAGCAGCAGGAAGACGAGGGCCCACTGCATGACCCACTGCCGCAGGGAGAGAAGACGGAATCTCGGATTACTTTATTTGCCGACACACCGCCAACACTGTTCCGCCCGTGGTTCGGTGGGAGGGCCTCCTGTTCGGTGGCCCCGAACCCCCTCAATGTCCCCCACGAGACAATCGCCGGTGCCACATCACCTGGGACACACAGTGGGTCATCTTCGAAGACGAAGTCCACAAGTATGCGGGGGGCGATGAGCGCGTACGGCGTGCTGAGCTGCGAACCCCCCAATGATGAGTGGGTGTGTGCGGGATCACCAAGGCCATCCTCTGCTGCGCGGACTGGCCCTTCGATCTGAGCCCTGCCCTCTTCGAGGGGCCTTGCACAGCATCCTCAACCCCTGTCCATTCATGGCCCTCGATAGTGCTCCACACTCCCTCGCAGCTCTTGGCACGTTTGCATGGTCTTGCCCGGCCCTCGATTACTCTCCGCAGCCCCTCCCTGCTGTGCATGAGGCCGCCTGGTGCTGTGCCATCCCGTGCACACACAGGCGCGGCCTGGTGGCCTGTACACACAATGTGTGGCATGCGTCCAAGCACGGGACCCCGTCTGACTGTTGTTTTCTTTGTTTTTTCTGACCACGGTTTTTGTGGTCAGAAATGCAACGTGACGCAGTTGTGCTGTGATTGCCAAAGAAAAGGTGCTTGTAGCAGTTCCTCCTGCTCATACCAAACACTCTGCTTGCAACTGCAACCCAATGCTGTCTGTTTTGACCCGATTGTCAGCCATGGATAATGAAAAGCGACGCCAAGAATAGGGAGCATCGCCATGTCCTTGCAATATATATTGCATCAAACATCTGAACCCTTTGTTGCACAGAACTGTCAGACCTGGCTTGTAGCTGAGTTGGTTGTAGCGCTGGACTCTGGCTTCAAGGTCCTGAATCTCGCCGATTTGTTTTGCCGAATCACTAGGTTTCTGGGACTTTGCCGCCTCGTTTTGCCAACATGTTGGGGTTTATGGGTTGTGGGTCACCTGAGTTGGAGGCGTCACTTACTTTGGGACACTGCATAATACCTTTTCTTTGTACATTGGTTGTTCAGATTGGCACCATGAAGCGTTTTTACTGTCCACAAAAAGACGTGTCTTTGGTCCCCTGGGATTCGTTGTCCTCCGTTGATCAAACTTTTCTTAGGGACAAGTATCCTGATGCCGGTGAGGGGGCAGTTTGCGAATTTTGTGTTCGCTCTGCACGGCCCAGTGCGTTCTTCAGCCGCTGTTCTTCGGACAGCTCATCATCAGGCCCCCAGTCAGTGGATTCCAGGCTACTGGCGCCTGCAGTGGATTCTGTAGTTGTGTCTGGGGAATGCGAGGTTGCCGAGTCTTCCACTTCTTATACCAATTAACACCTCTTGGATATTCAGAAAGTGCACAGTTTTCCCGTGCACATGAAAAAAAAATGCGCCGCAAACTGAAACGGTGGGACCAAGTTACCCCCCAGACACTTCCAAAAACCTGTCTTTGACTCTGGGTCCAGGTCATAAAATTTACCCCATTGGGGTTTGAACCAGGGTAGCCGGATTTCTTGGTGTTTTGTAATCCAACACTATATCCATTCCACCAATCATTTTCGTTCTGCAGATGCCATTTTTCGTCTTATACAACCAGCAGGATGAAAATTTTTTTTCAGCTAATAAGGGTTTCCACATGTCCCTGACAACACAGCAACCAAAGGGACAGTGCGTTTGGGGGGCCAGGGCCATAATCCTGGTGACTGGGAAGCATTTCGCCGAAAAACAGGCCCGCCGAATTGTTCTGCCGAATTGTTGGGATTTCTTCGCCGAATTGTGTGCGGGGTTGAACTGGAGAGGCAATGAAAGCCGTGGAAGGCAGTCACGGCTGGAGCTATGTGGTGGGTCCCCACCTGACCTTTTTGAGGCTCCTGCCGTTTCTGTGTGCATCATGCATCACCTTTCCTTGAAGTGTCCATGATTCTGTGGTATTCTGTTTTTGCCACGGCAGGCCCGGGGCTGCCACAGAATGAGTGAATGAATGACTGTGAGTCGATTGTAAAGTGACGGATACAGCCCAAAAGCCCCCCCCCACCCCCTGCCCGCCAAAGAGCAGACCCAGCAGACAGGCACATTTTTGTGTGACATGCTGAAATGGACACGTTGGCCCACATCTTGTGTTTGGCGACATACACTCTGTTGGTACCACCCGTTGTGTGCAAGCACGGGCTTGTGTGAGCATGGGAGCCCGGCTTGCCCTCGTTTCGCTGACTTTCAGCGTGCTTGCCCAAGGGGGGGGGGGTATACATCTCGCCAAACAACACCACACGTGACGCTTCACACGTCACCGTACAGGGGGTATGCATCTGCCATCTGGAAAGTCCCCATTTGTAAAGGGTTGAATCCCATGGCGACCAATACCAATCAGATGTGGAAGGAAGCTACGCTTTTTTCTCACCGCACAGGCCCTATGCTTTCCTCACCACCAAGCGGCCGGCAAACTGGCTCGTCTACAACACGGTCTGAACCTCCTCCCCCTCCCCCCGGGTATCCAGAAGTTGCATTCTGGATTCCCACGCAGGCAGGTGGATGCCCGCAGTAGTACGGATGCCTGCTTGTCATAGCAGAAGGTGCAAGGGCGAGAGGCCAATAGGTGCCGCCACAGGCTAACAGAGCCAACCACCAAGGCCTTGTGCCACCCCCCCCCCCCCCTTCCCCTGCCCTTTCTGTGTGCATCATGCACCGCCTTTCCTTGAAGTGTCCATGATTCTGTGGTATTCTGTTTTTGCCACGGCAGGCCCCGGGCTGCCACAGAATGAATGAGTGAATGAATGACTGTGAATCGATTGTAAAGTGACGGATACAGCCCAAAAGCCACCCCCCGCCCGCCCGCCAAAGAGCAGACCCAGCAGACAGGCACATTTTTGTGTGACATGCTGAAATGGACTCTTTGGCCCACATCTTGTGTTTGGCGACATACACTCTGTTGGTACCACCCGTTGTGTGCAAGCACGGGCTTGTGTAAGCATGGGAGCCCGGCTTGCCCTCGTTTCGCTGACTTTCAGCGTGCTTGCCCAAGGGGGGGGGGTATACATCTCGCCCGCAGCAGCCCACCGTCCCCCCCCAAGGGGGCGTACCGTGCGCTGTGCGCGCGCTGTGCGAAAAGTTGGCTGTTCTCCACCACCGGGAGTTCGGTGAGTTCAGAAGGTTCAAAGGACGTCATTGAATGGCTGCTGCAGTGGACGGGGCTATAGGGGGCAGAATTTAGGTCCCTGGGACCCGTGGCAAGCATTAGATGTTTGAATTTTTGAGTTTTGAATTGATTGTGCATGATTCCGCAGGTGGGTGGTTTTCAGGGTTGTTACCTGGATAATCACCGTAATAATTGGCGCTGTGCCCGCGCTGTGCCCGCGCTGTGCGAAAACGCCCCCGAAGGCCCAGCGGTATTACCGGGAAGCGCCCCCCGCAAAGACGACGATGCCATGCCACACCCGCAACGCCGCCACCCTGACCCCCGCCCACACCCAGGCCCAAAGCCCAGCCGGACGGGAAAGACACGCCCGTCGAGAAGACAAGCGCAGCCCCAGGGATACCAACCCCTGGCCCGGCCCTCCCAAGCGGTGTCCAGCAGAGGACAACCGCCCCCACCCCCGCAGATGTGGAAGGAAGCTACGCTTTTTTTCCCGCACGGGCCCTATGCTTTCCTCACCACCAAGCGGCCGGCAAACTGGCTCGTCTACAACGCGTTCTGAACCCCCCCCCCCCCCTCCCCCCGGGTATCCAGAAGTTGCATTCTGGATTCCCACGCAGGCAGGTGGATGCCCGCAGTAGTACGGATGCCTGCTTGTCATAGCAGAAGGTGCAAGGGCGAGAGGCCAATAGGCGCCGCTACAGGCTAACAGAGCCAACCACCAAGGCCTTATGCCAACCCCCTCCCCCCCCCCTGGGCACCGATCAGGCTGTCAGGGGAGGACGCCATGGGCAGAAGTTGCATTCTGGATTCCCCCCCAGGGGCAGGTGGATGCCCGCGGCAGTGTGGATGCCCGCAGTAGTGCGGATGTCTGCTTGTCATAGCAGAAGGTTCAAAGGCGAGAGGCCAATAGGCGCCGCCACAGGCTAACAGAGCCAACCACCAAGGCCTTGTGCCCCCCCCCCCCCCTCCCCTGCCCTTTCTGTGTAGCGGCGGGAGTCCCCCTGGTGGTCGTGCGACCGGGGTGCCAGGGCAAAAAACAGGTCGCAAGGCTCAGCGATGCTGCGGTACCCCCTGCGGGGCAGGCCGCACTGGAGGAGCACCGTGCGGTGACATCCAGCAGGGGAGGGAGGGAAAACAGTGCGCGACACAAGGACTTCCGGGGAGGATCAGGGCCCACCTCCTGCCTCCTGGCCATGAAGCGGCATGGCCCCTTTTCGTCCCCAAGTCATGTGCGTGACCATGAGCCATTTTTTTATTCACTGGGATCGTGCGCCTACCCCAGCCTGGATACTCCCAACCGTGACGCCGTGCGGCTATGGACGGCTCTGGGGCCCGGGCTCTGCCGTGTGGCAGCAACCAGACACCAGGTGTGCGCCGTGGGGGTCCGAAATAATGCAGCGCTGGGCTTTGGTGGTAGCGAAGCCCAGGGCATTGTGTCTCGCCGTGGACGTGCAGACGGCCAGACTGGGTCGTCGGGAACGAGACCACCGCCAGCTGCGATGGCCAGCGCGAACCGGGATGCCGCATTGACTGGAGACTGGCAGCAGCAGCACTCACTGAACCTGGCTTAGGACGCTGCCGGCACTGCTTTTGGCAGAACTGAAGGCATTGGGTGTGTGCCCATGCAGAATTAATTACTTTTGACAGAACTGAAGGCATTGGGCGTGTGCCCATGCAGAATTTTGTTGCTTTGGCAGAACTGAAGGCATTGGGCGTGTGCCCATGCAGAATTAATTACTTTTGACAGAACTGAAGGCATTGGGCGTGTGCCCATGCAGAATTTTGTTGCTTTGGCAGAACTGAAGGCATTGGGCGTGTGCCCATGCAGAATTTTGTTGCTTTGGCAGAACTGAAGGCATTGGGCGTGTGCCCATGCAGAATTTTGTTGCTTTGGCAGAACTGAAGGCATTGGGTGTGTGCCCATGCAGAATTTTGTTGCTTTGGCAGAACCGAAGGCATTGGGCGTGTGCCCATGCAGAATTTTGTTGCTTTGGCAGAACTGGGGGCATTGGGCGTGTGCCCATGCAGAATTTTGTTGCTTTGGCAGAACTGGGGGCATTGGGCGTGTGCCCATGCAGAATTTTGTTGCTTTTGGCAGAACTGAAGGCATTGGGCGTGTGCCCATGCAGAATTTTGTTGCTTTAGTATCATTTTGGTGCTTTTGGCTGGTCGAAGTTTTGCCTCTGTGTATCACTCAGTCTTCCATTGTTTCTTCTTCTGCGCTACCACAGTACACCCCCCCCCCCTGCGCTAACACGGGCTTGTCCAAACACGGAGACCCCGTGTTTCCGCACTTTTGGTCCTTTTTTTGAACCGTTGTTTTTGCGGTTCTGATCCAATAGAGAACGTGGTTTATAGCTTTGTGCAGGATGCAGGACGGGTCCATATGGGTGACAAAGTGTTGCTACAGCTATAATTCCATGTGCTCTTTTACTCTGGGGTGTATGCCGGTCTGTTGGACACTCTTTCATAGTCATGAACGATTCTCTTTTCGCTGCTGGACAGCCTGTCACATACCAGCGGTACACAAACAATGAGTTTGTGCCTGCTCGAGTTTTGGGTCCCTCAACACGAGGTGAGCAGTACATTCACATTGTGTATGAGCGCGACGGGCATGAACAATAGCATCATGCACCTCTGGAGCGTGTCTCCTTCCCCATACGATCACCTTCACCCTCGGGTTGGGCTATGCCTGCAACTTGTGTTCCGCAGCACGTGCCGCGCTAACACGGGCTTGTCCAAACACGGGAACCCCGTGTTTCCGCACTTTTGGTCCTGGAACCAGAACCTGGCCCGTGTTTGCGCAAGGGGGGGGGGGGGGGGTACCACATGTCGCCCATGCGTGAGAATCTCACAAATTGGGTTGCATCAATGTTCAAAACTGACTACACCCGCATCCCCAGTTCTGTTGCCCTAAGATGTGGATAGAATAGGCCTGTGTATGGGCCAGCACTCCGTTTCACTCCATGGCGTTGGGCCTGAGCTGTTGCACACTTTTCATTGTACACCATGGCTGCTGGGGTCATCTCTGGTCTGTGGCCAAGGTGAGTGGAGGGCAAATCAGGGTGCATCAATGTTCAACACTGACTACACCCGCATCCCCAGTTCTGTTGCCCGAAGATGTGGATAGAATAGGCCTGTGTATGGGCCAGCACTCCGTTTCACCCCATGGCGTTGGGCCTGAGCTGTTGCACACTTTGGATTGTACACCATGGCTGCTGGGGTCATCTCTGGTGTGTGGCCAAGGTGACTGGAGGGCAAATTGGGTTGCATCAATGTTCAAAACTGACTACACCCGCATCCCCAGTTCTGTTGCCCTATAATGTGGATAGAATAGGCCTGTGTATGGGCCAGCACTCCGTTTCACTCCATGGCGTTGGGCCTGAGCTGTTGCACACTTTTCATTGTACACCATGGCTGCTGGGGTCATCTCTGGTGTGTGGCGAAGGTGAGTGGAGGGCGAATTGGGGTGCGTCAATGTTCAAAACTGACTACACCCGCATCCCCAGTTCTGTTGCCCTAAGATGTGGATAGAATACGCCTGTGTATGGGCCAGCACTCCGTTTCACTCCATGGCGTTGGGCCTGAGCTGTTGCACACTTTTCATTGTACACCATAGCTGCTAGGGTCATCTCTGGTGTGTGGCCAAGGTGAGTGGAGGGCAAATTGGGGTGCATCAATGTTCAAAACTGACTACACCCGCATCCCCAGTTCTGTTGCCCTAAGATGTGGATAGAATAGGCCTGTGTATGGGCCAGCACTCCGTTTCACTGCATGGCGTTGGGCCTGAGCTGTTGCACACTTTGGATTGTACACCATGGCTGCTGGGGTCGTCTCTGGTGTGTGGTGAAGGTGAGTGGAGGGCGAATTGGGGTGCATCAATGCTCAAAACTGACTACACCCGCATCCCCAGTTCTCTTGCCCTAGCTGTGGATAGAATAGGCCTGTGTATGGGCCAGCACTCCGGTTCACTCCATGGCGTTGGGCCTGAGCTGTTGCACACTTTGGATTGTACACCATGCATGCTTGGGTCGTCTCTGGTGTGTGGCCAAGGTGATTGGAGGGCAAATTGGGGTACATCAATGTTCAAAACTGACTACACCCGCATCCCCAGTTCTGTTGCCCTAAGATGTGGATAGAATAGGCCTGTGTATGGGCCAGCACTCCGTTTCACTCCATGGCGTTGGGCCTGAGCTGTTGCACACTTTTCATTGTACACCATGGCTGCTGGGGTCATCTCTGGTGTGTGGCCAAGGTGATTGGAGGGCAAATTGGGGTGCATCAATGTTCAAAACTGACTACACCCGCATCCCCAGTTCTGTTGCCCTAAGATGTGGATAGAATACGCCTGTGTATGGGCCAGCACTCCGTTTCACTCCATGGCGTTGGGCCTGAGCTGTTGCACACTTTTCATTGTACACCATGGCTGCTGGGGTCATCTCTGGTGTGTGGCCAAGGTGACTGGAGGGCGAATTGGGGTGCATCAATGCTCAAAACTGACTACACCCGCATCCCCAGTTCTGTTGCCCTAAGATGTGGATAGAATAGGCCTGTGTATGGGCCAGCACTCCGTTTCACTCCATGGCGTTGGGCCTGAGCTGTTGCACACTTTTCATTGTACACCATGGCTGCTGGGGTCATCTCTGGTGTGTGGCCAAGGTGATTGGAGGGCAAATTGGGGTGCATCAATGTTCAAAACTGACTACACCCGCATCCCCAGTTCTGTTGCCCTAAGATGTGGATAGAATAGGCCTGTGTATGGGCCAGCACTCCGTTTCACTCCATGGCGTTGGGCCTGAGCTGTTGCACACTTTGGATTGTACACCATGCCTGCTGGGGTCGTCTCTGGTGTGTGGCCAAGGTGATTGGAGGGCAAATTGGGGTACATCAATGTTCAAAACTGACTACACCCGCATCCCCACGTCTGTTGCCCTAAGATGTGGATAGAATAGGCCTGTGTATGGGCCAGCACTCCGTTTCACTCCATGGCGTTGGGCCTGAGCTGTTGCACACTTTTCATTGTACACCATGGCTGCTGGGGTCATCTCTGGTGTGTGGCCAAGGTGACTGGAGGGCGAATTGGGGTGCATCAATGCTCAAAACTGACTACACCCGCATCCCCAGTTCTCTTGCCCTAGCTGTGGATAGAATAGGCCTGTGTATGGGCCAGCACTCCGGTTCACTCCATGGCGTTGGGCCTGAGCTGTTGCACACTTTGGATTGTACACCATGCATGCTTGGGTCGTCTCTGGTGTGTGGCCAAGGTGATTGGAGGGCAAATTGGGGTACATCAATGCTCAAAACTGACTACACCCGCATCCCCACTTCTGTTGCCCTAAGATGTGGATAGAATAGGCCTGTGTATGGGCCAGCACTCCGTTTCACTCCATGGCGTTGGGCCTGAGCTGTTGCACACTTTTCATTGTACACCATGGCTGCTGGGGTCATCTCTGGTGTGTGGCCAAGGTGACTGGAGGGCAAATTGGGGTGCATCAATGTTCAAAACTGACTACACCCGCATCCCCAGTTCTGTTGCCCTAAGATGTGGATAGAATAGGCCTGTGTATGGGCCAGCACTCCGTTTCACTCCATGGCGTTGGGCCTGAGCTGTTGCACACTTTTCATTGTACACCATGGCTGCTGGGGTCATCTCTGGTGTGTGGCCAAGGTGACTGGAGGGCGAATTGGGGTGCATCAATGCTCAAAACTGACTACACCCGCATCCCCAGTTCTGTTGCCCTAAGATGTGGATAGAATAGGCCTGTGTATGGGCCAGCACTCCGTTTCACTCCATGGCGTTGGGCCTGAGCTGTTGCACACTTTGGATTGTACACCATGCCTGCTGGGGTCGTCTCTGGTGTGTGGCCAAGGTGATTGGAGGGCAAATTGGGGTACATCAATGTTCAAAACTGACTACACCCGCATCCCCACGTCTGTTGCCCTAAGATGTGGATAGAATAGGCCTGTGTATGGGCCAGCACTCCGTTTCACTCCATGGCGTTGGGCCTGAGCTGTTGCACACTTTTCATTGTACACCATGGCTGCTGGGGTCATCTCTGGTGTGTGGCCAAGGTGACTGGAGGGCGAATTGGGGTGCATCAATGCTCAAAACTGACTACACCCGCATCCCCAGTTCTCTTGCCCTAGCTGTGGATAGAATAGGCCTGTGTATGGGCCAGCACTCCGGTTCACTCCATGGCGTTGGGCCTGAGCTGTTGCACACTTTGGATTGTACACCATGCATGCTTGGGTCGTCTCTGGTGTGTGGCCAAGGTGATTGGAGGGCAAATTGGGGTACATCAATGCTCAAAACTGACTACACCCGCATCCCCACTTCTGTTGCCCTAAGATGTGGATAGAATAGGCCTGTGTATGGGCCAGCACTCCGTTTCACTCCATGGCGTTGGGCCTGAGCTGTTGCACACTTTTCATTGTACACCATGGCTGCTGGGGTCATCTCTGGTGTGTGGCCAAGGTGACTGGAGGGCAAATTGGGGTGCATCAATGTTCAAAACTGACTACACCCGCATCCCCAGTTCTCTTGCCCTAGCTGTGGATAGAATAGGCCTGTGTATGGGCCAGCACTCCGGTTCACTCCATGGCGTTGGGCCTGAGCTGTTGCACACTTTGGATTGTACACCATGCATGCTTGGGTCGTCTCTGGTGTGTGGCCAAGGTGATTGGAGGGCAAATTGGGGTACATCAATGCTCAAAACTGACTACACCCGCATCCCCAGTTCTGTTGCCCTAAGATGTGGATAGAATACGCCTGTGTATGGGCCAGCACTCCGTTTCACTCCATGGCGTTGGGCCTGAGCTGTTGCACACTTTTCATTGTACACCATGGCTGCTGGGGTCATCTCTGGTGTGTGGCCAAGGTGATTGGAGGGCAAATTGGGGTGCATCAATGTTCAAAACTGACTACACCCGCATCCCCAGTTCTGTTGCCCTAAGATGTGGATAGAATACGCCTGTGTATGGGCCAGCACTCCGTTTCACTCCATGGCGTTGGGCCTGAGCTGTTGCACACTTTGGATTGTACACCATGCCTGCTGGGGTCGTCTCTGGTGTGTGGCCAAGGTGATTGGAGGGCAAATTGGGGTACATCAATGTTCAAAACTGACTACACCCGCATCCCCACGTCTGTTGCCCTAAGATGTGGATAGAATAGGCCTGTGTATGGGCCAGCACTCCGTTTCACTCCATGGCGTTGGGCCTGAGCTGTTGCACACTTTTCATTGTACACCATGGCTGCTGGGGTCATCTCTGGTGTGTGGCCAAGGTGACTGGAGGGCGAATTGGGGTGCATCAATGCTCAAAACTGACTACACCCGCATCCCCAGTTCTCTTGCCCTAGCTGTGGATAGAATAGGCCTGTGTATGGGCCAGCACTCCGGTTCACTCCATGGCGTTGGGCCTGAGCTGTTGCACACTTTGGATTGTACACCATGCATGCTTGGGTCGTCTCTGGTGTGTGGCCAAGGTGATTGGAGGGCAAATTGGGGTACATCAATGCTCAAAACTGACTACACCCGCATCCCCACTTCTGTTGCCCTAAGATGTGGATAGAATAGGCCTGTGTATGGGCCAGCACTCCGTTTCACTCCATGGCGTTGGGCCTGAGCTGTTGCACACTTTTCATTGTACACCATGGCTGCTGGGGTCATCTCTGGTGTGTGGCCAAGGTGACTGGAGGGCAAATTGGGGTGCATCAATGTTCAAAACTGACTACACCCGCATCCCCAGTTCTGTTGCCCTAAGATGTGGATAGAATAGGCCTGTGTATGGGCCAGCACTCCGTTTCACTCCATGGCGTTGGGCCTGAGCTGTTGCACACTTTTCATTGTACACCATGGCTGCTGGGGTCATCTCTGGTGTGTGGCCAAGGTGACTGGAGGGCGAATTGGGGTGCATCAATGCTCAAAACTGACTACACCCGCATCCCCAGTTCTGTTGCCCTAAGATGTGGATAGAATAGGCCTGTGTATGGGCCAGCACTCCGTTTCACTCCATGGCGTTGGGCCTGAGCTGTTGCACACTTTGGATTGTACACCATGCCTGCTGGGGTCGTCTCTGGTGTGTGGCCAAGGTGATTGGAGGGCAAATTGGGGTACATCAATGTTCAAAACTGACTACACCCGCATCCCCACGTCTGTTGCCCTAAGATGTGGATAGAATAGGCCTGTGTATGGGCCAGCACTCCGTTTCACTCCATGGCGTTGGGCCTGAGCTGTTGCACACTTTTCATTGTACACCATGGCTGCTGGGGTCATCTCTGGTGTGTGGCCAAGGTGACTGGAGGGCGAATTGGGGTGCATCAATGCTCAAAACTGACTACACCCGCATCCCCAGTTCTCTTGCCCTAGCTGTGGATAGAATAGGCCTGTGTATGGGCCAGCACTCCGGTTCACTCCATGGCGTTGGGCCTGAGCTGTTGCACACTTTGGATTGTACACCATGCCTGCTTGGGTCGTCTCTGGTGTGTGGCCAAGGTGATTGGAGGGCAAATTGGGGTACATCAATGCTCAAAACTGACTACACCCGCATCCCCACTTCTGTTGCCCTAAGATGTGGATAGAATAGGCCTGTGTATGGGCCAGCACTCCGTTTCACTCCATGGCGTTGGGCCTGAGCTGTTGCACACTTTTCATTGTACACCATGGCTGCTGGGGTCATCTCTGGTGTGTGGCCAAGGTGACTGGAGGGCAAATTGGGGTGCATCAATGTTCAAAACTGACTACACCCGCATCCCCAGTTCTCTTGCCCTAGCTGTGGATAGAATAGGCCTGTGTATGGGCCAGCACTCCGGTTCACTCCATGGCGTTGGGCCTGAGCTGTTGCACACTTTGGATTGTACACCATGCATGCTTGGGTCGTCTCTGGTGTGTGGCCAAGGTGATTGGAGGGCAAATTGGGGTACATCAATGCTCAAAACTGACTACACCCGCATCCCCACTTCTGTTGCCCTAAGATGTGGATAGAATAGGCCTGTGTATGGGCCAGCACTCCGTTTCACTCCATGGCGTTGGGCCTGAGCTGTTGCACACTTTTCATTGTACACCATGGCTGCTGGGGTCATCTCTGGTGTGTGGCCAAGGTGATTGGAGGGCAAATTGGGGTGCATCAATGTTCAAAACTGACTACACCCGCATCCCCAGTTCTGTTGCCCTAAGATGTGAATAGAATAGGCCTGTGTATGGGCCAGTACTCCGTTTCACTCCATGGCGTTGGGCCTGAGCTGTTGCACACTTTTCATTGTACACCATGGCTGCTGGGGTCATCTCTGGTGTGTGGCCAAGGTGACTGGAGGGCGAATTGGGGTGCATCAATGCTCAAAACTGACTACACCCGCATCCCCAGTTCTGTTGCCCTAAGATGTGGATAGAATAGGCCTGTGTATGGGCCAGCACTCCGGTTCACTCCATGGCGTTGGGCCTGAGCTGTTGCACACTTTGGCTTGTACACCATGCCTGCTTGGGTCGTCTCTGGTGTGTGGCCAAGGTGATTGGAGGGCAAATTGGGGTACATCAATGTTCAAAACTGACTACACCCGCATCCCCAGTTCTGTTGCCCTAAGATGTGGATAGAATAGGCCTGTGTATGGGCCAGCACTCCGTTTCACTCCATGGCGTTGGGCCTGAGCTGTTGCACACTTTTCATTGTACACCATGGCTGCTGGGGTCATCTCTGGTGTGTGGCCAAGGTGATTGGAGGGCAAATTGGGGTGCATCAATGTTCAAAACTGACTACACCCGCATCCCCAGTTCTGTTGCCCTAAGATGTGAATAGAATAGGCCTGTGTATGGGCCAGTACTCCGTTTCACTCCATGGCGTTGGGCCTGAGCTGTTGCACACTTTTCATTGTACACCATGGCTGCTGGGGTCATCTCTGGTGTGTGGCCAAGGTGACTGGAGGGCGAATGGGGGTGCATCAATGTTCAAAACTGACTACACCCGCATCCCCAGTTCTGTTGCCCTAAGATGTGGATAGAATAGGCCTGTGTATGGGCCAGCACTCCGTTTCACTCCATGGCGTTGGGCCTGAGCTGTTGCACACTTTGGATTGTACACCATGGCTGCTGGGGTCATCTTTGGTGTGTCATATGTCTTCCAGCTCCAAGTGAATCTCACATATGTCTTCCAGCTCCAAGTGGTTTGGGAACGGTCTCCCTTGACACCAGCGATCTACATTGTATGACTGTGTTGTGTCTCATCAGTGCCACCTTTGGCAATCTGGAATAGAAACAAAGGTGTTGCAGTGCTGGACAGGTGTCTGACACACCATTACTCTGCAGATCCCCGTACTTTCAGTTTGCATCTTTCCAGTCCTGAGAGTGTCTGATCCACTGCTCGTCCCCATGGGCCATCTTCCTGGCCCACTTCATGATGGTGCTATGCAAACCTGTACCTCTTTGCCCAATGATGTGTTGCAGTCTATGCCTCAGGTCGTGGTGTGGGCCCGGAGAATGTTGGAACCGGGTCACTCAGTTCCAGCCGTGTATTCCCTCTGGGAGGACAGCACGTAGGCTGCAGGGGCTGCAGTATGCTTCACGCCGACCATTTGTCTGATGCCTCTGGTTGGTAACTTGTCGTGCAGAGTTACCCTCACCCCCAGTCCAAATTTCATAAAAAGTCGGATGTTGATGTTCTCCTGTGTGTTTGCTGGTCGCATGAGGTACTGTTGTTGGTGCATCGCTGTGTACTCCAAATTTCTTTCATGGAAGGCACTGCACTGCACTCTGTATGCAGGACATAATCCCGCCAGAGACGCCAGGCAGGCCACTCTCTTTTTCACACAGCAGACTCTTTCGCATTTACTGTTTTTCCCTTTTCGATGCCCCAGTGGCGTGGCAGTTTCTGACACTGCATGAGTGAATGACAGGCTACAGATGAGTTTCAAATATACGTCCCACCACCACTGGTGGTATGCGACTCAGGTATTGCACGGGACAACATATGTTGTACTTACACTGTCATTACTGATCCGGTCCATCTGGCCGAGCACTTACGATGAACTCGTGAGTCAGAGTCAAAAAAAAAAAACTCTGTCAGTTGTGATCTTGCTGTTCGTTCTTGTGCCCCACTACAAATCGCCAGATCTACCCCAGACGATCACAAAGTGGTTTTGAGCAACCGCAAAGCATGGCAACTGCTGCAGGAGATCTTACTTCTCGGGCGAAAGGGAGTTTCAGCACCCGTTGCCCACCGCAAAAGCGGTACAAACCGATTCCCCATAACAGAAATTTTTCACATCAACAGATTTCATTCCTCGTTGCCCTAGTGGCGTGGCAGTTTCTGATACTGCATGAGCAGATGACAGATTACAGGTGAGCTTCAAGTATACCGCCACCACGGGTGGTATGCGGCCCAGGTACCACACGGGACAACATATGTTGTACTTACACTGTCATTTCTGATCCGGTCCGTCTGGCCGAGCACTTACGAAGAACTTGTGAGTCTGAGCCAAAAAAAAAGTGTTACAAACCGATTCCAAGCATTCGCATGTCCTCGAGTCGGACCCCCGGTCGGGCGCCGAGATACTGACCGAAAAAGGCCCAGTGCATTGCTCTAGTGCTGAGTGCTTAATGACAGAGTCCTGCTACCCTCCCCCCCTTTGCAAACCCCCCCCCCTTGCAATCTCCCCCCCCCACCCGGGAGACCGTCACTTCCATGTTTTTCTAGTTAACATGTATTGTGCTGGTTTGTGTTGCGCATCTGCTTTACGCATGGCTTTGCATTGCTTTCCCATTTCTTCAAATCAAGCACCTGTGTGTGTTCTGTCTTATTCTCTCTCCAAAGGCGTTGTATGGGTGTGTGGTGGTCAAAAACATTTGTGTTGGATGAAGCACATTGGCATCAACGCGAAAGTCGCTTCACGCGTGTTCTCTTTGCTTGCATCAGTGGAGGGTACCACAGTTTGCCTTAAAATACCCTTGCAATCCCCCCCCCCCCCCCGGGAGACCGTCACTTAGCGACCGTCTCCCCCTCCCATCCGGGAGACCGTCGCGCGCTAACCTGGGAGTTTGCAAGGGGGGCGGGGGGTATGAGGACAATTGGGGCACAAAAACTGAGCATTGCTTGATTGTGCGCTTGCGCACCACGGCTGCCCGTTGCTGCGCCAATCCGGCTGCACGTAGTTTGTACTCCACCCCGATATGCCGTTGCACACCCTCAACGTGTCTTCCCACCGACCTTTGGGCCCATTTTGGGTGAAAAACCGCCTCATATACAACACAGACTGCATCATTAAACCGTGGTTGTTTTTGTGCCAACCAAAATCACCTCGAAGAGAGGTTGTTAGATCAAGCGCAGGCGCGGGTGTCGTATACCCCCCTTTTTTGGGGTCATTCGCGTAGCATACCCCAAGGCATGATATTGGATGTCCAACCCCTTGTAAAATGATTATTTTGCCCAATAAGACAATCCCCCAATGGATTTGTTGATTCTGGGCCTCTATCCCCTAAAACTGGATATCACTTTTTTGGGGGGGGGGGTGTGGTGGGGGGGGGGGTCAAAAGTTTTCGCTCAGAAGGCTCCAAGCAGTGGGGAAGCTTAATGTTGTGCTAAGCAACCGTCGGTCGAATGGTAACACAGCCGATGCAAAGTTTGTGGTCGGTGGTTCGAACCCTGGTCGGCTGACTGTCGGCGGCGGCGGCGGCGGCGGTGCCAGATTCACCCCACCGGGGTTCGGACCGCCGACCAAAAAACTGCGGTCAGCCGCCTTCCCGTTCGACCACTGCTTGCCTTGATGGAAACAGTCCCCCCACTGCTTGGGGCCGCGTTTGCCACTGACAAAAAACCCAAACTGTTTGTTTCTGACAAAACACCCAAACTGTGTGTTTCTGTCTGACTGACTGCTGGCCTGGCTAAGGGACTGATTGGCTGACTGTCAACCTCTCTTCGAGGTGCACTGCCGAAGGCAATAGAATTTTTTAGTGTACTCATGGTACCCTTCACGCAAGAATGTATTAGTGCGCTTGACAACCATAGGCGAAGGGACCCCCCCCCCCCCCGGATAAAGGAAGGTACATTTATTTGGGCCATTTTTGGTGTAACATTAAACGGCACTATGAACCTCAGCTCACCGACGCAGCTGCATTGTGCGTGATCCTCGTGTGCCCAAGAGTTGGTGCCATAGGGAATCATTTTCACTTGCGCTGGTCCAAGCATGTAGGTACACCGCAAAGCACGCATGTTCGGGTATACAAAGAAAGAAGCCTGCTCGGAGGGGTATCTCCTTGGCCCTGTCGGCGTCCAAGTATCAGCCCCTCTTCCCGTTTGCTTGTTGTCCTAGATGATAAAGATTCTCTCCGCATGTTATTTTTCGCCATCGACAGGCCCACCCCCCCGTGCCTTCGAAATTAGAACGTTTGCCCCTTCATTTTGCGGCTTTCCCACAATGCATCAGAAGGGCATATCCGTTGTAGATTTCTGTCAATGACGTGTTTTTGGGCATACACATAGTGCAGAAAATGTCTCCAGTGTTTCGCTTTGGGCCTGTTCCATTGATCTCAATAGTGCTTGATTTACGTATTGACCAAGACGCTTGAAAGATTGTCGCTTCTAATAAAAGCAAGCTGTGTTGTCGCGCAGACGCTAGACGTTGTTGGTGCACTGTGACGGATTCAGTCAGCCTCAGGCCGCAGTACCCAGCTGCAATGTTGAACGCACACACCGTTACGCAACCATCTTGACCCCTCATTGCGGGGATCCAATGTATCACATGTTGGAGTTGCCCATGTTTCCAAGAACTGTCTTGAGTACTCTGAAGAATTTCTGAAGTTAGCCCCCCAAAAAAACTCTTGCAAGAACTGTTACACACATGACAACGTTCAGTACGTGATGAGCCAAGCGTTGGACTGGACCTACCGCACACAGCTGGCTTCACACGCCCACCCATGCTCCCCCCCCCCCCCCCTTGTATAAGCTACGCCCTTGTCCAAGCTACAGCGGGTGTAGGGACCGTATTAATTTGGTACCTAATTTGATTCGGTACAAATGCAGTGCGGCCACATAAGAAATGGGTTTGGTGACAAAGTTGCCAGTCACCTAGGGTCATGGACACATCTGTTGTGAGTGTTTGCCCACTTGAACCCACATAGCCCTGATTTTGGGGATATTTGTGCATTATGTTCCCCTTTCTTGCACCAGCCCACCATGCAAACTTCTCTGCACCATGCAAACCCGGGTGGCTATGGCCTTGTCCAAGCTACAGTAGGCGTAGGGACCGTGTCAATTTGGGACTTTTGCGTAGCTTATACAAGGGGGGGGGGGGGATACGATGCCACAACGCGCCCGATACGACAACAACTGTACATGCTCCGCAAGCCTCCCGGAGAGGAGTGGGACCCCACTGCCTAGGAAATACCACTGCAGCCTCTGCCTAAGCGGCTCAGAACACATGGGGATCTCATCGAATGGGATATTCACCCGCTCGACTACACCTAACGCGCAACTCCAACACCAACAGACCGCCAACCCGGCGGCACCACCAATTTGCGACTCGGTGACACCTATGTTCTTTGCGGACCCATGGGGGACCAGTCTTGAGCTGAATCCTGTATGCAGACCCAGGCACTGCCAAAATCTGTACTTATTCTCGAACTTGCCTTCGGGCCCTCGGCACTCTCATATCGGCCAATTTGATTAAAAAAAAGTCAGCCCCCCCCAAAAAACAACCATCTTGACCCCTCATTGTTAATTCTTCCAAAGATAAACACACGTTGTCCTCCCCCACGCCCTCCCCATATCAGTGTAGCCCAAACACTCAATTGCATGATTGCAATTCTTTTGACATGGATGCTTTCAGCGCAGCACACTTTGCCACAGCACCGTGCCCTTGGGCCTAAAACATGTCAACCTAAATGCAAAACCTTGCACAGTGCACGCATGGAGCGTGCAACACACTCCCAAGGCCTAGCTTGATAATGGCAAAGCCAATCCCATGACTTGTTTGGTCTCGTGTGGGTCCCCACTCCCCTTTCTCCCGCAAACAAAAGGCACGGTTTCCCCTGCTCTAATGTGAATGTCCGTCCAGCCCGGCAGCAGGCTGTCACATGTTCTGCATTTCAATGTCCTTTTGATAGGGTCTTCATTTCCTTGCATTTGGATATTGTTTCTTGTCGATCGGGACGGTGCGGCCACAACTATGATAGGTTGCCTCCCCTCTGGCGTCCATGAGTTTGCATTGGTGTAACGATGTTGCACGCCTGTCAGCAGTGCTGGGGTGCGGGCATTGACCTGTGCAAGGGCCGGAGAGGCAGTTGTAACGCCGTGTCATGTATGAGATGTGGGTGTTGCCCGCATGTGAGCGTTTCTCTTGGTTTAGACCCGCTGTCTGAGGGAGGACTGTACGCAGTGCGCGCGCAGTGCCTGTATTGGTGTGATTTTGCAGCCCTACCCACCCATTCGACAGTGAAGTGCATGTGTTTCCAAGCTGTAACAGGTACCCCCCCCCCCCTTGTTATGGGATGCTTGCCTAACCGAGCCAATGGGGGGGTGCAGTTACCTCAAGCGGGCCAAGAAACATTCGGCCCCGTCTGAGATGTGCTGCAGTGCAGCAGGTCAAACAATGAACTGTGAGTGGTGACGATGACCATATGCCTGTGTGATGGGGGTATATGCGAGTCGTGTATCCGTTGCTCATGGCCCCCCTTGAAATCCCCCCCCCCCCCGCCCGGCCCGACAAAAGGGAGGGGATTTCAAGGGGGGGGCATTCCCATTGCACATAATGCTGCGCTGTGTCCCCGTGCAGTTTCACCCACGTCTCTTTCATGGCTTCTTGCAGGCATCACTGTCACCTACACCCAATCAAATGGTGATAGGGTGCCTGCCGCCGTCGTCTCCGCCTCCGAGTGTGGGCAGTACGCGTGCATCGAGCAACCAAGGAACCAGATAATGACCTTTTCCCCGTAGTTTGTTCCAAGACGTTACGTGCTGCGCGCGCTGTGCAAGGGATCCCCCTCTGTGTCCAGACGCCCCAGTGCTGCCGAGTTGGGTGGGGCAGGGGGGGTTCCGGAAACGCTCCTTGGCGGCCACCATTCCCAGATCCATCCGCACAGTTTGGCCCCAGGTCTGCCGCGCATTGTTTGTAGGGGAGCTGCTGCAAAGCTGTTGGTCGAAGCAATTTTATCGGGATGCCGTGAAGTTCACTGGATGGCACGCGTGTGGATTCTTTATGAAGGTGGTCCTCATCACCTCCTTCATTGAGGTGTGGCTGCTTGTTGTTGCGCATCGCCTCAACAGGGGTTCGAAGGTGGTGCTGGCTAGAAGCACCAGCACCGGCTCCAGCATCAGCAAATTCAGGCCTGGCTTCTGCGGAAACTGACACCATGTGGGGGCGGTGCAACCCCCCCCCCCCCCCTTTTTTTTCTCGGTGGCCAGGTTTCTGCGCCCAAGCAGGCATGGCATTTCAAATGATGGCACGTAGGGAAAACCCCCTCGTTTTATGCCCATTTTTACGCCAGGTAACTATATTTGTCAAGCAACCGAACGGCCCCAGTGGCCACCCGTGATTAAAAAGCCGTGTCAAATGGGCACGGCAAATTGAAACTTGTCACGGACGTACGAGTTTTGCTGAATCAGGCCGTTGGTGCATGGGCGTGCCCGACCATCACACAAACATAACTCGGTCGTTCAGGGTAGGGGAGCCAATACTCGAAAGTATGGGTGCGCCACAGAAGTGGTGCCCCCCCCCCCCCCTGCCGCTTCTTCAATTTCGCTGATTTGTATGCCAGCGGCATGGTGTCACGCTTTGCAGAAACGCCCCCGCTCCTTTCGGGCAATTTTATGACCGGGATACACAGAAATCAGGTTGCAAGTCCCGTATCGTTCGCACAAAGCAGAGTGCTGTGAAGACCGGTCTTTTGCAACCAAGGCAGTCCTATTTCCTGGCTTGCCTGCTTCGCTGGGGCGCGCCATCACGCCCCTTGTCTGAGCCGCCTATGTGGCCTTCTTCGGCAACTGCCTCTGCTGCATCCCCCCGACTCCGTCCTCCAGCTCCGTGCCAGTGACGAGGAGCTGCCCTCCATGTTTGCTTAGTGGGCTGTTTCCTGTTTGTATACCTGGTGAGCACTTTGTTGTATCTCAGACTGAATTTTTAGTGTGGAGGCTTTGTGACGTTGGGCGATTGCTTTGCATTTCAGAGTTGTTTGCCTTGCATTGCATGTTTGGGGGAAACCCAAGTGCCCCATCCACCGTCCTCATCCACTGGCTTTATCCTGCGCCGCGCGCCACAACAAGAAGACCCTCTGCTGCCAGCCCATCGCCCAGCCCATCAGCCTTCTTTTCGGCCCTGGCCAGCTCAGCTTGCCTCAGTGGGATGCTGAGCTCGGCCTTTGTTAGCTCCGTTCTCGACTCCGCCATCCTTCTCTCCTGCCTCACCTACGACCGCATGGAGCTGTCCACGCCCACCCAATTCCTCAAAAAACCCCCCACGGCGGGAGAAAAAGGGGAAACCACGGGTGGGCTGTCTGCTCGGTTCGGGTACGCGACTCCCCCCCCCCCCACCGAACCATGCGAGACCAACGCCCTTGTCGGAACAACAGAAGGTGCTGTTTCTGCAACTCTGGGGACCATGTCCGACTTTGCCCTTGATCGGGGGTGCACCGTGCGCTGTGCGAAAAGTAGGCCATTGTGGACCCGTTTCCCCCGATGGCCAAAGTGACCGCAGTCACTACTCTGTGCCCACACGCAGGACCGCTCAGATTCTTACTCAGTCCAAAGGCTCGGATGATGAGTCAAAACAAACGATGTTTTGCACTGCAAATGCCGGATCGCTGTCTCAATCCGCTGGTTTTGCCCCGTGGACGTATGCTCCCCCGGCGGTGGGGGGTGTTCAGGGCGGCCACGGCAACGCCAACTTCCTGCTGGGCGCTGTGCAGAGACGCCCCCATTAATGCCTCCGTTGTCAACGACACCGGGTGTTTTTTCGTTCAAAATTTGGGATTTTAGTGTTGTTCTCGCAAGGGGGAAGGGGCAGTAAAAGCGGTTCTGAACGCATGACAGCCCTGCCCCCCCCCCCCCCGCCCTTTGTGCATGCAAGAACCCCCCCCCCCCTCCTCCCCCAAACCCGACCACATTGTCTGCGTGTCCTCAGGCGGCGGTCATGCTGTGGCCGTTGGCGGATACGACGATGCAGATGGACCTCACGGCGGTGAGTGAGTACATTACGCAGGAGATGCCGGGGGACCTGCTGATATCCTTCAATTCTGAGCAGCATTTGCCGTTCATGAGCGTGAACAGAGGTGTGCGAAGCCCAGAGAGGGCAATCCCTGGGCCGATACGCAATCTACGTGCCCCCCCTTTGAATAGTAACACCCATGGCAGGCCCCACGGCGTTTCCTGGGATCAGAATCAGCCCATCCCTCACTACGTGTCACGTCCGCCACCACATCGCCTTGTGGGACAATCGTAGCATTGGACAGCTCTGATCCTTTATTTTGAGAGGTTTCTCGAGTGCCTTCTGGTGAGCGGACTTCGCTTGTGTTGGCCTGACCCCCCCCACCCCCCAAAAAGGACCTGAACCCACTGGGGTTTTCAACCCAAGGCCCAAGATATAGCCCAACCCGGAGGGGCCGGACGGGGCCAGCGGAAGCACCACCGCGAGGGAGTGACCTCTGACTCGGATGTACGCATGACCCTGTAGAGTCCAGAGGGCCAGAGTACAGCGTGAAGCCAGGGCAGGGATGCACAGTCCACTGGCGCCTGGAGAAGCGCCGAACTCTGACGTGATGGACAGATGGCGATGACCGCTGTGGGGCAGGCACAGCCAGAGCCTAATGCGGACGATGCAACCTGACCATTTGAAGCCCAAAAAGAATAGTAACCGCCATTGACTAGTAATCGGGGGGGGGGGCGGGGCTGGGCGAGGGAACCGGCACTTTCAGTTTTCCAAATTTACTTAAAATTTACCTAAAACCTTGGAGGTTCTTCTAAGGTTCTCCTGTTTCTTTGTTGGTTGGACAAGGTAGTATGACTGGTGCATTGATGTGTATTTCAATTATTTTTGCAAGGCACTGTAGTGCCCTGTGTCATGCAGAACACTTAGTTTTGCGCAATTTCAGCCACGGATGTCCATTCCACGCCCCTGTGGAGCACGTGCAGTCAAGTAGCCCCCAAAAAAGCGGTGCACAGGGCCTGTCTCTCAGTAGAGCTGAACATGCATCCCAACAGGCAATTTCCGGGTCTTTGTGTGTTTCACGTGCCCTCGTGTTTGCATGTTTTGCTTTGTGTCACGTGTCCTTTGTGTTCCCTCGCCGGGGGGGGGGGGGGTATGGTATGGTATGGTATGGTATGCCCTACGGTATCGGGAGTGGCTGGCGGGCCGCTCCCTCACCCCCCCCGTGTTTAGGGCCGGGGTCAGGGGTCAGCTGGCCGTGACACTCGGCTGCTGCACTCCTGGCTCTGGGGGTGGGGGGGGCTGTTGCTGCGCACTCCCCATCGACCTCGCGGGGGGGGGGGGGGCGTCACTTTGGGTATATCCCCCCGGGGTGTGAGGGGACTGCTGTGTGCAGGTATTTACCATTTAAAAGGGGGGGTAGTGGCTAATGCGGATTTGATCCAATATTAGACACCGTGCACATACCGTCGACCTGTGTGCAGTCTGTGTATACTGGAGCCCCCTCTCTGTTGAACACAGAGCAGGCAGAGGGTGAGAAGACGGTGGCGGGAACAGAGCACAGGCATCTGACCGTTGGCGCTGGTGGAACGGGGGATGCCCCACCAGGGAGGATGACTAGCAGTGCCACCTGCGGTTGTGAGGGTCACGTGACTTTGCCTATACTACCGGGGGTGGAGGGGGTGGAGGGGGTGGAGGGGGTGGAGGGGGTGGAGAAATGTAGAGAGGGATGGTTTTCAACGGGAAAAAATAAATGTGTGAAGATTTGTTGCGTATTCTCCCCCCCCCCCCCTTGACCGCTTGACCTTGCATTATCCTGTCGCAGTGGCCTATCGGTTTGTGTACTTCCCCCGCCCCATTTTTAAGAAAAGCAGATTGTATCCCAACCATTTTTTTCCGAGCGTGGTTTTGCACGCACGGATCCTCCGCCCCCGGTAAGCCTGGCCATATGCTGTGGAACTTCGATATCGGGCACAGGCCCACGGTATAAAGTGGATGGCAGCTTCATCGTGAAGGACCCACAGGATTGGACTCAAGGCCCAAAGTGCCGATGGCGGGGGCATTCCGTCAACGAGAACCGACTGTTGCGCTCTCATGAGGGACGCCATGGACCCAAGGAAACGACGCAGGGGGGGGGGGGTAGGCACAGCACGCCGCCCAACCAGGGATGCATTAGACGGAAAGGGACCTCAGAGGCGGCCCCAGAGGCGGTTAGGCAGGCGGTTGGAGGAGGTTGCCAAAGCGGTTGGGGGCGGTTACTGTCGGTTACAAATGCCATCGAGCCTGGCACTTGGTGTCAGGGAGGCAGTGGCTGGGCATAGGCTGGGCGCCCTGGAGTGGGGGGGTGCCCCCCCGTTCCAATGCATCGCTGCACACTGCCCAACCCCTTGTCTGTGTCGCAGAGGTGGGGTTCGCTCTGCGGACTCCCAAGTGGCTCCCCCTGCCCTTCGGGCAGCAGCAGACCCCAGCCAGCGCCAAGTTCATCATGTTTGACCGCAGCCCAGTCCCGTTCCCCAACTCGAAGGATTGGATGGAGTTCTGTCTCCAGCGCAACTCCCTCTTCGTAGGTGCGATGCAGTAGGGGCAGAGCCACGCTCCCCATCACAAGGGGATGCGTTAGAAGGGAGGGCACCTCAGAGGCGGCCCCAGAAGCGGTTAGGCAGGCGGTTGGAGGAGGTTGCCTTAGCGGTTGGGGGCGGTTACTGTCGGCGACGAATGCCAATCGAGGGTGGCGTTTGGCGTCATGGAGACAGTGGCTGATCGTCCCCTCTGCGGTCAACCCCAACCATTTTGGAATGCACGATTCGACACTTCGATGGGGCTTATTGCAAGCTTCGCTTCGCTTCACGCATTTTCGCTTCCGCACAAGTGTTCTGCCCGTTGCCCTGGTGCTCTTGTTTTGCACTTCCCAGTCATTGACCATGGCGTTGTCTGCTGCCATTACCACTTCGTCTACACCAGCCAAGAGATGCGGCACCTCGAACGAAACATGGCCAACCAGAAGTCGTCAGTGGTATGCCCCGCCACAACCCGCCGCAGTCCGTCGCCCCATCAAAGCGCACCAGCCGTCGGTGCGTGTTTCCGCGTCGTGCCGGGCAGGCAGGCAGAGAGGCTGTGACACAGCGGGGCCAGCGACGAGGGCATGTGCCCTCCGCCGTATGGCCCCGACACGAAGCAGCGAAACGGGAACAGTCTGGGGGCTCGGTTGGCACACCCTCCGGAGGGGAAGGGAGGGGTGGGCGCCTGTTGTCGTCGATGCCACCTGACGCACGGCGCAGCACGGCGCCAGCAACCGGATGGCGCTTAGTGATCGGCCAAGGTCCGAAGAATGCCGCAGAGAGGCGATGTAGCACGGCGAACGCTGTTTGGTGTGTTGAAAATTCCGGGGCGTCGTCGGACGGACACACCCCCATTCAAGGGCACCGCGGCAGCCCAGCCCGAGGGCACCCCTTGTGCCTCGGGCGCGGCAGAGGGACGTGCTGCCTCCAAAGCGGATCCGGCTTTGTTGACGGGATGTGCTCGGGTTGGGGGCCGAGCGCCGAACACACGCGCACAACGACGGCCATTCAAAGTGCCGGCGGCGGAATATGGCGTGCCCCACACGCCCCAGGCCACATGCGCTGCCTCCTTTGCTTTGCCAGTGCCTCAGAGTGCCCAAAGACCTTTTGTTTTAGGGGGGGGGGTGTCGCTGATGATCTGTTGTTGCTTTTTTGTGTTGCCCCCATTCCCGTGCTCCTGCGGTACGCGGGTTGTCTCATCGGCTTGTGTCTGCCCCCCCCCCCCCCGCCTCACACCCCACCAAAGGGCGCCGCAGCGTGCGCTGTGCCCACGCCGTGCGAAAAGTAGGCCATTGTGGACCCGTTTCCCCCGATGGCCAAAGTGACCGCAGTCACTACTCTGTGCCCACACGCAGGACCGCTCAGATTCTTACTCAGTCCAAAAACTCAGATGATGAGTCAAAACAAACGCTGTTTTGCACTGCAAATGCCGGATCGCTGTCTCAATCCGCTGGTTTTGCCCCGCGGACGTATGCTCCCCCGGCGGTTGGGGGGTGTTCAGGGCGGCCACGGCAACGCCAACTTCCTGTGGGGCGCTGTGCCCGCACTGTGCAGAGACGCCCCCATTGCAGTGGCGGCTTTGGGGGCTGGGGTATGATGTGGTGAGACCGACCTTTGGTGCACGTCTGTTGCCAGAGGGTGCCCGTGCCTTGCTGGCGCATGGAACCCGGCAAGCCCCCCCCCCCCCCCCGATGCCCCGTCCAGACGCTGCTGCAGCGGTTGTCCAATACACTCCCCTCTTCCATATTCCATGTTTCATGAATCGTGTTTCTGTGGGCACCGGGCACATGCATGACACGCCTGACAGCCCCCCCCACGCCCCCCCCCCCCCCTCCCGGGATGCATTAGAAGGGAAGGGACCTCAGAGGCGGCCCCAGAGGCGGTTAGACAGGCGGTTGGAGGAGGTTGCCAAAGCGGTTGGGGGCGGTTACTGTCGGTTACAAATGCCATTGAAGCTGGCACTTGGCGTCAGGGAGGCAGTGGCTGGGCGCAGGCTAGGCGCCCTTGAGGGGAGTATCCCCCCACCTTTCCACCGCATCCCTGCCCCCCCCCCCCCCTTGTGCCCTGGACCCGGCCCCGACTTTTGATGAGCAAGTGCCAACCCCCCCCCCCCAACACCGTCGCAGTGTGTGTGGCGCCGTCCGCTGTGCTCTGCCCCTGCCCCCTGGCCCCCAGCCGCTGTGCCCCCCTCCGGTTCGCTGCAGTACCATCGGGCGATGGAGTTCCCGTTCCCCCGCGTCACGGCGTACCACTACATCCCCCACTTGCCCCAGAAGGCGGTGCTGACCAAGCGATTGGTGTTGGAGGCCGTCATGGAGATGGAGGAGTCAGGTCCGTGTCCGTGGGGGCGGCGGCTCCGGTGGCGAAGGGGGGCCTTGATGCGGCGGGGGGGGACGGGGCCACGGTCCGCGGGCTGTCCGGTGCGTGGCCCCGCGGCGGGCGGGGGGGGGGGGGGGCGTCGCCCAAACCCACGCGCCGTTGCCAAAGGGCCCGTCTTCCATTGCCCTTGACCAATGCCGACGCACAACGCCAGCGATCGCATGAACGGCAGCCACAAATAACGGGTTTACTTTCTGAAATCCCAGCAAAGTGCATCCGCACGCCGATTTACTGTACTGAGATTTCATTAAACGAAATTCTAGCCCAGATGTGTCTCATGTGGCCGACTTCATAAGATAAACCCGCGTGCCCATTCATCTTATCCCAAGATCGTTTCCATATTCGAGGAATCTGATGGGCCAATTTGATGCGCTAAAACTCATTAAGGAAAATCGACAAACGGATTTATCGGCAGGCAACAGCTCCGGTGGCACATGGGGGTGCGTGGCCTCGATGCGGCGGGGGGGGGACGTAGCCACAGCCCGCGGGCTGGTCTGCGCGTGGGCCGTTGTTGCTGCTTTCATTGTTGTTGCTTGTGTGGCTGCGGTGCATGCGACTGCCGCCGTCGTTCCTGCCGCTGCCGTCGGTATAGATCAGTGGCAATGGAAACGGGCCCTTTAGCAACGGCGCATGGGCTTTGGCGACGTACCCCGGGCGGAATCGGGGGGGCGGGCCGCTGCGCCTGGTCGCTGGTTCGGTCGGTTTGGCACGACGGGTCATGCTCGGCCAAGGCCGGACCTGGAACACGTGCCGTTGTGGTTGGCAGGGGATGTGGGCGAGGCCTTAGTCCAGAGGCGAGGTGCACGTGCGATGAGGAGGGCGGGTGTGGCAGGCTGCACCAGCTTCAGCGTCCATACCTCCAAATGAATGACAGCCCAATGCAACATCACAGGGGGGCCTCTCCTTCTTTGAAATCTTGATGATGGCGGCCCACAACTGCCAAATAACAGGGGGAACACCCCTTCTCTTTTTCCGAAATGAGAAGTCATAGCAGGTTCCGCATGATAAATCAACAGCCGCCACACCGGGACTTGACTCTCTCACAGAGACATAACTAATGACAAAGAGACTTAATTCCGCGTATTGAAACCAGACTTTCATGCTCTGCTGAAAGGCCTGTTTTATGACTGGCCCTAGTCCTGTAAACCCCCCCCCCCAAAATGTATACCCCCGCCCAATATTTATACCCCCCTAGGCTTATTGGGCGTTTTGCCAAAATCTGTACCCCCTTCAGCCCTGCACAAGGAACACAACACGAACAAATCCAGAGTACAATCTCAACACCACTGCAATGGTCACTCACTTGAAGAAGGCGGTGAAAACCCATCAACCACAGGGTCTACCTCATGCAGTTCAAAATCGGATTCTGAATCTGAATGCAAAACAGCTCTGAATGACAAGCGACAAAGACCACGCAGTACCTCCCCCCCAATATTTATACCCCCCCAAAATTTATACCCCCCTGGCCTTATTGGGCGTTCTGCCGAAATCTATACCCCGGGGTATACATTTTGGGGGGGGGTTTACCTTTGCTAACATATTCAAATTTTTTGTAACCTCTCCTTCTCCCAATACCCGCCCACCCACCCGTGGGTCTCGATACTGCACACGCACTGGCTGATACATGAACATCGCTGCTGGTTCGAGCAGTTCCAGATGTTTGCTATTGCATTGAGATTGGATTTGTGTTTGCTATGTTCTGCATAAAACTCCCGAAAAAACAGAATTTGATTTCACTGATGTGATCTTTAATGAAACCAGCGCAAGTCAAACAACATAGTACCTCTTGATATCAGTCAAAGCGGAGCAATGCATGAGCACTGCTGTGCACACCCGTGCAGCCCGAATGTTTGGCGCAGTGCCCCGCATCCCAAGGCTTTGGGATGACACGCCCCCAATGTACCATTCAGCGCTGGTGGCCTTTCATGACGTCAATCTCGTGGTGCTTGCCATTGCCGGAGTTGGGGGCCCTGTCACCCCCGCCCCTTTTCAGCAGGACAAAGGGGGGTGGGGGGGGGGCTGCAGGTCATTGCTTTGTGGCACCTCCCCTTCCCCCAGGACAAGGGGGGGGGGGGGCTGCAAGTCATTGCTTTGGTGGCACCTCCCCTCTCCCCCAGTGGGCGGGTCTAGCGCCAAAAACAAGTTTGTGGACCTGAAATCGGCCTCCATCTTCGTGGGCCCTGAAGACGAGCTCCGGGGGCTCCAGTGGCTGCTCCGCTGCTGCCCATACCGCGGGGGGGGGGGGGGGGCACGCTCGTCAACCCCGACGCCCCCGACGTCACCGAGCACCGGCGGGTGGCGCGACTGCCCGGGTGTCGAGTAGCTGACGGCCGTGAGGCATAGACTTGGCCCCTTCATTTACTCAACTTCTTTTTTTTTCTTCTGAGGAAAGGCTTTCTGATGTATGTATGTGGGGGGGTGGGTGGCTGGGTTGGCCGGGGCTGGCCAACCCCCCCCCCCCCCCTCCCTTTTTACAACTTGGCACCACCGGGGGTGGGGTGTTTGGGATGGGCCCGCACCCACCCCCCAGCCACCCCTGAAGTGATTGGGCCAAATTTTCCTCCGGGCCTTCGGTCAATCAGGATTTTTCTCCGGCACCGTCGGCGCCAGTTGGTTTGACCCAAAAAATTTCTTCGGCGCCTCTAAAACCTCAGCGCCACTTGGGGGGAGGTCTGGACCCCCCCCCCCCCCACACCTTGTGCCAACCGCCCCCCCCCCCCCTACACCCACCCCCCCCACCCCTCAAAAGGAGCCCTGCCACCCCCCCCCCCCCTCCGGGTGTCCATAACCAATGGCCTGGGGAGGTTTCCTGGCCACCGGTGTTCTACCGAGCCCCTCCCCCCAACACACTCATTGCCAGGGATGCATTGGAACGGGTGGAGGTACCCCCCCCTCCAGGGCGCCCAACCTATGCCCAGCCACCGTCTCCCTGATGCCAAGTGCCAGCTTCAATGGCATTTGTAACCGACAGTAACCGCCCCCAACCGCTTTGGCAACCTCCTCCAACCGCCTGTCCAACCGCTGCTGGGGCCGCCTCTGAGGTCCCTTCCCTTCTAACGCATCCCTGTGTGTGACGTTGCCAGTGCCTCCCTTCGCTTTCGTTCGTTCGCAGCGTTCATGCAGGCGCTCTTCAAGTACAAACTGATCATCCCCATCGTGTTCTGGCTGGTGCACGCCACCATGTTCGTGTGCACGGGGCTGTACTTCCTGTGCCGCTTGCAGTTGATGGTCGTGCTGCTGCTGTTCCCTTTGATGATCTACCACCAGATGCGGTACCGGCCCTCCTCCATCCCCCCACAGGGCCTGTCTGGCGCATCTCGCGAAGGCATTGCCCCTGTGCCCCCGAAATGCTGTGCACGGCAGGTTACGTTGCCATTTTGATTGCTCCCCACTCTGGGCGGCCCGAAAATTGCTTTGCGGGGGGGGGGATGGCATGGGCGCCCGGCGAAGGAGAGGGGGGGTTCCAGAAATGCGCTTCCGTGCCGGGCCTTTTGTTTTGTGTAAGGACGGATGTTGCCACCAAAGGCGCCGGAACACAAATTTTGGCCCGGAAAATTTTTTTCACGAAAAAATTTTCCCCCACATATGTGTAGTCAAAATGATCAGCGCGCCGGGGGTCGCGTTGGGGGCCATGTTCACTGCCCCCTGCTTACACGAACATGGTTCCAGTCACAGAAGCCGGTGCACTCCGGCGGAACACCCTCACCCCAACCCATGAAGCCCTCGGAGGGGAGGGGGCCAGCATCCGATCTCCCATTTCTCCTGCGCATCGACCGTTTGTGAGCCGCGCTTTCAGTGCCCAAACGTTGATGTCTCCCTTTGAACCCATTGCCATGCGATCCCGAGCACACCACCACACCACACGCGTCGGCGGGCTCCACACCTAACCACACTGCAGTGCGGTGGCACGCGCACGACCCCTGCAACAACCAGCACAACCCCCAATACGCCAACTATTGGGCGCCGCTGACGCACAAACGACCCCCGCCACATCCAGCACAGCCCCAACACACCAACGACTGGGCTCCGCGAACGCGGAAACGACACCAGCAGGAGCACTGGCCGCAGCGGCCGTCAGAACGCAGCGACCCAACGCAACATGCGAAGGGACGAACGGGTGACTGTCCAGGGCCCCGTAAAGGAGCAACAGCCAGACGGAATGTCACACAGGGGGGGGGGTGAGCATGGCGACACAACCCCTGCCATCTCAGGGTTCCCAAAGTGAGGCGCAGGGGAGGGAGGGGAGGAAGGGCTGGGCCGCGGCTCCTTCCGGCCGTCAAGGCCCCACGGTCATCGCTCCCATCCCTGGCAGACACGACTGACCTGACTGTCCGGTGTCACGGCCTGACAGTGTGATGACAGTCCCCAGACCTGCCCCAGGGGGTGGTAGGTTTTCAATGGGGGGGGGGGTGGGGGGTCAATAGAGCCCCCCAAAACTGGGGGAGGGGGGGGTTGGGAAAAGGGCTCAATTGACAGGACCATAAATCGGTGATTATGAAGTCTGGCGCCAAAGGCGCCGCCATTTTTTTTGACCATTGAAAATGGACAATTTCCCCCCCACCAGATACATGGCAAATGATGACTTTTCTGAACCCCCTCGACGCGCTGATTCCAAAAATCCCATTTTCATTTTTTGCCGAGTTTCGGGTCCGGGTCACCTCCGGGGCCCGGGGGTCAGTCTCGGTAGGATTTTGGGGGGGCCGTCAATTGAGCCTTTTTTGGAGCGGGGGGGTGGGGGCGGTTCTGATCGGGCCATTTTTGGTACCCGAACTTTTGGGTCCCAACCCCCCCTCCCCCGCTGCTCATAAGACGCCCTGCCCCCCCCCCCCCCCTCTGGGCCTCCAGTACCACAGATGTCCTGGACATTGTTGGCCGGAATCTTGGCGCTGAAGGCGAGGGTTTGCAGGGTCCGGGTTGGCAGTCGTCGACACATACCCTCGGCGGGTCGGCGAGGTGCACTGCCTCCTTCTGTGCAGTCCGCTCGGCGACTGGTTTGTGTGGGGTACGCTGTGCCGCATCGGGACGTACACCATCTTCCTGCCCATCGTCTTTGATGTCTGCGTATGTGGCCCCCGATCCTCCGTCGCTGCCAAGCGTGTCATTGCTGTGCGTTGTTTGCCTGGGATCGACCGCTTGTGGGCACGGCATTGGAAGAGAATCAAAAATGATGGCAAAGCATTGAAAACAATTTGGCCCCCCCCACCCTGGCCCGCTACCCGCCCCAGCTCCCACCCCCGGAGGGATGAGATGTTTTGGAGGAAAACAGGTTTGATCCCAAAGATGCATCCCTCGAAATGATCAGCGCGACGTGCCGGTCATTTTGGGCAAATTTTCAGTGGGGCTGGAGGCCGGAGGTTGGCCTTAGTCTCATCCCTCGTGACCGCGTACAGCGACAGCAGAGTGATGGGGTTGACAGTAGCGGCGGAACACTCGCAGATCTCCTGGTGTGCTTTGGGCATCATCCGTTCTCTCCTCCGACCCTCATTCCGTGTCGTCGGACTACTCTCTCTCTCGCACCAACAAAGATGCCCAACACCTGCGATGCACGACAAGCCTGGCATGCATGGGGGACCGCCTGTTCAGAGACCCGACCCCCCCCCGGGGCCCTGCCTACCACGTAGGTCCCGGCCACTGCTGGCCAGAATCTTGGCGCCAAAGGTGCCGGAAAAAAATTTCCTTGTCGAATGCTGGGTCTACGAATTGTTTTTACACGACGAGTGTAGACTCCAAATGCTCAGAATTTAATGGAGAATGCAAAAATGATGGCAAAACATTAAAACAACATTGGACCCCCAACCCCACCCCACCCCGCTCTCCTCCTCACCCCAGCTGCTGGGACCCACTTTTGGAGGGGAAATTTTTTTTTTGAGCAAAACCATTTTGACCCCAACATGCATCCCTCAAAATGATCAGCGCGCCGTGGCAATCTTTTGTATATCTGTTGGGGTACCCTGGACCCCCCCCCCCCGGCCACCGGCTGGACCCCCCCCCCCCTTTCCAGGGCCTCCGGCCACCACAACCCCCTCGGGGTCTGACATTCCAACCGGCGACCTCCCACAATGGCATGCGTGCATTCGTCACATCGAGCATGTCGTGAGATGAATGTCATGGGACCACAGGCCCCGGGACAGTTCTGGGTGCCTTGCATGTCCGGTGGTGTAGGCGTCAAGTTGCGGGACGGGGTGGTACCCAAGCCCAGTCCCAGACTGAACTGGTTACGAATGTTGTTGTTGTTGTTGTTGTTGTTGTTGTTGTTGTTGTTGTTGTTGTTGTTGTTGTTGTTGTTGTTGTGGTTGTTGTTGTTGTTGCTGTGGTTGTTGTTGTTGTTGCTGTTGTTGTTGTTGTTGTTGTTGTTGTTGTTGTTGTTGCTGTGGTTGTTGTTGTTGTTGTTGTTGTTGTTGTTGTTGTTGTTGTTGTTGTTGTTGTTGTTGTTGTTGTTGTTGTTGTTGTTGTTGTTGTTGTTGTTGTTGTTGTTGTTGTTGTTGTTGTTGTTGTTGTTGTTGTTGTTGTTGTTGTTGTTGTTGTTGTTGTTGTTGTTGTTGTTGTTGTTGTTGTTGTTGTTGTTGTTGTTGTTGTTGTTGTTGTTGTTGTTGTTGTTGTTGTTGTTGTTGTTGTTGTTGTTGTTGTGGTTGTTGTTGTTGTTGTTGTTGTTGTTGTGGTTGTTGTTGTTGTTGTTGTTGTTGTTGTTGTTGTTGTTGTTGTTGTTGTTGTTGTTGTTGTTGTTGTTGTTGTTGTTGTTGTTGTTGTGGTTGTTGTTGTGGTTGTTGTTGTGGTTGTTGTTGTTGTTGTTGTTGTAGTTGCGGGACGGGACCAATTTCGTTGGATCCGGGGCCCTCAACACCGGGGACTCCCGGATGGTCCGGGCTCCAGCCCATCGACCTCCGTGCCCCGCAGATGGATGGGGGTCAGTGCAGGCACACATTAGAACGAAAAAATGGAAGGAGGAGGTCCACCCCCCCCCCCCGGGTCCCCCCCCCCCTCCAGACACCCCCCCCTCCCCCTCTTCCAATGCAGGTGGAAGCCTGAATGGGGTCCTGGAAAATTTTTTAGGTTGACAGTTTCAGGTGCAACTTGAGGGTGAATAATTGCCTGGTGGTAGCATCTCTCAATGCTGAAGCTTCTTGGGTGCACAACTTTGCCAGAGAGTCAAGAGTCTGAGGGGTCTGTAGAGTGCTTTGTGTCATGTTGCCCATTGTCCATCCACAGCCCACCAGCAATATAGGCCAAAAAAATTTCCCGGTGCCCAAACCTTTCAAGGAGCAGTTGTCAAGGAGGAGGATCAACCCCCCCCCCCCCCCTCCAGACCCCCCACACCCCCCCCCCCCTCCTCCGCTCCAATGCGTCCCTCGGTCAGTGCCCCGTGGATGGGCACGTCGGCACAGACCGCCGCTGGCTGCTGCAGTGCCGACTGACCCAGGGTCGGCCCTGCAGGTCCAACACACGACTTTCCAGGGCCGATTGTTACCTGAGTCCAAAGGACATGTGTGAGGGATGCTTTGGATCGGTGTTGTGCCCGGGATTGTGTGCTGCGGCCACGGTTTATGGAAGGCAGCCTCGAATCCCAGCCACACTTCCGCAACACATAAGACCACTTGGTTCATCCTCAGGTGCACAGCGCGCATTCCGCAACGGGAGTTTCAAAGCATAGGGCCAGCACACGACATTGTGCCACATTGCGCGCTCGTTTACATGTGCGGATGGGCACGATGAACTTTCACTTGCATTGCACACGTATCGCCCTCAACAACGTGCAAAAATGATGAAACCCGCGGACAAGATAGTCCCAGTGAGCCCCACTTTCTAATGCGATTCCTCTTGATCTTGGGATTGGGGCAATTGGTTTGGCGCCCAAAAGAGCAAGCAATGTTTCCGAATGATTCCAAGAGAGGTTAATATTGTCGTTACAGTCCCCAGTTCTTAGCAAAGGATGCAGCCACTGAGGTCAGCCTGCGCAATGGTTTTGCAGGAGGCTTTGGATGCCGGCGGAATTTTCTGACACACCATCACCATTCATAGCACAGCCGCCTAAAAGGACCGGTTCTCAGCGATCTATCTCTCTGTCTTGAGGACCGTGCGTCAGCAGTGCCCGAAGCGCCCGGAATACGGCTGTCGCCTTATCCTTTCAGCCGTTGCTGTCTCCGGCAGGGCCAGGGCTGGGGGGCTTGGGGTGGCTTACGGTGCACGCAACCCGTGGGCATCCGCATTCCAACGCCTTTCCGGTCGGCCCGACGATGCGATGTTGTGGCAGCCGTTCATGATGGTGCCTGGGAGCAAGCCTGGCATGGCAGGGCAGAGCGGCAGAGGGGGGGTTATGATGGTTTGGCAGCGGAAACAGATGTCCCCAAACAGCCCCTCCCGCAGAGATTTCTGGCGATGACCTGATACGGTCACGCATGACAAGTGCATCACAACCCCCGAGAGGAAAGCCCTTCCCTGGTGATTTCAACACTCAGTATCCTGCCATTTGGGGAGGGGGGGGGGGGCAGTGATGTATTGGCACGCCTGTACACCGCAGGAGGAATGCCCCCCCCCCCCTTCTCCCCTTCCAATGTTTGAGGCTGACAGCCAAAATTTTGCTTTGGCGCCTTCGGTGCCAAGAGGATTTACGCTTAAATATTTTGGCCTGCCTTCGGCGGGGACCATAGGGGGACCCTGGGAGGAGGGGGGGTCCCAGCCAAAACCCCCTCCCCGTCCCCCTCTTCGAATACATCCCTTGTGTGGGGGGGGGGGGTCATCCTCGTCACCAAGTTTCTTGGGGATTTGGCGCACCTACTCATCTATCCAATCGCCCGCTCCTTCATCCCTCCGGAGGTGGGGGGCAAATCGGTATGCGGCCAATCGTGCGTACAGAGGGACTGTGGGAAGAGCGAGTCTGGTACATACAGCGGGTGGTATGGCACAGGAAGAGGGTGGTTTGGCCTATGCCCGGGGCGATGCGGGGCACACGGAAGGGGATACGCACAGATGGCGATGTCTCGGCCTGAGGGATGACATTTCAGCTGGGGTCGTGAGAGGGAGGGTGGGTGGGGGGAATGGCACAGTCGTGTTGCCTTTTCCCTGCCGTTTGCAGTTTCTGGGTTATCCTTTGCGGTGGTAGTCTGGTTTTGTCCTTGTTCCTTGTGGGGCTGCACATACCTCGTTTGTGGTCAGTTGCTGTGGGAGCCTCCGGACATGATCTTCCTCAGCAACAGCTCTTTCATGCTGCACGTGGTCTGGACCGCTTTTGTGAGTATGTGTGCCTCTGCCCAGCCTGTTTTGTGGACTCATGGATCTGATCCCACCCCCCCCCCCCTCATCCCATTCCCTCTCTTTGAGCCAGACTGAAGGCTCGTGCATTGTTCAATGGTCAGGATTTGTGTGGGATGTGTATCGTGTGGATTCCAAGTCCGCAAGTGAAGCTTGCGCCATGACGCAGGATAAGTCTACTGCAATGGGGATGGGTATCTACTGACTCTTCCTTCGGAGATACGGCCCCAAGGCAGCGGCCAGCCTGCTGCCTCCGCCACAGTTTGTGAACGCGTAGCATGAGATGCCTGCTCCCATACTACCCCCCCCCCCCCCCGTGTCCAACGAATGCCTTGTCGAACGAAGACTTCCGTGCGGACCGTAATTTTTTTTGGGACCCAATTAATGAGGGACCGGGTTTAGGTACCGAATTCATTGAGTAACGAACGGCGTGCCCAACAAATACTCATGTTTCGGCTTTTTCTGAGGATTTTATTGTTGGGTGGACACGGGGGCTGGGGGGTACATCGGGGGTTTCGCTTCATCAAAGGACCGTGGGTGTACAAAGTGGACAAAAGGTGTCACAAGACTCCTCCTAAAGATATCTATCCTCAATCGTCCAGACCAGCCTTGGAAATCATCGTCCACAAGTGGAGAATACAGGGCACACACAACACACAACACACAACACACAACACACAACACACAACACACAACACACAACACACAACACACAACACACAACACACAACACACAACACACAACACACAACACACAACACACAACACACAACACACAACACACAACACACAACACACAACACACAACACATAACACACAACACACAACACACAACACACAACACACAACACACAACACACAACACGCAACACACAACACACAACACACAACACACAACACACAACACACAACACACAACACACACCACACACACACACACCCTTGAGGGCCATGGCTGCTCCTGCCACAGCGTTGGGGGCGCGTGGCAGCGGCAGCAGACTCCCCGGGCGCAGCATTTGGGCTGCCGAGCCTCGCAAGCTGCGGCGGCATGCAGCGGCAATGGCTAGGGCGGGTCGACTTGAGGCCAAATCAGGCCATGCCATTGTGACAAGGAGAGTCTGATATTGGGACATCCACTGGCCGAGCGCACATGCCGCCGCACACACATGGGCGTGTGGTGGGGGGACACGGGACCCCTGGCGATCGATGAAGATCGATGAGCAGGTCTGCAGGGTGCCGGCTTACGCCACGTACACAGCACGGGACAGGAGGATGCTGTGGACCATGGGGATGTACCCCCTGAGCCAGGACCACTGGCAACGGCATCAGTGAATGCGACCGTGTTACGCAGGCACTGGAGGCAAGCGCTCACGTCCGTTCTGTGGCATGCAAGAAACACGATTGACGGAGTCGCAACAGAGAGCGATGTGGGCTTTGGCGCAGAAAAATGGGGTGGGGAGCCATATGGGGTGCCCCACAGGAGGCGAGGGACGCACCTTTTGGGATGTGGCACCGGTGGAGTGTGCGTCCTGTATGGGTGTGGCATGATGATGCTGAGAGCCATGCTTCACGGGAATGATGAACAAGGCCGCATGCTGTGGGATTGAGGTCGCTGGCTTCACGTGCATCTAGCACATGATGAGGGTGATGTTGACGGCATGTTGGTGCGCCGGGTGCGCACCGGGCAAAGTTTCAACGGTCACTGTCCCACCTCCGACCGTTTGGGGGCATGTGTCTGTATCGGATTGTCTGACCGAGCCCAGCACAATGGGATTGGGGCGCTTATTTTAGTGCCCAAAAGAGCAAGCAATGTTTCCGAATGATTCCAAGAGAGGTTAATATTGTCGTTACAGTCCCCAGTTCTCAGCAAAGGATGCAGCCACTGAGGGTAGCCTGCGCAATGGTTTTGCAGGAGGCTTTGGATGCCAGCGGAATTTTCTGACACACCATCACCATTCATAGCAGACATCAGCCAGTGCCAGTTGCGCCCCTGCCATCAACCCAACAAACAGAGAGTGAATATGCAAGACATTCCCAGACTTCAAACCATGTGTTGGCTTTGGGACATGGGGCTGTGTGTTCTTGTTGGGTCCGGGATTTGCAAGAACATGTGCGTGCGTTCTCATGGTGGCGTGTGTTCTTGTGTGGGGAGGGGGAGGGGGGGGGCAGGGGGGCAGGGTCTGTGACTGTGTGTGTGCACAGGGACATTCTGTCCTCTGAGGTGCTTTTCATCAGTTCAGGGGTCCAGTAAGGGAGCGTTTGAGTGGCGCGCGTCGGGCATTCTAATCAATGTTCTGGCCATCGATCCCAACGCTTTAACCCCCCGTCATACCCAGCCTGGGGTGCCCTTTTCACCGTTGCAAAAGTGCTCAGACGTCCGCATTTGACACACTTCTGCAGTCCACTTCTTCGTTTTGGATGCCAATCCGGCCACACCAGCTGCTGCCCCGACGCGCCCAACCCAAAGCGCACCGGCTCCTGCCGCCTCCAAACCGCCGCAGAGCCCCGCACCGCGGAGCAGCCCCGCCCCTCGATCGCGCAAGAAGTCCTCCTCCAAGCCTCAAAAACGCAGTTCAGTCGCCCCATCCGCCGTCCCCATGCCCATCTTTGTCCCGTACCCCGTCCCCGTCCCTGTGTACCTGCCGCGCTTGCCCATGCTGCCGTTGCTGCCCATGCCTTACGGTGTCGGGGGCATAGGCGTGCCGTCCCCGCAGCCCATGGCCCAGTGGGGCTGCGCCGCAGCACCATGTGCTCCCCCACAAGAGCGTGGCCCGGCCGCAGATGGCGACCAGGACACCCCACCAGAGCGTGGCCCGGCCGCAGATGGCGACCAGGACACCCCACCAGAGCGTGGCCCGGCCGCGGATGGCGACCAGCACCAACAAGTCACAGCCCCATGAGGGTATTTCCAATGGGTTGCCTGGCGTTCGGGAACTCTGATTAAGCCACCGGCTTTCGCTGTCTACTCCGCCTAAGCGACTGACATCATTGCCATAGTGCTAACCCCCCCTTCACATGGTCAGTGACCTCCTGCTGTTGCTGTTTTGAACATGACCGCGACCTACAGTGCAAGCACCAGCCAGCACCTTCAGTCGCAGCGCCAGCGCCAGCGCCAGCACCAGCGCCGGCACCAGAGATCAGGACCAGGACAGCACCTGCACCACCACCACCAACAGCACCACCACCAACAGCACCACCACCAATCACCAGCAGCATCAGCAACGGCAACTGAAAGGGGCGTGTACAGTGGCACACTTGCAGCCGGAGCTGGGGGCCGTGAGCCTTGAGCTGTGAGTGTTGCCAGGCAGAGTATCTGAGGAGGTGGCACGGCCACCCCGGTATGCATACCTATGGCTGAAGCATGTTTACCGAGCCGGGTTTACCCTGTCGAGGTTTTGCGACCCTTCTTAGGGTCCAAGGTGAGCAACACATTTGAGCAGCAGCAAGCAGCAGCAAGCGGCAGCAGCAAGCAGAGGCAGTTTTTTCGCAGACACGGTGGCTCAAAACCAGCATCCACATAGCTCAAACCGACTGCAGGGCAATTGCAACATCACCTGCAACTGCCATTTCGAGCTATCTAGCCTGTTTTATGGGCAATTTAGTGTCCAAAATATGGCCGTTTTCAGCCTGTTTTCAGGACGATCGTCCTGAAAGTTCATGATGATCACTGGTGCGTCAAGTAGGCGTCTCCAATGAGGGCCGTTCTTCTTCCATAGCGATTGACCTGTCAAAGGATTGCAACTGGGTGTGCAATAAGGTGTCTCCCACGCAGTGGTGCCATGCGGCGGTCCATTTTGAGGTGAAAATGAGCCGTTTTTGGACCGTTTTTCAAGATGATTGTCCTGAACCTGCAGGACTATATCCAACGCAACCCGTTTTTCTTCCACGGTGATTTCCTATGCATTCCGGCCAGACTAGGACCCAGCTCGGTCCTAGTTGTAAGTCTTGATAGTTTCCTTGGCGTTGCCCTTGACCGTTGGTGGCGCTGGCATTGAGACTACTGTACATGCACAGAAACGGCCGATGACAGACATGAGTGGGAGCACCTCATTTCGTGCACAGTGCCACATGAAATGCGCCAGGTTGGGGGTGTGGAAAAGGCGTGCACAAGACAGTCAACGACGCACGAGAGATTTTGTTGTGTTTGTATACAGAACCTGCGAAGGTGAGTTCTCAGCATTCTGTAAGAGGAAGGGGGGGAGGGGGGGGGTGCATTTTTTGGCATACAACAGTAGATGAGGGCGGTGGAGAGGTCATTCGCAAGTCGATATAAAGCTTTTGCCATTTCCTATAGCACCACTGGTGTTTGCATCACCATTGCTTGGATGCATAGAAGACCAGGTGTGGGAGATATTGAATAGAGGGCCAACCGAACCCACCCACAATGCCCTCGGAACCCCCCCCCCCCGCCCAAGGTTAGGACACGCACTAAGAAAAGCCCTGACCCAGATCCACATCCACATCCACATCCACATCCACATCCACATGCACCCACATCCATATCCACACCCAAACAGCACCTCCACAGAGGCGCCCCAGGCAGAGCCCTGGGAGGCTGTGTGCCCGTGGCCACAGTCAGGCCCCCGGTGGTTGTCCCATTAACATAAAGGGAGGCCCAGTCCCTGCCGCTCTGTGGGGGGCCACTGCGATGGGCCCATGCCCCTGCCCGCCGCGCATGGCCCGCCAGCCCCGGGCTCTGCCGGCGCCCCTTCTGCCGGCGCCCTCCCCTGGGGCGCCGACCGAACTGAATCGCGAATCCCGCCTCTCGCCACTGCTCATTCTGACCCTCTGTGGGCCCGAACGTGTTTTGGTTGTGTGTGGGGGGGCGGGGGTCATTGGGTTGGATTGGTCCTGCAAACGCTCCACCCCATGCGGAGCACAGGGATTCGTGCGCGGAACACTTCTCGAAAAGCAAACGCACAGAATGTGGGGTTTGTGATCAGGGGCCTAAAGCGAAGTCAGAGACAAGAGGGGATGTCGAGGACATGGTCAGTCATCCGCCCGATCGACGACACAATTGGTTTTCAGGACAGTTTCGAGGACAGAGAAGTTGTGGGCCTGGGTCCGGTTGGAGCCAGGGGAGGATTGGATGAAAGAGGGGGGGCAGCGGTCGGGGGGGGGGGGGGGGGGATGGATGCATTGGAAGGGGGGGGGAGGTACCACCCACCCCTCCAGGGCGCCCAGCCTATGCCCAGTCACTGTCTCCCCAATGCCAAGTGCCAGCTTCAATGGCTTTTGTAACCGACAGTAACCGCCCCCAACCGCTTTGGCAACCGCATCCAACCGCCTGTCTCACCGCGTCTGGGGCCGCCTCTGAGGTCCCTTCCCTTCTAATGCATCCCTGGGGCACAGAAGGAAGCCGTTTGTGAGCACACTGTGTGTTAGTGGCCCTTTGCCGCACAGGTCACCGGAAGACCACCGAGTGCAGTGAGCGGGCGCAGGGCGGATGGGGGGGGGGGTTGGAGGGCTGTGCTTAGAGGGGGCGTAGGGGGGGGCGGGGCTGTGCTTGAAGGGGGCGTAGGGGGGGGGTGTGGAGGGCTGTGCTTAAAGGGGGCGTAGGGGGGGGGGGGGTTGGAGGGCTGTGCTTAAAGGGGGCGTAGGGGGGGGGGGGGGGGTTGGAGGGCTGTGCTTAAAGGGGGCATAGGGGGGGGCGGGGTCTGGGACCCACAAGTATGTGTACCAAACATGGCCCAACACAATTTTCCCGATTGTAAATGTTGCTTTTTTCCCGCGATGGTCACTTTGGTCAGGGGGGGCGGGGACCCTTTCCAAAAAAAAAAAATCAAGCACAGGCCGGGGGGGCAGGGGGCTGCATTCTGGAGTCCCGGGCCCCGGAGTCCGGGGCCTGTGCTTCCGCTGGTCTGGATGTTGGTACGCCGCTTGCGGGCGGGTGTGTGTGAGTGAGGGATACCCCCCCTATTTGGGGAGGGCACAGGCCTACTTCGGTCCCGGACGCCAATGCGAAGGGGAAGGGAGAGGGTTAGCGGGTTGGAGCCTGCCCCGCCCCCCCCCCCCTCCCGGTGGTTCGCGGCGCGACGGAAGGACCGGGGCCGCCGCGTCACGTGGGAGTTTCGGAGGAGCGCCCAGGCACCGCTGTGATAAGAAGGGCACCAGCCTGTGAGGCCCCAGGCCGCTGGTGCAGACCTTTGCTTTGCCACCCGCGTGGGGGGGGGGTCCCATTTTGGGCTGCCCGAGGGCCAGCTGACCCACCCACCCACCCACCCACACACACACCCACACCCACCCACCCACTCACCCACACCCACTCACCCACCCACCCACCCACCCACACACCCACACCCACCCACCCACCCACCCACCCACCCACCCACACACCCACACCCACCCACCCACCCACCCACACCCACCCACCCACACCCACACCCACACCCACCCACACCCACCCACACCCACCCACACCCACCCACCCACCCACACACCCACACCCACCCACCCACCCACCCACACCCACCCACACCCATACCCACACCCACCCACCCACACCCACCCACACCCATACCCACACCCACCCACCCAAGGGGAAAAAAGACTTTCCTGGGAAAAATGAAACTTTGTGTAGAGAGCCCAAAATGAGAGGTCGATTTTGGGTACCCAACCTTTTTTTTTTGCCCTGATACCCTCCCCCCATCCCCCGGAGGTTAGGCTGGGACCCACCTTAAGCAAAGGCCTGCACTGGTGCTGAGGGGAGGGCTCGTGTTCATCCGAGGGCACGAGCCTACTCAGATCCAGGACGCTGGTGTGTGAGAGGGCCGGCGGACGGGGGGGGGGGGGGCTGCCTGGATGCCTTCGCCGGCCACCCTCTGCACCCCCCCCCCCCACAAACAAGGCCGGCATGTGTGGACCCCCCCAGCACAGCACGGGCACGGGACAAACACAAACACCCCCCCCGGAGGAGAGCACAGCGCCGCGACCCCCCCCCCACAGGGCACTGGACTCGGGAGACTGCGCACCGCGGCCTCCCGTCCAGCGACCCTGGGCCCTGAACACGGGGAGCGTGAGGAGGCGGTCCTGTGGTGGCCTCCAATACCGTCGGGCGCACCAACCCAAACCAATACCCCCCCCCCCCCCGCGCCAGAAGGACCGGCGGCCGCGTACAACGTGCCTTCCCCGGCCGCCCGCCAGCGTTGCGGCAGAGACGCCGCCCCCTCTCGGCCCACAGTCGTATTCCGGGGCCAATAGGCGCTGCCAAAGGCAAACAATCAGATACCGATGATTGTCTGACTAACTGTTGTCAGACATGATGTTCTGTTTTCTGTTTCAGACACAGTGTGTGCCCTGGGGTTCAACCGGGTTTGGCATATGAGCCGCACGTCCGGTCGTCTCCTCGGGGCAGGTCAGAGGAGCCCGGGGGGGCACGCACCGCCAACACAACACAATCCTCACCAGCGGTATCATATCCCCCCCCCCCCTCTTCCCCAGATGTACTTACGCCTTCCGGTGGAGTGCAGTACCTCGGGTTTGCATTGGTCTGTTTTGTAGTCAGGTCTCACCCCCAGGCCTCGAGGCAGGCAACATGGGTCCATTGGGTTCAGCCCACGTCAGCGCCCCCCCCCCACCCGCCCCCCGCCTCCACAACGACCACCCCACCCCCAATAGACCGAACCGGGACCCACCGCGTACGTTCCTGACCGCGCCCCCGCACCCCCGGGGGACCTCTGTCAACAAGCATAGACGCCGCACAAAAGACAGGGCAAGTCTCCGTGGAGCCCCATCCCGCCAAGACCCCCGCGTTCCCAATGGCCGACCCAACGGAGAGCGCCGCGGGTAGAAGCACAAACCTGCCGAGAGCACACGACGCTGAGGATTTCCTTTTGAGGCGCAGGTCTGCATTAGATCGGAATTTTTTGGGGCCCACTGTACAAGCGTCAACACTGCCTGTGCCATGCCAATACTCGAAGCTCTTCAGCCGCCTCCGTCCCATGAGTACAGGGTAGGGCCACTGCCCTGTCGAGGCACGCAATGAGGGCAGGCTAACCAGCCCTTTGCAGCGAAATTTACGCATGGGTGAGCTGTGGAACTGGGCACCCTCTGCCACACTCCTGTCCCGGCCCTGCCCATCCACTGGCACTGCAGGGTCCATGGCTACACAAGTGCCCAGGAGCACCCAGACACAGGACGCAGTTGGGGGAAGGGGAACACGCAGCCAGCCCACCACGCCGCATGGCTGCGAGCCCTCTTGCACGGCTGCAGTGGCTGGCTCGCACGCGGCCCTGGTCTATCACAGCCAACGCAGAGGCGAAATGCGGGGAAATGCAGCGCACCCTTGTTCCACTGACCCCTTCTCGACTCAATCCCTCTTCATTGCACTCTTCTCCACTGAATCGCTGTGTCCCAGGCAGCAGCCTGCCCACTGAGCTCACGTCCACTGAGGTCATCTCCATTGAGCTCTTCGTTACTGAACTCTGGTGAGCTCTCCTGGACTGACGTTGCGTCCGCTGAACTCCTCTGAACTGAAGTGCCGTCTGTGGCGCTCTTCTTTGCTGAAGTGCTCTCCACTGAGCTATTGTTCATTGAGTCCCCCTGCACTGAACTGTGCTCCACTGAACTCCTCTTTACTTGTCTCCGCCGAGCTCTTCTCTGCCAGACCTCTGATCAACTCTTCTTTGATAACCTCTTCTCTACTGAACTAGTTGCAGGGTTGAGGGTTGCCGCTGCATTGCACTGCTTTTGAATCTTGAGCACAGCATCCTTGGAGACAGTGTTCAACCATGACATTACAGAAGGCACTCTCTGGCGTGGAATCTTGAGTGTAACAAATTGGGGGCGAGTGGTGTGCACTTGTGGGTGTTACCGCGGCAGGTGGCGGAGTAGTCGGTAGCAGGTGGGAGGGTTGGTACAGCCCCCCCCTCTTGTATAAGCTACGGCCTTGTCCAAGCTACAGTAGGCGTAGGGACCATGATAATTTTGTATCTAATTTAGATACGTACAAAATGTAGTGTGGCCATGTAGGACATGGGTTTGTCGTCACATTTGCCAATTTCAGCACATGTGGGCCCGTGCCGGTGCACCAAGACTTTTTTTTTTTAGTCTGATGCATCCCATAGGTCCTGAATTGCCAATTTTAGCACATGTGGCCCGCGCACATGTGTGCCGGCAGTTGTATGTGTCGCGTGCAAGCCACAACCTTGTCCAAGCTACAGTACGCGCAGGGACCGTAATAATTGTGTGCATTGGCGTAGCTTACACGAGGGGTGGGTAGGGCACCAACCCGGTGGCCTATGGGTACCACGTTTGCTTCCTCTACACTTTGGTGCATTTGAAGGGGTTAGTACAATCAAAAGCAGCCTGAAGGCATGTCCCTGTATTCTGACGGTAGCCTCCAAACGGTGGGAATCACGGGCTCCAGGTACCAAGACACGGGAGCTGCGGTGACAAAAGGACCCCTGCACATTTTGGCCCGGGTGCATTGACAACATGGCCGAGACCAAATGTGCCGACAAACGACCCACGCGGGAGTGCTCTTATTCCGGTGTCCGCCACAAGGTGTGTGATCACATGCAACACAAGCGAGTCACCATGGAGTAGATCCCCGGTCACCGTCAAGAGTCCGAGGCCCTACCAAATGAAGCAACAAACCATCCGTGCACAACATTGAACATATTGCCACAGACTGCTATATCCTCCGGACGGATGGGATCGTAGTCCAGGACCGGTAGCCGTGTGGCCATTTTGGCGAGCAAGTACACCTCCACATTCCGCCGGATTTGCTCACGTTCCTGTGCGTTGTGAGGCAAGGGGCAGCTGTTGGTCTATTCGGGGGCTTCATCCGGTAATGGTAAACTTGGGGACTCAATTTCGGAAAGTCATCATAAAAGTAGTGCGCAGGATGCGCGCAGGGCGCGCACAGGGCAAGCACTCCCCCACTACCACCCAGAACCAGCTGCAATATTCTCACTTGGCTGATGGATATTGGGTATGCATGGCATTACGTTGAATCACATCAATTGTTTCTGTCTTTCCCTTCCTGTGGTCATCTGAGTTCACTTACATTTGTTATAAGCATTTTTTTGATGGGTTCATAGACGATAGCATTCACGCACAACTACCACCGATTGAGACCGTTGTGTATGTGTGTGGAGGGGTGCTAGCCCTCCAGGGTCCCCGAAGGGGGTCAAGCCGGGAATTCGCCCTATTGGTCCTTTAGGGAAGTCCCGAAGCATGTCTTAGAGGACCCAAAAAGTTCCCATAACCTCCTTACTAAAATGGCAATTACAAGTAGCGTGGATTGCTTTGTTGTCCAGCGAGTTGTCCCGCACAAAAAACAACAACAACAAGAAAGCTGCACATGTCAACAAATCGGGTGCTCCCAAAGGTGGTACTGGTGGCAGACGATTGCATTCTTTGTACCACAGTACTGGTGGCAAGGGGCATGGCGACAGGAGAAGGACGAAAGGGTTCATTGCACTCATCGTGTTCTTGGTGGTAGTGGTCATCATGGTAGCTGCAATATTGGCACTACATGTCCGAAACCGCCGTAGACCAGGCTTGATCAAAGGTAGTAATTGCATTAAGTTAGCCTCTCAGCTACTTTTTTGTCTAGTTAGGGTCAAATTAGGGCAAATATGCCCACACAAATCAACTCCCTTAGGACACCGCCTAAGCAGCGAGCAAGACCACTGCATCCGTTTAAGGGGGAGTATTAGCGCGCCGGGCACACGCCGGGCATGCACCGCGCATCCTTTTTTGACCTTTCCCCACCCGTGCCTGTTTTTGCCCCCCCCGCCCCCCTCACCAAACAATCTGGAGTACCTTCTGTCTGTGTCTAAGAATGTGGCCCGTCCTTTGCACCCAGTTTATGATGATGGCAAGGGTTGTGGTTTTTAAGTGGTGGGAGTGACATTTTGTGTTGTTGAGTTCTCATATTTCGGCTTATGCAACGTGCTTTGCACAGAAGGTTTGCGGTCTAATGCGGTCTACTTAGGGGATTTCCCTAGGTGGGGATAAACTTGGGGCTAGAGCTAGGATACTTAATACAAAGATAGCGCGCTGGGCATGCACCGGGCAAACATTCCGCCAAAGAGAGCCCAATTAAAGGATGTTAAATCAATTCACAACCACCCTCAGTTGCTATATGTTTCATCGTACTGCTCTTGAATGTATTCCATCACGGTACCTATTATAGATTATTTTAGATTGGCCAACCTGTAGGACTACAGAATTGGCCGCAGTTCAAGAAGTTATGCATTGTACATAGGTTTTAACAAGGCATTCAACTCCATCCCGTCAAACACCCTCTTTGACCTAATCGAACACTACCGTTTCCCAATGTGGTTGGTAAGTGTCACACGCCAACTCTATTCCTACCGAGCCGATTCTAAGTTGACTCTAAGTTGGACTTCATCCCTAAAAACCAATGGCCATTCTGTTATCTAGATATGTGCCTTGCTTCAAAAGGCTTGGGCCATTGTGGCTGCTTCTCAGGGCCTAGGTCTAGTCTGAAGTGTATCACCTGTTGCAGAACGTGCAGGGAACCAAAACGTTTGCCACTTGTTTACTTGTTTAAATGCCCAAGCCAGCCCCCTCTATTTGCCAATTTTTGCAACAATTGCTGGGGTCATGTTTCTACCACCGGTGGTGGCCAGCTGGTCAATTTGTTGCTCAGAAGGAGCATCTAACAGCAGTTGCATGACTGCATGATTCAGCAAGGAGGGAAAATCCATAGAAAGCTTTGCTTGTGCATGTGCTTGCTGATATGTCAAAAAAGATGTAAGGTTTGCTAATGTTGTGGGTGTCGACGTGGTGTACTGCTACTAGAACCAAGCAGGAGATTGTATGCAGTTGGGCTATGGTACTATGCAAGATGCCCGTTTGTGCTGTAATTGACAAGATGCCTCCACCACGTTGTGTAAGTTTACTTGGTCCCCCGGTGTCTATTTTCCCTGTCTTTGTTGAACCAGGAACAGCCCTCAGTTGTGGGTTAGGTGAAGTGGATGACCATGGTCGAGAGCTTGTTTCAAAGCTAGCCGCCAAGCTCCCCCTCTTGAGGACTGCCCCAAAACCTGCTCCAAAGCACCTTCCGAGGACTACGATGCGCCTTTCGTGCTTCTCTTTCAGAAATCACCTCGAAGAGAGGTTGTTAGATCAAGCGCAGGCGCGAGTGTCGTATACCCCCCCCCTTTTTGGGGTCGTTTGTGTAGCATACCCCAATGTATGGTTTCTGATGTCTAACCCCCTGTAAAATCATCATTTTGGGACCAAAAATGATCCCCCAATGATTTTTTGGATTTTGACCACCGTACCTACCCCAGCGGCACTTGGGTACCCTTTTGGGGGGGGGGGGGGGGGTGGGGGGTGGGGAGGTGGGGTCGGGGGTGGGGGTGGAGGTGGGGGTCAAAACTTCTTTGCGTATTGTGGCCACTCTGTGTGTATTTGGACCTGGGTCCTGAAGATTTTTTTCTTGTATATGGACCCCCTAACCCATGGCGGGGTTCCCATGTCCCAACTCCAAGTACCCCCAGTCCCCCCCCCCTCCCCATATGGCCCCTTGGCAGTGAGGACAGCCGTTTTCATACCGGATAGACTGATTGGTGGCACGTGAAAGTCCATTTTTTATGAAACCCTTCTGTTGCCCCTAGGATGGGTTTGGGTGATCATTTGGTGACAATACGAGTACTTGAGCGCCCATGGGGACCCACATAGTGGCCGCTGGGCCTATGTAGCCCGAGCCGTGGGCCCTCCGAAAGCCCCAATATACCTCGCAGAGGTTGTCAGGTCAAAGCCACACAGGCCCGTATACAAGGGGGAAACGCCACATACCCCCCCTTTTGGGCCTTTTTTGGGCCTATTTGCGTGCCCTACCTCAAGGGGTTGAATCGTTTGTTTAACCCCTTGTGAAATCATTATTTTGTCCAATAAACGCACCCCCCAATGAGTTTTTGGTCCGGACCCCCCTAGACCCGCCCCACTTGAAACCCACTTTTTTTGGGTTTTGAGCGGGGGGGGTCAAAAATGTCGAAAAATGACCCCCCCCTTTTATGGGTCGAAAGGCATGAATCTTTTGGTTTTTCTCGATTTTGAGCCGAAAAAGTGTTTCCATGTCCTGACTCCTTGGGGTTTGTATGGGGCAGAGTGGGATGAGCGCTCATGTAGTTTGTGCACTTTTCAGCCATTTTTGCCATGGTTGCGGTTTTGGCGACCTTAGTGACCCCTTGGTACCCACTCTGAGGGGTGTGAGTGGGGATGTTGTGACAGTATATGCCTACTAGGATATGAAAGGACGTTTTTTTGCAGTCTGTAGCCTTGCCGAGGGCCGGTCAAAACCTGTGCCGAAGACATGAAATGATTGGTGACCAATAATGGCTTACATGAGTGAATGGGACGGTGCAGTTTTTCACTCTGGACAGCTCAAAAATCGAAGTTTTCAAAACTTATTTTTTCGATATTGTGATCACCTAAAATGACCATCCAAGGTATGTAAAGCATTTTTTAGGCCGTATTTATGTGTTTTTCACTTTATTTGGGGATTGGGTGCGGAGGGTGGTGGGGCAGCTGCCAAAGGATTGGTACACAACCCGCGTATGCAGTTTTTCACCTTGGGCAGCTCAACAATCGAAGTTTTCGAAACTTTTTTTTGATATTGTGATCACCTAAAATGTCCATCCAAGGTATGTAAAGCATGTTTTAGGCCGTATTTTTGTGTTTTTACCCTATCTTGCGTGCGTGTTGCTTGGGGTAGATTCTCTGCAAGGTGAACCTGCGCTTATGCAATTTATGCACTTTCCAGCCATTTTTGCTATGTTGGCGGTTTTGGCGACCGCGGTGACCCCGTGCTACCCACTGTGAGGGGTGTGAGTGGGGATATTGTGAAAGTATATGCCTACTAGGATACGAAAGGATGTTTTTTTTGCAGTCTTAGCCTTGCCGAGGGCCGGTCAAAACCCGTGCCAAAGACGCGAAGTGATGCAATAAGGGCTTGCATGAGTGAATGGGACGGTGCGCGATCTGTTGATGCAGTTTTTCACCCTGGGCAGCTCAAATATCGAAGTTTTGGAAACTTATTTTTTTATATCGTGATCACCTAAAATGACCATCCAAGGTATGTAAAGCATGTTCTAGGCCGTATTTTTGTGTTTTTCACCTATTTGGGTATTGGGTGCGGGGGGATGGGGGGGCTCCCAAGGGATTGGAGCACAACCTCAACCTGCTTATGCAGTTTTTCAGTCTGTACGACTCAAAAATTGAAGTTTCCGAAACTTATTTTTTTGACATTGTGATCACCTAAAATGACCATCCAACGTATGTAAAGCCTGTCTTACCCCGTATTCATGTAGTTCTTACCCTTTTTGGGGTTTGTGTTGGGTAGATTCTCTGCGAGGTGGACTTGCCGAAGGCAATAGAATTTTCACATTTCGACTTTTTCTGAAACCCTTCTGTTGCCCCTAGGATGGGTTTGGGTGATCATTTGGCAACAATACGGGTACTTGAGCGCCCATGGGGACCCACGTAGTGGCCAGTGGGCCCATCTAGCCTGAGCCATGGCCCCCTCCCCACCCAAAAGCTTCAAAATTGCTACATGTTGGTGGTTCAATGGCATTTTGGGGCGACAATCATGAATCTTTTGGTTTTTCTCGATTTTGAGCCGAAAAAGTGTTTCCGGGTCCCGACTCCTTGGGGTTTGTATGGGGCAGAGTGGGATGAGCGCTCATGTAGTTTATGCACTTTTCAGCCATTTTTGCCATGGTTGCGGTTTTGGTCACCTCGGTGACCCCTTGGTACCCACTTTGAGGGGTGTGAGTGGGGATGTTGTGACAGTATATGCCTACTAGGATACGAAAGGACGTTTTTTTGCGGTCTGTAGCCTTGCCGAGGGCCGGTCAAAACCTGTGCCGAAGACACGAAATGACTGTTTCCTAGTGAATGGGCCGGTGCACAACCTGCTAATGCGGTTTTTCACCCTGGGCAGCTCAAAAATCGAACTTTTGAAAACTTATTTTTTCGATATTGTGATCACCTAAAATGACCAACCTAGCTATGTAAAGCATGTTTTAGGCCGTACTTATGTGTTTTTCACCCTATTTGGGTATTGGGTGTGCGCGGGGGGGGGGGGGGGCTTAGAGCTTCTTTCCTTATACTGCGTATTTCCGACCTACAGCCCTGGGTCCACGAACTAGCAGAGTGGGGCTGCAATGTGATAGGCGAATGTGACTACTCAAGGACACTTCAATAACATCACCCCTTAGTCAGTGATCTCAGACCTACAGGAATCGGTGAAATGGCTCGCAAAAAAACGACGATGGAATGCACAGGACCTAGTGTGGGGCATCAATAGAGACAGCAAGTCACTTGACCAGGCAGGTATGGGCACGTCATCCAGATTTTTCTACCTGCAACACCATAACCTTGAAAACCTGGTGTATTTCTCCTTATCGACTGATGCACACACACAGGCAGCAGGACAGGTTTGATCGCGCACGGGAGCTATACCAATGGGAGGCCCGTTTAGCGGCCAGAGTCTATGAAAGCCACAAGAAAATTGCCACCTTTCCAATGAAATCAGCCCCAAAACCATCCCTACTGCACAATCAATGTGATATTTTTTGTGCTTGCTACACAATTTCATCCCCACAAGGGTGGCATGCACTTGACATCTATTTGTTCACACCTGCATTTGGTATGACATTTTTTTCCACCACTTAAAGTGCAAATAGGGATCATCCTGTCAACTTCGCACCTTTGTTGATCTAGTGCAGCAGCTGTAGATGTGTTGGACGCTTCATATGCATTTGCCAATGCCTTTTTGTTGGGGATATCCCCATGTGCACATTCAGCAACAATTTGAAATCTCCTGGGTCAGTGTGTGAGTGTCATCACTTGTTTGCTTGGGTGTGATGGTGCGCTGTACTGAGTGTGGATGTGGTTGATCTCACCTCAGATTTGTGTCCCTCAAATGGTCATTTTCTTGGATTTTTGCGGTCTCAATAGTCAGCATGCACAAGCGCCTGTGAGTGGATCCACCTCATCTGATGCGAGGGAGGTGTGGGACCATTGACTTCACTGTATGGGTATTTCACGCGTGTATTTGCACGCGTACAACAGTGTGCGCAGATCACTGGGTGGCGGCGATTTAACTCTAATGGAATGAGGTTGTTGTTCGGATCTGCAGACAGTACTCAAATAGACAGGGTTGGCAAATTATGGTCAGTGGCCCTAGCCCTATTCCCCGTGGTAATGGAACGAATCCTAGGCAGACCCCGCAAATACGCGCGTAAAATCCTGAAACAGTATCTTCCCCATACTGAAGTTACTCTGTGTGGGGGGTGGGATGGAGGCCCGACTGTGTGCGTCCCTGGGTCTCTGACCAAACTCAGTTGTCCATCACAGCGTTGGGCTCACTCCCCTTGTGAAATGCAACATGGGCCTGAAGAGCTTACACAAAATAAAGTCATGCTTCATCCTTCAGTCCGTCTGAGCGAGCGCTTATGAGGCATACGTTCATCCGAGCAAAAAAAAGAGTCATGTTCCATCCACATGACGCCTGGGATGGCTGTCGACAAAAGCATTTCCGCTTGCCAGAATGTTGGAAACCTTTGGAAAGTAATCCTGGTTTGGATTTGGTTCGCGAAATGTCCCATTATTCCAAAGGGCCGCTGAGGGAAAGTGTGTGCATGTTGGCCTGGGAACTGTACGGAATAACGGGGAGTAATGGGGAGATGGGGAGCAATGGGGGATTGTCCAGGAGTTATGGGGAAATGATGGGGGATTATGAGGAATTGGGCAATTGTTGGGGATTGTGGGGAATCCTAGGGGAATTGTGGGGTGTAATGGGACACCCATTGTTTCTTTAGACATGTCATGTTTAGTTTCCCTGTGCATGTGACTGCGTCACAAGTTTCCCATAATTCCCCATGATTCCCGATGATTCCCCATTATTCCCCATCATTTCCGCATGAGTCCCTATCATGTCGCAGAATGCCCCACAGTCACCCATGATTCCCCATCATTCCTCATAATTCTCGATTGTGGAAAGCAACGTGTCTGTGGCCTTTGAAAGCGCTGAGGCCTGCCTCAGAGGCTACAGAACAGTAGGTTGGTTGTCTGTTCATAGGTTGGGGTGCCACAATTGTCATGCATCGTTTGCTGTGCCGTTTTGTACAGACACTGCAGGATGAAAGATCGAGGGCGAGGTGCACTTTGCATGGTCATTGCGGTGGTGGCCCATGGGTACTACACCGCATGGATTCTCATCACCGTATGCCCCATGTGCCTCGGACCCCGAATATTGAGGGTTGGCCTCACCCCCTTCTGAAGCCGGATGACCGACCGCATCGAAACGAATGTACCATGACCCCGGATTTTGTAAGCCTTTGCACGTTCTTCAATAGAGCCACCAAAGGCTGGGCTGGGGGTTCGGCCAGTTCAAGCCCGGGTCACTGCCCAAGAAAATGGTGGCCCCAGGGCCCTAGAAAATGGTGGCGTTTGCTTAGTGATACGGGGGGGGGGGCAGGGGTTACATTGCCCCCTCCCCATTCTGGCCTTTTGGCTGGCCCACACACCCACCCACATCAGAAATGTTTTCCTTGGGAGAAAAAAATGAAGTGTATCAAAGGGGCCCGAAATTGGAGGTCGATTTCAGGTACACAAAATTTTTTGTGGACCCCCCCCCCTCCCGGTGTAGCATCAACCAGCCCCTAAGCAAAGGCCCGTATGCAACCCCCCCCCCCCCCCGCACCAGTAGAAGTCGGCCGAAGGCCCCAGGGGGGAAGGCCGCACGCAGGTCAAAGAGCGCTCCATACATCCTGGTACGTCCGGGGGGGAAGGAGGGGGGATTCTTCCTGCGTTTCCGCACACTCTCCAAAGGGCGCACACGCCGGATGAGGCCTCTGTGGGGGAGGGGGAGGAGGAGGCGGGGTCCGGAGCCCTTGTGAGGGTCGCTGAAGCCCCAGCCCCCCCTGTAAGTGCCCGGGCCCGCAGGGCAGGGAGGGGGGGGTGGGCTTGCAGATGGAAACCGACCCCCGTGCCCCCTCGCCCCATCCAAGGTTGTGCTTGAATGGGGGGCGACGGCCTGGGACCCAAACGTTTGTGTACAACAAAGGGCCCAAAAAATGTTTCTTTTGAAAAATTCAAGGATTTTTAGGTCGAGCCCGCGTGGGTGGGTGACCCTCCTTCTTGCAATGCCCCCATGCAAGCCCCCCCCCCCCCCTCCGCCCCCGCCGTCTGCACTCCCGCTAGACCCCGCTGCTGAGAAGGCCCCGGTTCACCCGGAACCATCATCTGAAACAGCGCGGCAATTCGGCAAAGCCATGATGTGCCTCGGGTTCACTGGAACGAGTATTTTCGGCTGTTCGTGGTGCTCATAACACTGTGTTGGGCCCCTTCAGCACGGCCTTTTGTAGTGGCTGGCCAGTGGTCTAGTTATGTAAGGCCCCAGGCGCGTATCCCCCGCACAACAACGCCTCCTCTGCGTATTGACACAGGGCCGTGAGCACTCACCCGTTGTGTTGAAGTGGATCCTCCCCGGAATCTGAGCAAAACGATGAATCATCTGAAGCGAGGAGCTCTGAGTTAGAATCAGTGCCACTGTCATTGTCACAATGAAATTGGAGTCTGGCTTTGCATTTGCCGTGTGGTGCTCCGGGATTTCAACATCCTCCAATTGGCTCAAAGTCAGGCCATTGGGGGAAATGGATTTTCGCATAGCCCCATTTTCCCTCTACAATTGGCACACAATCACACTTTGCCTATTTTCTGACCATAAAAGCCGTGGTCAGAATATTCGGTAAAAGTGACGGTCAGACCGGGTCCCAGTGCTTAGACAAGGCGGTGCTTGCGTAGGGGGGGTTTGGTTTGGTTTGGGTCAAGGCCTGTGCCGGACGCCCTGGCCCACAGTCAGCACTCGCCTTTGTGCCGACACGACTGGGCGAATCGCGGTCGTCCGGTCCCAAGGCCTGCCGGACTGTTGACCGCCCCCGTACCCCGCGGTGGCACACACGGGAGGGAGATGCCGCCGTGCCTGTGTGTGTGGCGCGCGCGGGGCAAGAGGGCGGGGCGTGCATGCTGGTGGCGCTCGCAGGGCATGACGGGTCACACGGCTGCGCCGCGCCTGGCCCTGCCCGCTGGCGCCGGTGCCGCTCCGGTGTTTCTGGTTTCCCCCGCTGCGGCTTGGTCCGTCCGTGTCGCCGCTTGTAGTGGCGTCCCACCTGTTCGCGTGGTCGTCGGGTGTGAACCAGGGTCCGCCACCACCGGGCCCTGGCTGCTTGTGGTGGAGGCGCGTGGGGGGGGGGGGGGCGCGTGTGGGGGGTTGTGTGATGCCTGGTGCTCCAGGCCCCGGCAGGGAGGCCATGGGAGCCTGACGCTGAGCCCGCCGGGGGAGTGTTCGGACTGGACACGCCGCCTCCCGGTCATTGACATGCTGCCAGCGGCCCCACGACTGCATGAGGCACTGGGGCGCGCTCCCTGGGCGCACGACTGGGGGGGTCCACACCTCCTGACTGCTCTAGGCACTGGTGGTGTTGTCGTGGACTGGACCATCCGCCCACGGCGCTGAGGGACGGCAGGAGGAGGGGCTCCAGGGCGCGCTGAGCGCTGCCCTGCCTTGGAGCCTGCCCGGGCTCGGGGCCTGGGTGGCGGTGCTACTGCCCGCGTAAACGGGGGGGCCCAGAGGGCACACCACCCGAGTGACCGCTCCGTTTTGCGCAGGGGGGGGGGGGGGGGGGGCTCGAAACAAGAAGCGAGGCAGGTGGTCATTTTGGTGATAGGATAGGTGATGGCAGGGGCCACCATTTTCTCGAGGGCTGGGGCCACCACTTTTTCGGGGGCTGGGGCCACAAGTTTTCTCGGGGGCTGGGGCCTGGTTGTGTGTCGCGGATCAACCCCTGGAGGTCGTGCGCACGGGTCCTCCACGGCCTCGGCGGGGGCTGTGCCACATGATACCACTCCAATTGTGAGCTGCCTGTCAAGTCCGATGATGCTGCTGCAGCCTGCAGCAGGTCGAAGGCCAAATGACAGGACTCGAATTCAGTGGCTCAAAGCCACCGCCTCATGAGAGAGACGCAGAGGAGCTGCGAGCGAGGGGAGAGAAGGTGGTTGGTCACTTAGTGGGAAATCTGGGATGTGGGTGATGGGGATGATGAATGGGATTTGGGTCAGGAATAGACAAACGTACGATGCGCGCTAAAATAAAAGTAAAGTAATCTTAGAAAATACTAATTGAACCTGACCCGGACCTGGGACTTCCCATAGTGTAAAATGCATATCCCCCCCCCCCTTTGTCCAACCCCACCCCTTTGTCCAATCCCCCCCCGGGGGGGGGGGGGGGGGGCTGTCACTTGGCCCATGAACAATAAGAAATGAAAAGGAAATCACAGGCGCCGAAGAAAAATCACTTTGAAGAGAGGTTGTTAGATCAAGCGCAGGCGAGGGCGTCATATACCCCCCCTTTTGGGGGTCATTCGCTCAGCATGATATTTGATGTCCAGCCCCTTTTAAAATCATTATTTTGCCCAATAAGACAATCCCCCAATGGATTTTTTGATTCTGAGGCCTCTATCCCCTGAAACCGGATATCACTTTTTTGTGGGGGGGGGGGGGTCGAAAGTTTGTGCTCAGCGGGGTTGAACGAGGATCAGATTGGGCAGAAATGACCGGTTGGCCGGCACCGCCGGCAGTCGGCCGATTGGGATTCGAACCGCCGAACTACACGTCTGCCGTCGGGTGCATTACGCTTGGACCGTTGCTTGATGTGACAGCATCTGTTCTCCCCACTGCTTGAAGCCAAGTCTGCCACTGAAAAAACCCAAACTGTGTGCTTTTGTCTGCCTACCTGCTTGCCCGACTGACTGTCTGAATGACTGCTTGCCTGACTAACTGACTGATTGGCTGACTGTCAGCCTCTCTTTGAGGTGCACTGCCGAAGGCAATAGAATTTTAGTTGGGTATACTAGAATTCAGCTTATTGTTGTGTGGTGTCTGGACCCCCCGGGGGTGGGTCCCCTCCCCAGGGATGGGGGGGGAACTGTCGTCCCTGGGGGGGATGGGCATGGGGGGGGGGGGTATGTAAATATATGGGTCGCACACAAGACACACTTGGGCGCACACCCTCGGGCAGGGGGCGGCGGACGTGGTCGGATCTCGCAGCGCGCCCCCCACGCCATTCCTTTCCTGTTGTGCAGCCTTTCGTTGACCGGGATCACGTGGCGTTGACGTATTTCCCGCCGCGCTGGATCGGATGCCTGATGCCTGCGATGGTCGGTGTGTGTGTTTGTGTGTGTGTGTGTGTGTGTGTGTGTGTGTGTGTGTGTGTTTGTGTGTGTGTGTGTGTGTTGTGTGTGTGTGTGTGTGTGTGTGTGTGTGTGTGTGTGTGTGTGTGTGTGTGTGTGTGTGAGGGTGTGTGTGCGTCCTCCCTCCCTCCCCCTGATGCATAGGTAATTGAGCCGTTGTGTCAACACAAGCCTCGGTGGGTCTGAAGTAGGTGCAGGGTGGGACAGGGCCTGACTCTCCCATTTCTCCGGTTTGCCAACTTGGTTCCAACATTTCTGGTCCTGTGCGTTCAGCAACGCTGCCAGAGGCCGCCCTGTTGCTCGTCTGGACCGATATGCATCCCCAATGATGCGGAGTTCTCCCTGTCACACGCTGTGCTACAGAAAGGCGCCCATTGGCGTTGAACATGCCCTGTCTGATTTGACGATCCAACTGACGAGGATTCTGGCATTCGGAACCTGAGTTGTGCCCGTTTGCCTTGCTATCGTGTGTGTGGGTGGGTGTTTGTGGCCATGCTCTCCGCAGTCCTACAGTCCTACAGCCCTACAGCCCTATAGCTCAGCTGCGCCCCCTGTGACGGGACTTCCCCCCCCCCCTGCGAGAGCAACGCCCTTGTCAGAGCAACAGCGGGTGTTGTTTCCGCAATTTTTTGGGACTTCAGTGCCGCTCTCGCAAGGGGGGGGGGGTACTTAGCATTTTGTGGCAAACCTCCCGCAGGTCGTCTGTGTCAAAGCACTGAGCTACAGGCAGCGACCAGCAATGTACCGCAGAGAGAAAATGGGCTTGTCAGTTGCCAAAAAGACCACCCCACAGCCCTGCTCCTGCAAACCTACAGCCCTACAGCCCTACAGCCCTGCAGCCCGACTCCCACAGCACACAGCCCTGCATCCCGACCGCCTTACAGCCCTGGTCCCGACAGCCCAACTTCAATCTTCCTGAGCCTCGCCCTCACAGGCCTTCCACGGCAGCCGTGCCCCGCCAACCCCGCGCTCTCGTGGAGAAGCAGGGCTGTATGGCAGTCTGGTCTGCATGCCGCGATGGTGCTCTCCACAACGGAAGTGGGGACTGCACCACAGGCCCCTAGCTCACCACGCGTTGCCGCACAGTGCGCTGCGTTTTTCCGTCGTGTTGCCCGTGGTGTTGCTGGTGAAGTGCGTCCCCTGTACCACCGGCCGGGCGGGCCCCGGTGTTTCGGTGTTTGGGCCGACGGCATGGGCCCCATGTCCGATTTTTCGCCGTTAGGCCGGCCCCCGGACCAGCCCAATCGCATCGTCGGATGGTGGGCCCGTTTGCCTGCAGGTGGAATTCGGGTGCTAACCAACGCGCTTCCGCGCGACCAGCCACCGCTTATACCACTCACCCGGCCGGCCGGCCACAGAATGCGGCAAAAGTTGTGTGTCCCCGGGGCTGACTCATGTGTGCATTGCACCGTAGGCCGTTTGTTTTCCTGTACCCCCCCCCCCCCTTGTCCTTCCCCACCCCTTGTCCTTCCCCAGGGGGGGGTGGGGGACCGTCTTCCCTGGGGTGGGGAAGGACAAGGGGGGGCGGGGGGTACCTGTCCCGCCCTTCCCCCTGACGGTTTCCTGCTTGGAAACAGGGGAGCTACCTCCTCCCCACCAACGTTTATCTCTCGAAGTAAGTCACCCCCGCTGCCCCCCTGCACGGATCTGCCAAGGAATGCAGAGCCGATCGGCGGCTCCGGAAGAAAGCCCGGCAGCGAGGAGTTTGCCCTTTCGGCAGTCAGCCTTTTCCTGGCCCACCCACAGGATGTAAACCCCCCTCCCAAAAATAAGAAGTAGTTCTTAACTTTGGCCCAGCTGGTGGCGGTATCAGTGGGGGTTCTACTTGTTTGGGCGTGATTCCTATTTAGTTTCTTGCCCATGACACCTCCAAGAGAGTCCAAGGTGCATGGAAACCCGAGGTGGTTCTTATTTTCGGGGTGGTTCTTATTTTCGGGGTGGTTCTTATTTTCGGGGTGGTTCTTATTTTCGGGGTGGTTCTTAGTTTTGGGGCGGGGGTTTGCCATGAACCTGGGCACACCAGATAAACAATGCCTGCCCACCAGCTTCGCCAGTGTCTTGTGGGAGGTTGGGGGACATGGGAATCGAGCCGCATCAGCCCCACAGTCGATGAGGCCCAACAGGCCCCATGGGCCTCGCCACTGACCTGTGCACTGGGTTTGCAGGGGTCACGATGTTGGCAATGATTGGGATCGGACTGGGCGTCCTTTTGATTCAAGGGGACATTTGGCAGCGCACAGGTGTGCCGTCCGTGCTGCGGGCCTGCCCAAAGTGCATGTGCCTGTTGTGCAGCAGTGCCCCCCAGGTGGGATGTATGCTCTATGGGCAGGGTGGAGGCCTTCAGTGAACCAGCCCAAGCGGCTACCTGGTGGCCTGATTTTTCATCAAGGCTGAACGGGGGAGCGTTAGCGCGCCGGGCATCTTTTTTTGACCATTCCCCACCCCTGCCTGCTTTTGCCCCCACCTCACCAAACAAGTTGGAGTACCTTCTCACCGTGTCTAAGAATTTGGCCCGTCCTTTGCACCCAGTTTATGACAATGACAAGGGTGGTGGTTGGAAGTGGTGGGTGTGACATGTTGAATTCTCATATTTCGGCTTATGCAAGGTGCCTTGCAGGGAAGGTTTACGGTCTAGTGCGGTCTACTTGGGGGACTTCCCAAGGTGAAGATAAACCTGGGGCTAGAGATAAGATACTTAATACAAAGGTAGCGCGCCGGGCAAACATTCCCCCAACGACCCTTTCAACACTGACTGCGGTACAACGCACCACACCACACCACACCACACCACACCACACCACACCACACCACACCACACCACACCACACCACACCACACCACACCACACCACACCACACCACACCACACCACACCACACCACACCACACCACACCACACCACACCACACCACACCACACCACACCACACCACACCACACCACACCACACCACACCACACCACACCACACCACACCACACCACACCACACCACACCACACCACACCACACCACACCACACCACACCACACCACACCACACCACACCACACCACTCCACTCCACTCCACTCCACTCCACTCCACTCCACTCCACTCCACTCCACTCCACTCCACTCCACTCCACTCCACTCCACTCCACTCCACTCCACTCCACTCCACTCCACGCGCAACAAGACACACGCGGTGACCTTGGCTGTGTGAATGCATTAGGCATCGGGTGATTCCCCAATCTCCATCTCCAAAGGACAAGAAGGGGTGAATGCTGGTGGCAGGACAGCAATCTGCATCCTTAAAATACCATCTCCAGCCCCGAATCACAAGAAAAACTTAAGCTTCATAGACCACAAGAAGAAGGAACCGCCAAACTCCATTGATCCAAAAGTTATGGAAACACTATCAACTGTTGTTTTGACATGGGCGTTGTTCTCGCGCGCGGGGGGGGGGGGGGGGCAGATGCTGGCATGACCTTGGGTTCAAAAAAAGAGGCAAGCTTGGCATGTGGTGAAGGAGCGTTGCCATGTGCGGTGCACGCTACACACACACTGGGCAAATTTTCAGGCCCAGACGCTCCCAGCCAGTGATATCTATGCTGCTTTTGAAGTCGTTTTCGCTTTGGGGACCCCGAAGCAGAAGGGCCCACGACGGACGGCAGCATAAGCCCTGCGACGCGCACCGCCAAGAGCAGACCTCTCAGTACGGCACAAAAAAAAAACTGAAATGGTCTCGTGTCACATCGCACCAATGTTGACTGTTTGTGTTCTTGTATTCACTGATGTCCTCCACAAATATCGTATTGAGAAATGATCTCTGCAGATGGGGCACCTGGCGCGGCGCGGAGATTTAGCGGTCTGGCCTGACCAAGCAGCTGTAGATTAACTGGTGGCTAGGCCGGAAGAGCTATGATTTCCCTCTGCTATTTGGACAAGGGTCGAGAAATTGACAACCCGGCAGGGAGACCCCAAACTAGGGTGGTGGTTGCTCCCAAGGGTCCATCTGATGTATTTTCACCTGGGGGGGGGCGGATAGGGCAAGACGAAGGAATGTTCAAACAGGTCTTGTACCAAGGGTTTGCTCTGCTGAGGTGGCAGTTTGTGAGGGGTAAAACCAAACCCATTCTGGGTAACAGTAGCCCCCCGTAGTCCTGTGAGGGACACGTGATACAAGTTGTATAGCCATCTGTGATGCATCTTTGGGATGCTGTCTACCGGTTTTCTTCCCATATTTGCACAAGCGGTGCCGGAGGTCAATGTGGCTGGTAGACAAGTTTCTAGTCTATTTTTGGGGTTCTCTGATTGGGTAATGCGACAGGAGCGGCCGGGCAAACACTCCCCACACCAGGTAATGTGCCTGTGTGCTAGTGACACCACCAAATAGAGGTGTAATTGCACACACAGACGCTGGATACGCAGAGTAGCCAAAACATGCTAAAAACAGCAGCATCAACATAACCATAATCAGCAAGGATCCGATTTGGCGCTCTAGGAAGAACGCTCCAGTGGGAATCTTCTTGAGGGGGTTGGAAGCCGCGGCCACTATGTACTGCACATCAATCTAGACGCAGGCCTAAGCCAATATTTTTGCCACAAAACCAAAGGGGTATCAACTGGTGAGAATGTAGGACCAATGAGACTTGCAAGCCTTGCCCAGTGACCAATGGGCAGGCATGACAATAGCAAGAACAGTTCTCTTTCGCTCTATGTGTGTGTGGGTTGTACGTGCGTGGGTGCGTGCGTGGGTGTGCGTGTGTTTGTCTGTGTGTGTTTAGGTGTGTGTCTGTACATTTGGCGAAAGGACAGAAAAACTGCAACACCTGTCGGACCGACAGCATCGCCATGAAAGCTCTGTGTACGAACATGCGGCAGGCGCTCGTCATGTATGCCCTGTGCCGTGCTTTCGCCGGGCACACCCGTTGTCCGCATGCCATCTGCAGAGGACGCTGATAACAGCACTGCCGCCTCGAACGAAATGGCCCATGACTTCAAAGACTTCCAGACGGGGACGTTCAACCAACCGAAAGATCTTCACCCTCGTTTGGCCAGTCTGCATCCACGTCATCGTCGCACTCTGACATGGTGAGCTTCGCATGATCCCGCTGGATAGATATTGGAGGTACGGTTGCATGATGGCCGGGTTGAGGATTGCTTCTTTCCGGTTTTCCTTTCCCCTCTTTTTTTAGGGGGTGGGAGTGACAACAAGCAAAAGTGAGTCAAGGACTTAAAAGGTCCAAATGGAGCCCTAGAGTAGTTTTAATAGCCTGGAGTGACGGGCTGCACTCAGCGTGGAAGTTTTCCACTCCGTAGCTTTAAGCCGGCACCACAACACATTTCACCGCCCAGGGCGACAGAGGTATCAGGTGTCTGACATAGAACCGGAGTGCAGATTCTGAAAGCCATGCGAGCGCCCTACAAAAACCCTGCAGGGACCCTGAGAAAAAGGTGTTTGTGAAAGGAAGGCATCTCAAGACCGCAGGTCCCTTTCCGCGTCAGGATCAAGGATTTATTATTATTATTATTCCATTTATTTGGGGGGGCTCTGAGGGGCCCGGGATGACGAAATGGCGACCATGATGCTTCTTTGTCCCTTTTATGGTAAAGGGTAAATTTCGGCGCCAACGCCGCCAAAAATTGTTCTGGGGCCGACAATGGTCGAAAATCGCGAACAACTGTTTCGTTCTATGAATGTCATGAAGCCCATCAAATTGATCAGCGGAAGGTGCTGAATACGAAGTTGTGTGTGGCGGGGTCAAAAGTCAGATTTTTTTTTCAACGGTCAAAAGTAATGAACATTGGCCAAAATTGATGAGCCGTATTTCGTAATCATCATTTCGTCATCGGGGAGGTGGGGGGGCTCTGGTGGAAGGGCACTGGTCAGGATTCTATAAGAATACCCTACTGTTAAAGCCATAGGTACAGTGTTTGAAAGGGAATGTACAGAAGGTGGAAAAGGTCTTTTCCGAAAACTGCAATTGGTACTTTAGGGGCATCTTGTGAGCGGCTGGACGCAATTTAAAGAAATAAGTGGGGTCTAAGTTGAAAGATCGGAAACACAAAAGGTAAACCTGCTGCAGTATTGGGCCGGCAAACCCAACAGGTTTGAGGGACGCGGCCTGAGGTAGTGGATGCAGGGCCTGCGGTTGGCGAGGTTGTGACTTCTAGGTACGCCCTATAGTGAGCCAGCAAAATAAACGTGGTCGGCCGACATAAAGCAAGCCGCTTGTAGTATGTGACCTTTGTTTACCGAGGTTGGGACGTTGTGACGTTGTGACGGGTTTTGCGTCCATTTGGCCCAGAAGTGGCTGTTTTTGGCAAGAAAGCCGCAAAAAAGAAATTGGGAGAGCACCTCCCAACTTTGCACCACCGCTCCGGGCCACCATTGTTAAGTTTTTGGCTTGGATCTCCAATTTGCAAAGGGCACATGTCAAGGAACAAGTAAATAAGATTGCGGCAGAATGGGAAATTTTCTTTTGCAATATTTGCATGAAAGGTGCGGAATGTGGTTGATGGGCATTGCGGTTTTTGCTTGCTGTTGCTGCTGCAGCTACTGCTGTTAGCTAGATATAAGGCGAAAGAGGTGTAGCAATACATCAAAATGGCGACCTCAACCCTGCTTTCTCTAGGTCCCCAAACCAGAAAGGGTCAATGGCTACAAAACCCCCACCTTTAGAGATACTAAAGCCGAGAGGCATCAAGATGGCGACACAACACTTGTCTTCTCAGGTCCCCAGAGGGGTGTGGCAATCAAGACCTGGACTCAGTCGTACTTTTCGGCCCATCCAGGGGTCATGGGTCCGGTTGCCCGGCTGTACGCTGCGCTCTCCTGGGGAATGCCCCGCACACCATCCCCACAATGCTCAGCCTACTTCACACCCCTGTCCATCCCTTGCCAAAGGCGGCAGACAACAGTACCATCGGAGGTTGGGCCCACGTCATTCAACTGCTGTTGGGCGTCCGTACGTGTGATCAATGAATCCAACGACCCCCAAGCCTCACGCTCGGCTTCTTCCCTTTGGAAAATTACACGGCACTGAGTTCAGTCAAGCCCATGAGCTCGGCATGTGCACACAGAAAGGCACAACAAGTGCTGTTGGCGTGGGGCTTGGCAGACGCACTTCGCTTTGTACCGACGTGTGGGTCGCAGGCCACCGGCGATGGGGACTATTGTGGAAAGCAAAATGGCACCCTTCATAAGTGTCCTGCTGCAGTGCAGTCAGTTGTTCGTCCCCTGCAGCCTTCGTCCTGATACTCCCGGCGTTATTGGATGCGCCGTCTGGCAGGTGCTGCCGCGGAGTTGTAGCCGCCTCCGCGAACCGGACGGGCGATGCGGGAACGGACTCCCGGATCGTCCCCGTTTCGCCGCGCGGCCGTGCACGTCGCCCTGTGGCCGCCCCACTGCCCTCGCCGCGGTCAACGGAGCCGGGAAGGGAGCCGCCACTGACGCCTTGTCTGGCAGGGGAAGGCTCTTGTGCGCCGTGCCTGAGACTGCGGTGCAGGGGCATTGGGATGTGGTGGTGTGCGCTGCGTTGGATTTGGTGGTCTGTGGCGGAGGTTTGCAAAGGGGCCTCTGGTGCCCCAGCAGCGCTTTGATGGGCGGCAGCACCTGCCCGTCCACCTGGACAACTTGCGGCGACTCCCAACACCGACACGCGGGACCTCATGGACGATGGTCAGCCGGGCCCCCAACGTGTTTGCCCCCAATGTCGCTCCAAAGTGCCTCCCACCCGCTGTTCCAGCGGCTGGGACGCCCTTTTGCTACCACTCTTGGAAGCGCTCTTTAGCCCCCCCTCCTCCTCAAGCGCATCCGGGAACGGGGGGGGGGGGGGCAAAGCCGAACCTGACAACAACAAGTCGTACCTCGTACCAGCGCCCGGAACAATCTGCGACAATGGTACGGCAAAACGCAGGTCTTCGCTACAGCAACCCCTGAAAACGTGACGCCGCCGGCGCCATTTTTGCACCGTTTGGACCAATGGCAGAGGATAAAAGGGTTTTCACCCCCACTTATGTACGATTTTTGGAAGTTTGTACCAGGGTGGCATTATGGTCATACCCAGGTCGCAGGTTGCACCAGGCTGTACCAGCTCGTACCTCGTACTTCTGGGCGGAACAAATTATGTTTCTTGAACTTTACTTCCTTCCCCCCCCCCCCCCCGCAGCGCATCCCTGGGTGGCGGCGTTAAACAGGGTATGTCGACCAAAGGTTCCACCCACACCTTCGCTTAGCTCACCTTAATCAGTACTCCCCGGCGCATCCCTGGGGGTGCCGGTTTGTGTGTGTGTGTGTGTGTGTGTGTGTGTGTGTGTGTGTCTGTATGTGTGTGTGTCTGTGTGTGTGTGGCGCCATCATGGCGCCATCACGGCACGAGCCCGGTGACTCAACCACTGACACAGCACCCACCACAACACAATACAGGCACACAGGCACGGACGGCGCAAGACACAGGTGCCCAGGTTGACCCTCCGGCCGCTGTAGCTGTTGAGAGGACCGGGTACATACACCAACACAGCACCCACATACCGCTAGGCATCAGATCCCTGCTGCCCTTGCACTTGACCTGCCCATGCCCATCCCCCTGTCCAATGCATGAATGTTTCTGTGTGTGTGTGGCGGGGTGGTGGCACCCAGCACACGATAAATCTAGGCTGTGGCAATGGTAGTGCACGAGCTCCTCCGCGGGCGGTTTTTTGTGGTCTGTTGCACGGTGCAGAACTGAACGCAGGAGAAGGTGAGGTTCACTGTCCAGAACTGCATTTGCCCATTCTCTACCAACAGACCGAAAGACGTCTAGGACAGCTCTGCTGTTCCTGAGGAGTTTCCTTTCAACCGCTTTTCTTGCTTCGTTCTTGTCTTGCGGTTCTCAACGTGTGTGTGTGTGGGCGTGCGTGTGTGCGTGTGTGTGTGTGTGCAGTGTGTCAACTTCGCAATGGAAATTTCGTGTTTCAAATGGCTGTCAAATTTACCATAGAAATCCCACGGGGGCCCACAAGGGGTGTAAGCCGCACTGTCGGAGTTTGAACGCACGTCAGGACCTGAGACCAACCGGACCCTCATCACTGGCAGAGTGTGGCGGATGTCTCTCCCCTGCATCGTGGCACCCGAGGCTGACCCCACTTGACCCTACGGTTCCACGGCGACCAAAGCCCTGCAAAACAACCGCATTCCTGGCATCGTCCGCGAGATTCTTTGCACAGCGAAATGCACCGCTGTGAAACAGACGCACTTTAGTTGCACCTTTGGGTCTACTTCCCATTGTGTTGGTCAGCCAGTGAGTGGGGGGGGCTGCCTCTTGAGCTGAGCCCCCCCCCCTGGGGGTAGGTCAAGTGTTATGGGTGCCTGCCAAAAGTGGGTGCCCTTTCTCATTCTGCCCCCGGGACCATTGTGAAGCATGGGGGCAACTAAGGGCGGTCCGTGTATGCAGCTGTGTGCAGGTCAGCCACTTGGCAACCAACCTCCCCCCCCCCCCCCCCGCGTCCAACGAACGGCGTGTCCAACAAACACTTCTGTTCGGACCGTGTTTTTTGAGGACCTCATTGTTCGCTGGATATGGGGGGGGGGACGGGCGTGGCAATCTCCCGATGCATCACATGGTCTCAGATCTGGCCAGTCCTCACTGCATTCCCTGCCCCTGGCCATTGATCCTTTCGCAAGTGTGGTGCCTTTTTCAGCCTTCAGTCTTTTGTGCCTCCTGCCCACTGGGAGGCCCACGGGCGTGGATGGCTCGCCGCCTGCGCTATCCCCCAGAGCACAGGGGCACCACAATGGAAAAAGCAAAAAAAGTCGAAACATGAGGACTCAGTGCCTGAACTGGTCGCACATCTTGAGGCCATGGAAACCCAAGGGTGGACTATTGCGTACACTGCTGGGTCTGCTGATACCCTCCGTTGGGGGGGTATGGTGGGGGGGTTCGGAGGGTTCAGCCAATCCTCAGCACGTATCAGATCCCCCTGTAGAATCATCATGGAATTGGACAGCTGCAAACCCTGATTCCGACAACCTTGCTCGAGCACCACACAGTGAGAAAGGTCCCCTCACTCATAGTGGTGTAAAGCATGGGGGCGGCCAAGGGCTGTCCTTGTATGCGGCTGTATGCACTTTCAGTGGCTTCTATTGCCTTTGCATGTTGCCTGCAGGAGGTGCAGTTGAGGCAATTGGCAACAGTCCCGGGCCTACTCCTTGTGGAATCATCATGGAATTAGTCCTGAAGATCCACCAAGCCGCTGTGTTGGCCCAACGTTTCTGTTTCTCCATCCGTGGTGGGCTGACCCCAAGTCGTTGGTGCAAGGTCAAAATAAGGCCTGGTGATTTGCCCATGTACGGTCTGGGTCACGAATCAACAAGCTACAGAATTATGGGGTGTATAAGTGGCCCTGGACAGTACATGGTCCCCCTATGCTAATCATATTGACCTTGTTGTCGACAACATGGGAGCTCTGGCCTAAACGCTCTGGGGCCACGCAAGAAATCTCCTTCAGCAGTAACAAAGAATAGGTTCCGCAGAATAGCTCATCGTTTGCAATTGCAAGGAACAGGTGCCATGTATCGTCAAAGCTGAATATCATGCTCCATGAATTGTGGTCACCAAAGCAGATCGCATGCAGGTGAGCAATGCTATTATGCACTAGGAAGAGGACCGGTGTGGGGTGCGATTGGTGCTGGAGATAGATATTTGACCACACCAGCAAAATTGTGAATATACAAAAGTCAGCACCATCACACACGCCAGACTTTTAAAAGAGTCCCCCCCCCCCCCCACCACTGACCCGTGCGCCAAAGGCAATATTCAGCACTCATCCAGTTTGCGATGCAGTGGCAGCAAGGCAAAACAGTTTGCGAATACAGAACTGAGTAAGTCTCGCATGAGGTCAGGATCACGCCGATGAATGAAAAATGTGACATCATGGTACCGTGCGCTGTGCCCGCGCTGTGCGAAAAGTTGGCTGTTCTCCACCACCGGGAGTTCGGTAAGTTCAGAAGATTGAAAGGACGTCATTGAATGGCTGCTGCAGTGGACGGGGCTATAGGGGGCAGAATTTAGGTCCCTGGGACCCATGGCAAGCATCAGATGTTTGAATGTTTGAGTTTTGAATTGATTGTGCATGATTCCGCAGGTGGGTGGTTTTCAGGGTTGTTACCTTGATAATCACCGTAATAATTGGCGCTGTGCGCGCGCTGTGCGAAAACGCCCCCATGGCCCCCACCACACCCCACTCCGCCGCACCTACCAGTCGGCAATCCCATCCCGTCCTCATTTTGGAATTTCGGAACCGGAAACCCTGGTTGTATTTTCGGTCATGAACCGGGACACACAATTGAGCACAATTGACGAACTTGCGATTTTCCAGTTTGCCTTTTTGTCTGCCAGGTAGCCCCCCTTTCCAAACAGGAAACCCTGGTTGTATTTTCGGTCATAAACCGGCTCATTGCAACAAAATTATGGCATGGGGTATTGATTTTGTGCAAGCATGCATTGAAACGTAACCGGAGCAAATATAGGATAACACCAATGCCCATGTGTAACCTTCATAGGATTTCCCCCTCTCTCCACCCCCACCCCTACCCCCACCACCTTCCCGTGGTACATCGTCAAAGACAGTTCGGGATCACACACCTCTTTGTCAGCAAGAGACGGGTGTGGGTCCGGTTCTGTGTCGTCATCCACCACTTCCTGTGCAGTTGGGCCCCCAAGGCATAGGTTTGGGAGCAGCTCTACAGCATCACTGACCCCTTCGTGAGGGACCGCGTCGCCAAGGCACACAAAGACCAAAACCAAAAGAAGAAGGGTCTTCACGGAATGGCTGCGATTCAACAGTTCAATTTGTTGAATGGGGAAGTCCTTGGTGGACTCACACAACCAGCGGCCACCGGTCCTGCCTTGTTCCATGTTCCTTGTCCCGCAGCTACAGCAGCCAGGCAGTATTCCACAAAAAAGGCGACAGCAACGGGCTTGGTGCACTCCACACACGGCCGTATCAGGACTGCCTGCGGTTGCACCGACCCATTCACTCCACATCGCATTGTCATTGAATGGCTGGCAAGCTGATCCAACCCACGGGCATCTCAGCCCCCATTCCTGCCGCCCTCTGGCGTACCCTGGCATACCCTGCGTACTAAAACACAAGGCAGACCCACGCATGGAGACCTCTCCTCTGCGGATCTCTATCTCCCTCAACGAAGTCTGAACCAATAGAGGGGGAACGTTAGCGCGCCGGGCGCGCGCCGGGCATCTTTTGTGACCCGTGCCCTACCGGTGGACTGTTGCCGTTGATATGTTGGGCAACATTATATGGATTTGCCCCTTGGCCCCCGGGACATCAGCAGATGTTTTGATTTGGGATGGGTATGGACCTTCTCGTACCCGAGGTGATTTCTTTGATTTCGAAGTTGGGGGCCATGATGGTGCTTATAAGGGCCGGATTCATGTCATTGTGCCATTCATTGGAAGAAAGAATGGCACTTTGACATCCCGCCAACAATGTTACAATGACGTGCACGGGTGGTATAGGGCACGCATTGAGCAGCTGTTTGCTCGGTTGTGGCACGCAAGATGAGGCAGAGGATGAGGCAGAAGTGTGTGTGTGTTGTGTTGCCAGATCGCTCCACCGTTGCAGTTTGTGATGAGTGTAAGGAGCACTATTGTACTGAATGTATTGACACCCACACTTGTGGGACCAATGTTATGATGCAGCTCTACTGTTCGCGATACCTCAATAACGCCTATCGCTTCTACTGGAGATCGATGCGGTTGTGCTATCCTAACCCCCCATTCTCCCAACTTGCTAAGGTGTTGACCAAGATCGCCCTTAAAGGAGCGAGAGTGGTACTGTGTACCCCAATTTGCAACTTTCTTGAGCTGGGGCAGGTTGGGTCACCTAATTCTAAGGGCGTTTCCAAGGGGTGTGCTTGGGGGCTCTTCGGGGGGAACATAGTCTAAAAGTAGCGCGCCGGGCGCGCGCTGGGCAAACATTCCCCCAGAGAAGCTGCCCGCGTGGCTTTTTGAGAGCCGAAAGGGATGAACACAGTGCTGCGATGCAAGCAAAGACAACGATGCAGGACAAGCAGGACAGTGACCTGGTGGGTCTCTGAATTCTTTTGAAAAGGTCTCGAAGGATGCGATCAGCAGAAGAAATCGCATTCTGGACGGACACGGGTGCGTCAAGGTCGGCTCGAGGCCTTTGCTGGGATGTATTAGAACGGCTGACAACCGTAGGAGGAGGCAGGGGGGGTTACCCCCACCCCCCCTGAACGCAACTCCAGCCGATCCGGGAGGAAGAGGCCAGGAAGGACATCTGTAGACCTGAAGGTGCAGGAGGCGCGCAATGAGGACAGTGGGCAATGAAAGCCGTGGGGAGCAGGCGTGGCCAGAGCTCAATGCGGACACTGCAACCTGACCATTGACCCCCCCCCCCCCTGGACCCCCCCCCCCACTGGACCCAGATTTCATAGTGGGAAGAACGGAATTTACAAAAGGAATTATTGGTTTGGGCCACTTGTGGTCCTCCCCCCCACTGCGTTGCGTCCTCGAGAGGTTGGTCAAGGATCCCCAGGACTGCGCAGACGACCGGCGCCAGGCCGTGCCAGCCCCTGACTCCCTGCAAAGTCCAGCCCCTCCATCTTCAGCCAGGGTCCCCAGGGCTAGTGCGGGCGGTCGGCGCTGTGTCCGGCACGAGACCCGTCGCCTCCAACTTCCCCACAAGCCCCGCAAACTTCTTGAACTCGCTGGGAGGGGGAAATTGAGGTCCGCAATTTACCGCAATTTACCGCAATTTTACCGCAATTTTTCAGTGATGCCTCTATTCAAAAATTTCAATTTTCCCCTGAGGAAAAATCTTTGCTTCCCTTTGCTGTACTGGGCACACTGTTTGTTTCTGTGTTCTCATCTGTCCTGCATGTCATTTATGTGGCAGGACGCTTTTCTGTTTTTGTGTTCCCAAAATGTCGCCTACTTCTGGGGACAGTGATTCTGGCAAGGGCAAAAGGCCAGTGAAGAGTGGCAAAGGACAGGGTGGCCAAAAGGCACGCTATGCCACACAGATGACGCCTGCTGCTTGAGCTGCACAGTACCCCAATGAACCCTTTACGGTGAAACAGACGGATGCCGGAGAGCGACTGTGGTGCTTGTGCTGTGGAAAGCCAACAGGACATAACTGGTGGCAATTTTACCGCAATTTTCTGCAATTTCCCGCAATTTTACCGCAATTTTTTCAGGCTTGGGGGACCGCAATCCCCCCCCCCCCCCAGAACTCGGACATGCCGACCAGGTCTCTGCTGGTGTAGCCCCTGGATCCTCCCCCGCGCTTTGATGAGGATGTTGCGGGGTGTCAGTGCCAGCCAGTGCCGGCTGCTCCCCCTGGTCGACCTCTTCTGCAGGTCGTAGCAAACATACCGCCCCCCCTGCAGACGGTGAGATGCTGGTCCATTGCACCAAAGGTCGGGTGCGTCAAGGTCGGCTGGAGGCTTTTGCAGGGCTGACAACCACAGGAGGAGGAGGGGGGGAACCCCCCCCCCCTCTGGGCCCCCACCCACTGGACGCAGATTTCATAGTGGGAAAAAAGGAAATTTCCAAAAGGAAATATCGGTTTGGGCCATTTATGGTACACAAACTTTTGGGTTCCAGATCCCCCCCCTCGTTCTAATACATCCCTGGGCCTTTGGCATCAGGGAGGCACTCCTGCGGCTTCTTTCACCGGACGCTTTGCCGGACTGCCCGCGGCTTCTTCTTGCTTGCGTTTCCGCGGGTGGGGCCTTTGGTTTGCGTCCCTACTGCAACAGCGGCAGCCTTCTTCTCTCTCTCTCTCTCTCTCTCTCTCTCTCTCTCTCTCTCTCTCTCTCTCTCTCTCAGCGTTCTGCGTTCCGTTGAGACATGGCGTCAAAATCGCACCGGTAAACGGTTTCTGAGTGTCTATCTTCTCTCGTGCCCCTTCATGGCGTGCTTGGAGAAGCACAAGCTCCTGATATCTGCGGGAGCCGCAGGGTCGGCGGGGCTTCTCCTGTGGGCGTTGTACAAGTACTACAAGTCCAAGAAGACACGCCACCGCGACTCCAAGTGCGAGGACTGGTATGATCTGGTCATCAATTTGGATGATTTCATGTCCGTTTGCCGCAACGGATGGATCGTGGACGACCGCAGGATTGACATCGAGCAATGGAAAGGGGCGATCGTGACGGTTCTGGGGGAGTTCAACAAGGGCAAGACGTGGATTTTGAACAAGTTGACCGGGGCGAAGCTCCCGAGCGGCGTCAACATCCGCACCGAGGGCCTCAGCTTCAAGCGCCTGAGGGTCGGGCGCAAGGAGATCTGCCTCCTTGACACCGCCGGGGCCGGGTCCCCGGTGCGGTCCGTGACGACGGGGCAGCTGCAGCAGAAGAAGGCCACCGAGAAATTCCTCCGGGACGTCGTGTTCGAGTGCGCGGATGTGTTTTTGTACATCGTCAATGACATTTCTGCCGAAGAGCAAATCCAGTTGCACAGTCTAGCGCTGTCGCTGGAGCAGTCCATGAAGGAGGACAAGCGCGTCATCGTCATCCACAACCTGCGCGAGCGCGCGACGGAGGAGGACATGCGGGAGGCCTGCGAGCGCATCGTGGACATGTTCGTCAGCAGCGGGTGCTACGCCTTCAGCCCGGAGGAGGTGATGGACGACGCGACGGGCACCCGGAAGGTCATCGACGTGCTGAGCGGCCTCAAGGAGCACCGCGTCGCCAAGTACCAGACCCACCTCTTCCTCGGCAAGGACGGCACCCCCGCCGGCCGGAGCAACGACGCGGTGTTCTCCAAGATCCGGCAGATCCTCAACACCGCCACCGCGCGGCAGGAGTACCAAGTTCAGGAGAAGATCCTGCAGAGCTTCTCGATGATGCTGCCCAAGTACATCGAGGGCCCCCCGATGCAGCTGTGCCTCTTCCCGGACGACAACAACCAGCACCCGGTCAAGCACCTGACGGTCGTGCCCGAGGACAAGTACCTGCCGCTGGAGACCCGGGGGCTCCTCAAGCGCATGGTCCGCATCTGCAAACAGGAGCGCACGCACTCCGACCTCAAGACCGGGCAGCTCGAGGTCTACATCCCGCGGCTGCTCCAGAAGTGCCCGGAGCTCGCGGAGGACTTCAGCGCGAACTTGGGCTGGGCCCAGGGCTCGTTCAAGCGGGTGCCGTCGTGGGAGAACGCGGTGCAGTTCCTGGAACAGCACGTCGCGGAGACGCAGCCCCTGGACTCCGACGCGGACCACCTCCTGCAGCCCGGCGAGTCCCCGGCGGACCTGCAGCAGCGGTGGCTCAAGGAGGACGTCCACTCGCCGGTCGGGAAGGAGGGCGCGCTCCACATGGGCGAGCTCGAGGCCGGGCTCTTCCGCCTCAAGCCCCAGCCGCTGCCGTACTTCCTGTCGGCGGAGCAGACGGACGGCAGCTGCCCGGCGTTCACCGTCAACGAGACAAGCGACAGCCTCCTGTTCAGCATCGAGCTGCCGGGCGTCAACGAGCCGCGGCTCTCGTTCCGGCCCCTCGTCGCCGGCGGCGGGTTCATGTTCTGCGTGGTCGCCTGGAAGCCCAGCCCCCTGGCGCAGAACCAGATCCTGCGCACGCACAGCGACAGCCGCATGATGGGGTCGTGCGCGCGGCCCCTGCAGTTCTCGTTCGTGGTGCCCTCGGTGTTCGAGATGCCGCTGCCGGACCGGCAGGGGCTGCTGCCGCAGGTGGGGGACTTCCACAACGGCGTGCTGACGGTGCGGTTCCGGAAGCTGCCGGAGGTGGAGACCACGCTGACCATCGCCTCGGACACGAAGTCCACCCCCCGGGACACCCCCCGGACCCCCCGGACCCTCCCCCCGAGCCCGTGCCCGAGCCTTCCCAGTACCTTCACGAGCCCCGGCCTTCCCAGTACCTTCACGAGCCCCGGCTCCTTTGCAAGTGGCGTGCCTTTGTGACTTGATGCCCCCTGACCTCATGCCCCTCGAGGAAAGAAATATCAGGACAACCTTACGTAAATGACAGGATGGATGCAAAACCCCTTTGCACAGTGATTTTACAACCTTTTCCCCCAATTTTTTTTTACAGTTTTTACAAGTTCCTCACCCAGTTTTTTAACAGTTTTTAACAGTTTTTTTTTGTTGTATTTCTTACAGTTTTTTACGAAGCCATGGAAATGGCCGGTGGGCCCTCTGCGTGAGGATGGCGGGTCGGTGGTAGGGCCGGCAATGTGTGGTCTCAGACTTTGGGTCTGAAGATCCGGAACACTCTCGAACAGTTATTGATACCCCCCCCCCCCCCCGTGTCCAACGAACACTGTGTCCAACGAACACTTCCGTTCGGACCGTTTTCTTTTTTGGGACCTAATTAATGAGGTATGAATTAGGTACCGGGCTCCAGAACCGCGGTCTCAGGCGAAAGGTTTGGGGAAATCAGGGGCTGTTGTGATGTATCTTGCAGCAATGGTGGGCAGATTTGTGAAGCAGGTTGTGAGGGAATGGTGTCCCTCAACTACAGGACCTCTATTGCCCACCATCACTGATTCTCTGCCTGCACATGGCCGGGAGGTGCTATACAAGCGGTACCGCGCTGGTGAGCTGCCCGTCCCAAAGGTGCCCGAGCCGGATTGGGCTGCCACTCCTGCCCGTGCCAAGAACAAAAAGGGCCCCAAGCCCCCGGAGCATGTTCCACTTTCCCGCCTGAAGGGGTTCTCCTCTCAAAAGTGCTCATTGTGGGTTGAATGGGCTGGGTACCTTGTGCCCAGGGATGTGTTACCGCCGTTTTGCAATATTGTCGCCCGCACCGAACGGTGTGTCCAACAAACACCCCTGTTCGGACCGTATTTTTTGAGGACAAAATTGTTTGTTGGACACCGGGGGGGGGGGCTCACAGAAATACAGCGAGGCAGGCTATGGAGGGCCTGTGGACAGAGGTGTGTGGACAGCAAAAACAGTCAAACGACCCCGGCAACAACCAGCACATCCTCAATACGCCAATTATTGGGCGCCGCTGACGCGCAAACCGTACACCATGCCACATTCAGCACAGCCCCATCACACCAACTACTGGGCTCCGCGAACGCGGAAACGACACTAGCAAGAGCACCGGCTGTAGCGGCCGACAGAAAGCAGCGACCCAACGCAACATGCGAAGGGAAGAACGGGTGACCGTCCAGCGCCCCATAAAGGAGCAACAACCCGACGGAATGTCACACAGGGGGGGGGGGGGGCGTTGGCACAAGGCCTCGGTATTAGGTTGTTTGCCTTTGGCGGCGCCTATTGGCCTCTCGCCGCTGCTCATTCTGACCCTCTGTGGGTCCGAACGTGTTTTGGTTGTGTCAACGGAGCCCCCGGATGACTTGTCCTGTTTGACTACTCCGGGGGTCGGCCGTCCCGGAGACGGGCTGTTGCCCGTGCCGTTGACCAGGTGCATCCAGATGCACACTCCGAGTCCATGCGGGGGAAGGGGAAGGGACGGGGGGGGGGGTTAGTACCGGACAGTTCCAACACAAAACAAGCAAATGGCGTGCCTTTGCGAACCCCGTCCTATTGGGCCTCGTGGGTGGGCCGCCTTGACTCATTTGGGAGACGGCAGAGACGCCACGCGGTTTCTGGAACATGCGCCTGCTGGTCCAAGGGGAGCCCCGGTCTGCAAGGCCGATTGTGCCGTGGCGGAACGTGCACTGACTGCCTCCCGCAGCAGTCGGGGTGGGGCTGAGGTGCTTGTTTGGTGCGGGGTGCACCCATAGGCACGCTGCAGGGGGCGGCCAGACGGACACGCTTGGGCAGCCAGGCACCTGTTCTGTTGGATGACACGTTGCCCACGGTCCCTTGCTTCTTGGCTTCCTACTTTTACTCCACTTGGTACTTCCTAATTTGACGACACTTGGTACTTCCTACTTTTACTACACTTGATACTTCCTACTTTTACTCCATTTGGTACTTCCTAATTTGACGACACTTGGTACTTCCTACTTTTACTCCACTTGGTACTTCCTAATTTGACGACACTTGGTACTTCCTACTTTTACTACACTTGGCACATGGGCTGCTTTGTCCATCTCCGTGACAATGTGCACCAGGGCCCCCAAACAGCCTGTAGAGGTAGGGACGTTGGCCGAATCGCTACCGTTGACCAAGCCGCTTCACATCCGAAACCCAGCATCACGGCGGCCGAAAGTCCAGGGCCGCAGAAAGCCACAGCGGCACAAGAGACAGGATCACATGAAGCCTACAAATGTAACCGAAGGCTGCTCAGGGCCCTCTGAATCAATGAGCAGACGAAAATATGATGCACGCCCGGGGGCAGGGGGGGGGGAGGGGGCTGCTTGTGGTGGAATTGCCGATGGTGCCCCAAGCAAAACCAGGACATGCTGCATCAAGTTTCCAACTGCTGTCCTTTTTCCGCAGCACTCCGTCTGCCTTCCATCCATGAAACTACTACCGTGCCATTGCTTGCTGTATTGTGCGGTAGCGGATTGTTTCACTCCTCTATTGTTGGGGGGGCACACCGGGACCCTCCCGAAACACTGGGATGCAACAATGTGGCAACATGCTGGTGGTTTTGTGTCCCGAATGGAAAGATGGCCAGCACCTCGACGTTGGACCAGACGTGCTTTGCAGAATGGGTGGGGAGGGCGCGCTTGAAGCAGGCCTATGCTCCGCAGGCGAGAACGTGATGGGACATGTCGACGAATGCTTGGAGACGCGGTAGTAGGGCATGGACTGGCAGTTTCAAAGCGGTTGGAGTGGGGTTGGGGAGTAGGATGGGGGCGGAAATTGGTAGTTGTGCACCAAATGGGGGGCCGGGGGGCCTGACCCTCCTTCAGGATTAGGTCTTTGTTGCGTGAGTACTGTTTTGGGCGGGTGCAGATTTGGTCGTGAGGGGTGCAGCCATCGTTCAACAAGATCTCAGCATTGTCGGTGCTATTGATGACGCTTTCAGGGACGCGCTTTGCCACCCACTTCGTTTTTTTGGTTTCCCATGCATGACAGTGCTTCATCTGCTGTCAACTGCCATCAGACTCCGAAACCTCTTCCTCTTTCTTTTTTCGTTTCACCCCAATTTCTGGATGCACCCTTTCAGCGTTCGCCTGCATTCAGTTCCAGTATCAGGATGGGATATAGATGAAGCTGGTGAGGTGATGCCCATGGGCTTGCCTGCGCGGGAATTGTTCACCGGGTCATACACTGTAAATTGCGTTGGCCTTGTTTGTCATCCGCCCTCCATCCTCCATTCTCAAGCGGCAGTCATAAACGACACGACCACCAACCGCCAAACAACCTATTTAGAGCCCTCCAGCAACTCGTCTGTCAGCCATTTCGCCTCAAATGCCAAGCAGCTACCAAAGCAGCCTCAAGCGCCCACTGTTCACTAACATTCCTCATGTGGGTTTTCAGGTCTAACCAGAATTGATGACAGTTCCTTTGTTCATTCAGGACAGCCCTCTTATTTTTCATTTCTACACATAGGCGTGCGCACACACACAATCGCCAGCTTGGCGCTGCAGCTATGGTGAAAACATAGTTGGTCCATCACTAGGTGTTTCCGACACTGTATGACGTGGCAACTGTGATCGCGCTGCCAAAGAAGACCTTGATACTTGTGATCGCGCTGCCAAAGAAGATCTTGATACTGCTCCGCAAGCATGTGCGTATGGGTCTGAGTATGGCTACCTTGTTTGCCAGCTTGGTGGCCTTGTGCAAAGGAGTGGCAAGAGATGGGCATGAACTGGTAGATCCGGCATTGCGCAGCCGCTGGGCACACGTACAGCCGCGAGCGAAATGCTTGTCAGGTCAGGCAAATCTTACTCTAACCTGAAAGCCGCGACTTGATGCCGCTGTCGAGACACTTTTGCGAATCAGAGGGGATCCTAGTGACCTGAGGCCGCAATACATCATCCGGTGATAGCGCCAGCAAGGAGCTGGGGAGAAGGAGTACTTGTGCCGTCAGTGTTCAGCAAACTGAGAGCTGTGGTGCCTGATGAGTGGGGTGGGCATCATGGTGGGGTCTTTGAGACAGATGGGCCCGTCTCACTTCGTTGCTCTAATGCGCAGGGATCACTCAATGAGAGTGTCGTGGGAGAAAGCATGGGGAACATTCATCGGAGACATGGAGCGCCTGAATATCCCACACATGGCAAAGGTAGCAGGGCTGCATAATAACGAACACACGCAACAAATGCTGGAGACCATTGCAGACCTGCGCGCGAGCGAGTAGGGCTTGTGAAGCACATCCACGAGGCTTGCGTTTGGTGTGGGGCACGCAAGTCGGTGTACCACTTTGTCCAGGGCTGTCCAACAACATGATTGTTGTATGCAGGCCTCTGGGTGTGGCATTCCCGGTGGTAAGCAACATCGATGTAGGGCGATGTGTGGCAGATGATTCCCTGATAGCACATGCGCACCCTAAGGGAATGCGCGCCTGGTGGGGGCTGCATAAGCTATAAACGCCGCTGCCAAAAGACAATGAGGTGTATGGAGGTCGATATGCTACAAGTGTGCATGGCATTGGAAGCAACGTTCGTTGATGCCCGGGCATGGCATGCAGTTTTGATTCGTTCCCAAACATTTCTGATTGAATGCCATGCCGTTTTGATGGGTTCCCATGCAGTTTTGATTGGTTTCCATGCCGTTTTGATGGGTTCCCATGCCGTTTTGATGGGTTCCCATGCCGTTTTGATGGGTTTCCATGCCGTTTTGATTGGTTCCCATGCAGTTTTGATGGACCAACTTGTCCGGAGGGCCTCTCAACTTGTCCCGAGGGCCTGTCAACTTGTCCGGTGGACCGGTCAACTTGTCTTGTGGGCCTATCAGGTTGTCCTTTGGGCCCATTAACTTGTCCTTTGGGCCCGTTAACTTGTCCTTTGGGCCGCTCAACTTGTCCTGTGGGCCGGTCAACTTGTCCGGAGGGCCCGCCAACTTGTCCTTTGGGCCCGTCAACTTATCCCGAGGGCCCGTCAACTTGTCCGGAGGGCCTCTCAACTTGTCTTGTGGGCCTATCAACTTGTCCTTTGGGCCCGTTAACTTGTCCTTTGGGCCGCTCAACTTGTCCTGTGGGCCGGTCAACTTGTCTTGTGGCCCTGTCACCTTGTCCTTTGGGACCGTCAACTTATCCGGAGGGCCCGTCAACTTGTCCGGAGGGCCTCTCAACTTGTCTTGTGGGCCTATCAACTTGTCCTTTGGGCCCGTTAACTTGTCCTTTGGGCCGGTCAACTTGTCCGGAGGGCTGGTCAACTTGTCCGGTGGGCCGGTCAACGTGGCCGGTGGGCGCGTCAACTTGTCTTGTGGGCCTGTCACCTTGTCCTTTGGGCCCGTTAACTTGTCTGGAGGCCCTCTCAACTTGTCCTGAGGGCCCGTCAACTTGTCCGGCTGGCCGGTCAACTTGTCCGGAGGGACCGTCAACTTGTCCTTGGGGCCCGTCAACTTGTCTTGTGGCCCTGTCAACTTGTCTTGTGGCCCTGTCACCTTGTCCTTTGGGACCGTTAACTTGTCCGGAGGGCCGGTCAACTTGTCCCGTGGGCCCGTCCACTTGTCCCCTGGGCCAGTCAACTTGTCCGGTGGGCCGGTCATTTTGTCTGGAGGGCCCGTCAACTTGTCCGGTGGGCCGGTCAACTTGTCCGGAGGGCCGGTCAACTTGTCCGGTGGGCCTGTCAACTTGTCCTTTCGGCCTGTCAACTTGTCCTCTGGGCCCGTCAACTTGTCCGGTGGGCCGGTGATTTTGTCTGGAGGGCCCGTCAACTTGTCCGGTGGGCCGGTCAACTTGTCCGGAGGGCCGGTCAACTTGTCCGACGGGCCAGTCAACTTGTCCTTTGGGCCGGTCAACTTGTCTAGAGGGCCGGTCAACTTGTCCGGAGGGCCGATCAACTTGTCCGGAGGGCCGGTCAACTTGTCCAGAGGGCCGGTCAACTTGTCCTTCGGGCCTGTCAACTTGTCCGGAGGGCCTGTCAACTTGTCCGGTGGGCCTATCAACTTCCCTAGAGGGCCGGTCAACTTGTCCCGAGGGCCGGTCAACTTGTCCGGAGGGCCGGTCAACTTGTCCGGAGGGCCTGTCAACTTGTCCGAAGGGCCGGTCAACTTGTCTAGAGGGCTGATCAACTTGTCCGGAGGGCCCGTCAACTTGTCCGGAGGGCCGGTCAACTTGCCCGGAGGGCCGGTCAACTTGTCCGGAGGGCCTGTCAACTTGTCTGACGGGCCTGTCAACTTGTCCGGAGGGCCTGTCATCTTGTCCAGAGGGCCCGTCAACTTGTCCTTTGGGCCGGTCAACTTGTCCGGAAGGCCCGTCAACATTTTCAGTGGGCCGGTCAACTTGTCCGGAGGGCCTATCAACTTGTCCGGAGGGCCTGTCAACTTGTCCGGAAGGCCGGTCAACTTTTTCACTGGGCCGGTCAACTTGTCCTTTGGGCCGGTCAACTTGTCCGGAAGGCCCGTCAACATTTTCAGTGGGCCGGTCAACTTGTCCGGAGGGCCTATCAACTTGTCCGGAGGGCCTGTCAACTTGTCCGGAAGGCCAGTCAACTTTTTCACTGGGCCGGTCAACTTGTCCTTTTGGGCCGGTCAACTTGTCTGGAAGGCCTGTCAACTTGTCCGGAAGGCCAGTCAACTTGTCCGGTGGGCCCGTCAACTTGTCAAGAGGGCCGGTCAACTTGTCTGGAGGGCCTGTGAACTTGTCCTTCGGGCCGGTCAACTTGTCCGGAGGGCCGGTCAACTTGTCCGGAGGGCCGGTCAACTTGTCCGGAGGGCCGGTCAACTTGTCCGGAGGGCCGATCAACCTGTCCGGAGGGCTTGTCAACTTGTCCGACGGGCCTGTCAACTTGTCCGGAGGGCCTGTCATCTTGTCCAGAGGGCCAGTCAACTTGTCCTTTGGGCCGGTCAACTTGTCCGGAAGGCCCGTCAACTTTTTCAGTGGGCGGGTCAACTTGTCCGGAGGGCCTGTCAACTTGTCCGGGAGGGCCTGTCAACTTGTCCGGAAGGCCGGTCAACTTTTTCAGTGGGCCGGTCAACTTGTCCTTTGGGCCTGTCAACTTGTCCGGTGGGCCCGTCAACTTGTCCGGTGGGCCCGTCAACTTGTCAAGAGGGCCGGTCAACTTGTCTGGAGGGCCTGTCAACTTGTCCCGTGGGCCCGTCACCTTGTCCGGAGGGCCTCTCATCTTGTCCGGCGGGCCCGTCATATTGTCCTTTGGGCCGGTCAACTTGTCCGGAGGGCCTGTCAACTTGTCCGGAGGGCCGGTCAACTTGTCCGCTGGGCCGGTCAACTTGTCTGGAGGGCCTGTCAACTTCTCTGGAGGGCCCGTCAAATTGTCCCCAGGGCCTGTTAACTTGTTTGGAAGGCCCGTCAACTTGTTCAGTGGACCCGTCAACTTGTCCAAAGGGCCGGTCAACTTGTCCAGATGGCCTGTCAACTTCTCCGGTGGGCCCGTCAACTTCTCCGCTCGGCCCGTCAACTTGTCCGGTGGGCCGGTCGACTTGTCCGGAAGGCCTCTCAACTTGTCTAGAGGGCCTCTGAACTTGTCTGGTGGGCCGGTCAATTTGTCCGGACGGCCCGTTAACTTGTCCGCTGGGCCTGTCAACTTTTCCGGAGGGCCCCACAACTTTTCCACAGGGCCGGTCAACTTGTCCGGAGGGCCGGTCAACTTGTCTGGACGGCCTGTCAACTTGTCCGAAGGGCCGGTCAACTTGTCTAGAGGGCCGATCAACTTGTCCGGAGGGCCGGTCAACTTGTCCGGAGGGCCGGTCAACTTGCCTGGAGGGCCGGTCAACTTGTCCGGAGGGCCTGTCAACTTGTCCGACGGGCCTGTCAACTTGTCCGGAGGGCCTGTCATCTTGTCCAGAGGGCCCGTCAACTTGTCCTTTGGGCCGGTCAACTTGTCCGGAAGGCCCGTCAACATTTTCAGTGGGCCGGTCAACTTGTCCGGAGGGCCTATCAACTTGTCCGGAGGGCCTGTCAACTTGTCCGGAAGGCCGGTCAACTTTTTCACTGGGCCGGTCAACTTGTCCTTTGGGCCGGTCAACTTGTCCGGAAGGCCCGTCAACATTTTCAGTGGGCCGGTCAACTTGTCCGGAGGGCCTATCAACTTGTCCGGAGGGCCTGTCAACTTGTCCGGAAGGCCAGTCAACTTTTTCACTGGGCCGGTCAACTTGTCCTTTTGGGCCGGTCAACTTGTCTGGAAGGCCTGTCAACTTGTCCGGAAGGCCAGTCAACTTGTCCGGTGGGCCCGTCAACTTGTCAAGAGGGCCGGTCAACTTGTCTGGAGGGCCTGTGAACTTGTCCTTCGGGCCGGTCAACTTGTCCGGAGGGCCGGTCAACTTGTCCGGAGGGCCGATCAACTTGTCCGGAGGGCCTGTCAACTTGTCTGACGGGCCTGTCAACTTGTCCGGAGGGCCTGTCATCTTGTCCAGAGGGCCAGTCAACTTGTCCTTTGGGCCGGTCAACTTGTCCGGAAGGCCCGTCAACTTTTTCAGTGGGCGGGTCAACTTGTCCGGAGGGCCTGTCAACTTGTCCGGAAGGCCAGTCAACTTGTCCGGTGGGACCGTCAACTTGTCAAGAGGGCCGGTCAACTTGTCTGGAGGGCCTGTCAACTTCTCCGGAGGGCCTGTCAACTTGTCCCGTGGGCCTGTCACCTTGTCCGGAGGGCCTCTCATCTTGTCCGGCGGGCCCGTCATATTGTCCTTTGGGCCGGTCAACTTGTCCGGAGGGCCTGTCAACTTGTCCGGAGGGCCGGTCAACTTGTCCGCTGGGCCGGTCAACTTGTCTGGAGGGCCTGTCAACTTCTCTGGAGGGCCCGTCAAATTGTCCCCAGGGCCTGTTAACTTGTTTGGAAGGCCCGTCAACTTGTTCAGTGGACCCGTCAACTTGTCCAAAGGGCCGGTCAACTTGTCCAGATGGCCTGTCAACTTCTCCGGTGGGCCCGTCAACTTCTCCGCTCGGCCCGTCAACTTGTCCGGTGGGCCGGTCGACTTGTCCGGAAGGCCTCTCAACTTGTCTAGAGGGCCTCTGAACTTGTCTGGTGGGCCGGTCAATTTGTCCGGACGGCCCGTTAACTTGTCCGCTGGGCCTGTCAACTTTTCCGGAGGGCCCCACAACTTTTCCACAGGGCCGGTCAACTTGTCCGGAGGGCCGGTCAACTTGTCCGGAGGGCCTGTCAACTTGTCCGAAGGGCCGGTCAACTTGTCTAGAGGGCCGATCAACTTGTCCGGAGGGCCGGTCAACTTGTCCGGAGGGCCGGTCAACTTGCCCGGAGGGCCGGTCAACTTGTCCGGAGGGCCTGTCAACTTGTCCGACGGGCCTGTCAACTTGTCCGGAGGGCCTGTCATCTTGTCCAGAGGGCCCGTCAACTTGTCCTTTGGGCCGGTCAACTTGTCCGGAAGGCCCGTCAACATTTTCAGTGGGCCGGTCAACTTGTCCGGAGGGCCTATCAACTTGTCCGGAGGGCCTGTCAACTTGTCCGGTTGGCCCGTCAACTTGTCAAGAGGGCCGGTCAACTTGTCTGGAGGGCCTGTGAACTTGTCCTTCGGGCCGGTCAACTTGTCCGGAGGGCCGGTCAACTTGTCCGGAGGGCCGATCAACTTGTCCGGAGGGCCGGTCAACTTGTCCGGAGGGCCGGTCAACTTGTCCGGAGGGCCGATCAACTTGTCCGGAGGGCCTGTCAACTTGTCCGACGGGCCTGTCAACTTGTCCGGAGGGCCTGTCATCTTGTCCAGAGGGCCAGTCAACTTGTCCTTTGGGCCGGTCAACTTGTCCGGAAGGCCCGTCAACTTTTTCAGTGGGCGGGTCAACTTGTCCGGAGGGCCTGTCAACTTGTCCGGAAGGGCCTGTCAACTTGTCCGGAAGGCCGGTCAACTTGTCCGGAAGGCCGGTCAACTTGTCCTTTGGGCCGGTCAACTTGTCCGGAAGGCCAGTCAACTTGTCCGGTGGGCCCGTCTTCTTGTCAAGAGGGCCGGTCAACTTGTCCGGAGGGCCGGTCAACTTGCCCGGAGGGCCGGTCAACTTGTCCGGAGGGCCTGTCAACTTGTCCGACGGGCCTGTCAACTTGTCCGGAGGGCCTGTCATCTTGTCCAGAGGGCCCGTCAACTTGTCCTTTGGGCCGGTCAACTTGTCCGGAAGGCCCGTCAACATTTTCAGTGGGCCGGTCAACTTGTCCGGAGGGCCTATCAACTTGTCCGGAGGGCCTGTCAACTTGTCCGGTTGGCCCGTCAACTTGTCAAGAGGGCCGGTCAACTTGTCTGGAGGGCCTGTGAACTTGTCCTTCGGGCCGGTCAACTTGTCCGGAGGGCCGGTCAACTTGTCCGGAGGGCCGATCAACTTGTCCGGAGGGCCGGTCAACTTGTCCGGAGGGCCGGTCAACTTGTCCGGAGGGCCGATCAACTTGTCCGGAGGGCCTGTCAACTTGTCCGACGGGCCTGTCAACTTGTCCGGAGGGCCTGTCATCTTGTCCAGAGGGCCAGTCAACTTGTCCTTTGGGCCGGTCAACTTGTCCGGAAGGCCCGTCAACTTTTTCAGTGGGCGGGTCAACTTGTCCGGAGGGCCTGTCAACTTGTCCGGAAGGGCCTGTCAACTTGTCCGGAAGGCCGGTCAACTTGTCCGGAAGGCCGGTCAACTTGTCCTTTGGGCCGGTCAACTTGTCCGGAAGGCCAGTCAACTTGTCCGGTGGGCCCGTCAACTTGTCAAGAGGGCCGGTCAACTTGTCTGGAGGGCCTGTCAACTTCTCCGGAGGGCCTGTCAACTTGTCCCGTGGGCCTGTCACCTTGTCCGGAGGGCCTCTCATCTTGTCCGGCGGGCCCGTCATATTGTCCTTTGGGCCGGTCAACTTGTCCGGAGGGCCTGTCAACTTGTCCGGAGGGCCGGTCAACTTGTCCGCTGGGCCGGTCAACTTGTCCGGTGGGCCTGTCAACTTCTCTGGAGGGCCCGTCAAATTGTCCCCAGGGCCTGTTAACTTGTTTGGAAGGCCCGTCAACTTGTTCAGTGGACCCGTCAACTTGTCCAAAGGGCCGGTCAACTTGTCCAGATGGCCTGTCAACTTCTCCGGTGGGCCCATCAACTTCTCCGCTCGGCCCGTCAACTTGTCCGGTGGGCCGGTCGACTTGTCCGGAAGGCCTCTCAACTTGTCTAGAGGGCCTGTGAACTTGTCTGGTGGGCCGGTCAATTTGTCCGGACGGCCCGTTAACTTGTCCGCTGGGCCTGTCAACTTTTCCACAGGGCCGGTCAACTTGTCCGGAGGGCCGGTCAACTTGTCCGAAGGGCCGGTCAACTTGTCTAGAGGGCCGATCAACTTGTCCGGAGGGCCGGTCAACTTGTCCGGAGGGCCGGTCAACTTGTCTGGACGGCCTGTCAACTTGTCCGAAGGGCCGGTCAACTTGTCTAGAGGGCCGATCAACTTGTCCGGAGGGCCGGTCAACTTGTCCGGAGGGCCCGTCAACTTGCCCGGAGGGCCGGTCAACTTGTCCGGAGGGCCTGTCAACTTGTCGGACGGGCCTGTCAACTTGTCCGGAGGGCCTGTCATCTTGTCCAGAGGGCCCGTCAACTTGTCCTTTGGGCCGGTCAACTTGTCCGGAAGGCCCGTCAACATTTTCAGTGGGCCGGTCAACTTGTCCGGAGGGCCTATCAACTTGTCCGGAGGGCCTGTCAACTTGTCCGGAAGGCCGGTCAACTTTTTCACTGGGCCGGTCAACTTGTCCTTTTGGGCCGGTCAACTTGTCTGGAAGGCCTGTCAACTTGTCCGGAAGGCCAGTCAACTTGTCCGGAGGGCCCGTCAACTTGTCAAGAGGGCCGGTCAACTTGTCTGGAGGGCCTGTGAACTTGTCCTTCGGGCCGGTCAACTTGTCCGGAGGGCCGGTCAACTTGTCCGGAGGGCCGATCAACTTGTCCGGAGGGCCGGTCAACTTGTCCGGAGGGCCGGTCAACTTGTCCGGAGGGCCGATCAACTTGTCCGGAGGGCCTGTCAACTTGTCCGACGGGCCTGTCAACTTGTCCGGAGGGCCTGTCATCTTGTCCAGAGGGCCAGTCAACTTGTCCTTTGGGCCGGTCAACTTGTCCGGAGGGCCCGTCAACTTGTCCGGGAGGGCCTACCAACTTGTCCAGGAGGCCGGTCAACTTTTTCAGTGGGCCGGTCAACTTGTCCTTTGGGCCGGTCAACTTGTCCGGAAGGCCAGTCAACTTGTCCGGTGGGACCGTCAACTTGTCAAGAGGGCCGGTCAACTTGTCTGGAGGGCCTGTCAACTTCTCCGGAGGGCCTGTCAACTTGTCCCGTGGGCCTGTCACCTTGTCCGGAGGGCCTCTCATCTTGTCCGGCGGGCCCGTCATATTGTCCTTTGGGCCGGTCAACTTGTCCGGAGGGCCTGTCAACTTGTCCGGAGGGCCGGTCAACTTGTCCGCTGGGCCGGTCAACTTGTCTGGAGGGCCTGTCAACTTCTCTGGAGGGCCCGTCAAATTGTCCCCAGGGCCTGTTAACTTGTTTGGAAGGCCCGTCAACTTGTTCAGTGGACCCGTCAACTTGTCCAAAGGGCCGGTCAACTTGTCCAGATGGCCTGTCAACTTCTCCGGTGGGCCCGTCAACTTCTCCGCTCGGCCCGTCAACTTGTCCGGTGGGCCGGTCGACTTGTCCGGAAGGCCTCTCAACTTGTCTAGAGGGCCTCTGAACTTGTCTGGTGGGCCGGTCAATTTGTCCAGACGGCCCGTTAACTTGTCCGCTGGGCCTGTCAACTTTTCCGGAGGGCCCCACAACTTTTCCACAGGGCCGGTCAACTTGTCCCGAAGGCCCGTCAACTTGTCCGGAGGGCCTGTCCACTTTTCCAGAGGGCCCGTCAACTTTTCTAGAAGGCCTGTCAACTTGTCCGGAAGGCCTGTCAACTTGTCCAGAGGGCCCGTCAACTTGTCTGGAAGGCCTTCAGGGATCCATTGGATCGTTTTTTTTCAACGGCAATTACGATGGGGTGTTCGTCCACAGCCAGATTTGCGAACCGTTGTACTTTGAATTCACATTGGCATCACGTAGTTAATGAGAATCCCACACAGCATGCATGCAGTGGTGCAAAGCGGACTGTACGCCCCCGGTTTGCATATGTGAGTCGGAGTATGGTAGACAGCTTTTGCGAAGAGAATCGCGAGAGGTACACGGGGGGGGCGACTCCGCGGGTCCTAGGACGCCAACTACCCCTGCCCCCCCCCCCCCCCCCCTAGGGGCCTTCGGCCAACAGTTAGTTGCCAAAGGTGTCGCCCTTAGGCGTCCATGGGCGCCTAAGGCGCCCGATGCTCCATGAACACCAAAGGTGCCCTAAGGAAAAATTTTGTCCAATTTGCACCCCAACACTATCCTTAAACCCAACCTTGACTCTAACACCCACCCCCAACCCTCAGCCTACTCCTATCCCTACACCTAACCCTAGCCCTAACCCTAGCCCTGGCTCTCACCCTAGGCTAGGGTCAGAGTGAGTGTTGGGGTCCAAAATGGAGAGCAATGATGTGGCAAAAGCAGCCATGAACGAAATTGGGGGGATCTTGTTCAGCCCAATCAACATGGCTGGCATGGCCAAACCAACTGGCTGCAAAGGTTAGGGTTAGGTTTATGGTGATGGTATGGTTAGAGGGAGGGCAAGGGGAGGTAAGGGGAGCCTGTGCCCCCCCCCCCCCCAACACCCAAAATTGCCCCACCTGGACCCCCCCCCCCCCAGCCGACCCTCCGGGAGCCCCCACCCCCAAGCCCCTCCTAGAACCCCCCCCCCCAAATCGCCCCTCCCTGAACCCCCCCTCCAATGCCCCCCCCCCCCCCCCCCGGGGCCTCCGGCCAACAGTTAGTTGGGGGGGTAGTTGGTGTCCAGAACCGAGGGGTCGCCCCCCCCCCCCCCGGGGAGAGGTAGGAACGCTGGAACGCTGGAAGCAGAATTCCCACCCTGTCGTGCCTGTCACGGCCCCCTTGCGACGCGGTCAACCCCATCCCTCGGAACCCGCATCGATCAACATACCACCTCGCAGCCGGTGCTCTATGGCGGCCGGATTTCTGAACTGTGGACCGACGGGCAGCACCAGTACCCCATGTCACCATCTTTGGCTGGGTGAGTGTGCCAAACAGATGACACCATTTTGAGGAGGCAGGATTGCATGGGTCATCAGGACTGTAATTACTCAGGGTGGGCAAGACTTGTGAACATGCCAGCCAGCTGTGGCCAGAACAGCTCCGTTTTGTTTACATTCCACGCCTTTGTGGGGGCCCATTTGTCCCTAGGCAAGCAATCCCGATGCACGAACTGCAAATTTTAACAGATGACACTGTTTGGTGTGTTCCTACCTCCCATCGTGCACTGAGAACGGGTTTGTGTGAAGCTTGATTGCATCATTTATAGGCAGCAGCAAAGAATGGCCAATGAGTTGACTTCAGGCATGAAAATGTCCGAACGTCGGGGCACTGCTCCCCTGCACCCGGGCCTGCGAGACCTTGAACCGTTGACTGTTTACAGTTTCCCGCCAACTGAAACGCTGGAAGTCGTCACTCTACGCAGCGACTCAGGGCCATCGCGGGGCCGCTCCCAGACACTGGGTTGCGTGTGTTCAAGCACCCGGCCGCGGTCCAATAGTGAGTGTCCACCTCAGCGCCAGCAATTGTTTTCCATACGGAAGCGGTCCAGGAGTGTTGGAGATGAGCCCCAAGCATCAGAGGAAGCACCGAGGCCCAGATGTGGTTCCGACCTGCATCAGGGACCGTGTCAGGAGCTCTGGGCGACTAGGATTTGGATTGAGCAGGTTTGTGTGCTGGGTGTTAGAGTGGCTTGGTTGCCCTTATCGCAGGTGGTTCGTTGTCACTGCCACTGTCACTGTCACGGCTACTGGCATTGTCACTGTCAGTCTTCATATCACTGTCACCATCACTGTTACTGTGATGTGATGTGATGTGATGTGATGTGATGCGATGTGATGTGATGTGATGTGATGTGATGTGATGTGATGTGATGTGATGTGATGTGATGTGATGTGATGTGATGTGATGTGATGTGCTGTGCTGTGCTGTGCTGTGATGCGGTGCAGTGCAGTGCGGTGCGGTGCGGTGCGGTGCGGTGCGGTGCGGTGCGGTGCGGTGCGGTGCGGTGCGGTGTGGTGTGGTGTGGTGTGGTGTGGTGTGGTGTGGTGTGGTGTGGGATGCGGTGTGGTGTATCGTCGTCTGGTGTGGTGCGATGTGGTGGTGTGGTGTGGTGTGCTGTACATGGTGCACATACCCTTTTAGGAAGTCTTGCCACCCAGTCCGTTATTGAAGCGCCGCGACTTGCCCGATATTCGCCTGAGGAGCGCGTCGTACACACCGTCCGCCACAAGTCCCTCTTCTGGGCCAGCCTCTGCTGTCTCTCCCAGTACCAGCTCCCATTCCACTATCATGTCGCCAGGCCCATCCTCTGGGCGCTCTTCACTCCTTCTCTCACCCGGAGCTGATGACTTCTCCACGAGGTCCTGGCTAAGCCCATCCTCCAAGCGCCCCTCTGCTGCTCGTGATTCATGTGCCTCGCCTACTGAGGACGGCAATTCTATCGTGCCTTCCCCCGTGCAGAAGCTTAAGAGGGCCTGTTCCATGGCAGCATCGTATCAAGAGCAGCCTGAGGACCACCCACAACGGGAACGTGCCCACAGTTGTTGTATAAGTCCCGAGCATCATTCCAATCCTACGTCTGGGCCTCCAGTCTGCCCGCCTCAGCTGAACACAAGCTCGCCCACGAAGCAGGTGTGCCTGCCAGGGACAAGAAAAAGAACGGCTCACGTCGTGGTGTAGGCAGTGCTGCTGACCAGTGGACCTGCTCGAAGCGGGCGACCGTAGGGTCGAAGGGCATATCCATGCATCTGCAGGACGGTCTCGAGAGCCGTGCGGCGACTGGGAGCAGCCGGTGAGGTGCATGGGACTAGGAGGTACTCTGGGGACCAGAGCAGCAAGCCTCCGCAACAGGAGGAGTGAGGTTGTTTCCGGAGCAGGCCGCAGATGGTGAGCAGTTTTGCGGCTGTATTGCGACAGAATTAGAAGGAGTGCGCCCGGCAGGATTGTCTGTGGCGACCCAGATTGTTTTTGTTATACAACTGGTCCTCATGGACGGCCCTCTGGGGAGGCAGTTACTGGCCAACCTCTGCCGGGCAACCACCAACCGCCGGCGGTAGCCTGCCGACCGCGGGCACTTACTGGCCAAATCATGTTGAGCAAACACCAACAGCCGTCCTGTAACCGCCGCTGTTAGCTGAATGCTAACTGCTGTCAAGTAACCACCAACGGTTGACTGGCACCAATGTCAGTCGACTGCCGTTCCGTGCGACATTTTTTCGGCGAGGAAACTGTTCCCCTCGCCCCCTTTAAGGAGGTCCTGGCGCCTTCCAGCCTTTTTGGGCGATCTGAGGAACATTTCGTTCGCTGAGCCTTCACTGGTTCTTACACTGCCCTTTTATACGGGCTCCTGTGGGTATTTTGAAGGAGAACGAGCAAGAGAATTGTCCTGGTAATGTTCAGTAGAATCCTCATACAGAATTTTGGACTGTGGCGGGATTTTGACCCGGGACACTGCAGAAATGAGTCCTTTGGACTCAGGACAGTGGGTCACATGACTCGTAAGAGTCTTCAGGTGCCCCTCGTAACCTGAGATGTGCTCATCTGACCAACCTGATTCTGTACCCCGGACAAAAGCAATGGAGGATGCAAGTTCTTGCTCCTCACTGCTTAAAACTGCACAACGGGCATGTTCACCATGCAGATTTTCCTGGAAGCACTGCAGTATGCACGTATGCACTGGGAAGGCCCCATCCAAGTGTCATAAGCACCTAGGGCCTGGACAGCCTGGATGCCAGCAATTGGAAGGTTAAAGCAGGCCCCATGGCGGTGGCGACATTCAAACGCTCAAAATCTCGAGCCCGTTGGGCCAAAACTGCCTCCTCTCTCTCTTTGAGCTCTGGTTCTTCCTTTAAAAACCCTGTTGCATCGGCTTCACTCCCGCGAAAGTTGGTATCATCTGCCAACCCGGCGGGATACGCCCATTGGGACAACCCATTGGCGACGGTGTTGTCCTTGCTGGGTTTGTATACCACTTCAATGTGGTACCGGCTCATGCCACCATCCACGCCTTCCAAGTGGCCCTGAGAGGATACAAAGATCCTCTTTGTACCAGCTCTTGAGGGACTTATGGCAGGGATTCTGGTATTTCCGTGGAAACACCACAGAAAATCACGGAAATATCACGGAAATGCCACGGAAAATCACGAAAATCACGGAAAATCACGGAAAATCACGGAAAATCACGGAAGGATTTTTCATGCCAATCACGGAAATAGTAGAATCCCTGCTTATGGTCGGTGTACACGGTGACTTTTCGTCCCCCAAGAGCAAGAGACGAGTGCAAATACACACTTGCTCGCACGTGCTCCAAGCCCTCTGTCCCTTGCCATCCTTCCCTTTAAGGTTGCGACTGAAAAAAGCGCCAGGGTTATTGGCATGATTCTGTGCAACAAGGGTGGCCATTCAGAAACACAGCTTGATGAGAGATCTCTTGTTGCTACCCGGTCCCAAGACCTTATTATGCTATGTGTTTTGCTTTGAATGTTTTTGTTTCACAATTGCAAGTGCCTTGTGGGGCCCATAGCCTAGGTAGTTCACTGTTGGCCCCGGCTTGCCTCAAATTTTCACCGCTGAGCAGACTGAAAGAGAAGGTCGGTGATGTGAGTTCCCAGTTGCTGGCTACGACCTCCTAGATCAATGCGGCTGCGCGGCGTCTGATGATCCTGCAGCCACTCCTCCCAACTCCCCCTAGCATGAGGGCGTTGTAGAGCAGCTGTGGGGCGCATGAGGACGTCGGGGAGATGCTGGGGAGTGCTCAAGGGTGCAGCGGGGCCTGTGAGGCGCAGGGGTGGTATTGCAAGGCGCCAGAGGTCACAGGGGAGCTGCTGTGAGGCGATTCTGCTCTGATGCGATTCTCCAAGGGAAATCCGTAGCCCTGGTTTGCGGGATATTTGAGAAATTCTAGCCAATGTCAGAGCACTCCATCTTTCAAAATACTTTCAAGACGTGAGCCAGTGATGGTGTGGGCCGTCCCGTGTGCCACACTTGCCATCATTCACCCCGCATGCCGCTCTTTCCACAGGGGGAAGAGCTTGTGCGGCTTGGATGCTCTGTCAGGCAGTTGTTGGAGTTCTGCACCTGCAAACTCAGCGGTCTATTTGGCGACAACCTCACCAAAGAAGTTGTGCGTGAGGTGCTTGTCCCGGAAACCAGCCACCGGCCTGCATCATACATGGAGTCGGACTTCATGATAGAGCACGGGGGACCACAACGTGCTCAAAAGCTGGTGAGCCATTCTTGGAAGTCCCCTTTTGCCTTGACTGTACTAAACACTGTGTTTGATGCGACTGGGCTCACTAAGGGGGAGTTCGAGGAACAGTTCATGGACGCTAAAAGTTTCAAAACTTGGTACATCTCTCAGGACAGGCCAACGAACAAATCTTTCTTCAGAAGATTGCATGAGGCACTTTGCAACAGTGAAGAACCCACCATCCAGGAAGCACTTGACACGAGGTATTGGCTGTGCGTGTTCGCCGTGAATCAGCACAAGGCAGTATGCGGGCGCTGCTATAAGCATGCGTCTTGCAGGAACCTAAGGCGGCCGGATGGACAAAAATGGACCAAAGAAGATTATGCCGCCGAGAGGTGTCCCCATGGCAGTGAAAAGGATTTCCCTTGCGATTGTGGAACGCTGAAGCCTGAACGAGGGGATCCAGACTTTGAAATGGATAAGTTTTCATGTGTAGCCAATGAGATGGATGGGCTGGTTGTATCATTGGACGACGACCTTGAGACTCTGACGCGGGTTTGGGTGTTGCGCGAGATCTGGCAAGTCACAGCGAAGCCCAGATCCGTCGGGTCCGGGGAGTCCTCTAAGTCTGTCAGGTCGGGGGCAGTGCAGTTTCGTACTTTGGCAGAACTGACCAAGCGTGTCAACATGGAGATGGAAGCAGGTAACTGCATCCCTGTGTTGGAAAAGTGCCAAGCCAGCGATGAAGCTGACAAGGAGAGGATTCTGAAGGAAATTGATGACAGTCCTGGTGGGAGGAGGGCGTTCCAGACTCTTCTGCGGTGTACTGTAGAATTGAGTTTTGGAAAGTGCTCGGCTCTTACAGATTGTTCAGATTTGACTAGGACTTTGACGTACCTCGAAATGAACTGCGAATGGAAGAGCGGCGACTTGCACTCAACAGCCCAGTTGAAGATGGATCAGATCCGCACTCTCAGAGCCTTGGCATCCCTTTATATCCGGTTTCCCGGTTGCAACCGTCTTGTCAATTTGGAAGCCCTCGCAGCCGGGCTTAAGCATCTCACCAATCTCACCACATTGCGCCTGGAATTCGAAGACTGCACACTCCTGCACAGTGTGGACGATGTGGCGAAAGCTCTCACGTGTGTCACGCACTTGGTCTTCCTTGATCTGCGGTTGCACGGTTGCACCGCATTGCACAGCGTCGATCAAGTTGGAAAGGCTCTCAGAGCCCTCACCAACCTCAGCTCCTTGAATTTGTCGTTTATTCGGTGCGAAGGGCTTGAAACAGTCGCTGAAGTTGGGAGGGGCCTCAGAGATCTCAGTCAACTCACCAACCTCGGCATAAATTTCTCAGAGTGCACAGGGCTGTCAAGCGTTGATGAGGTTGGAAAGGGGATTGCATGTCTCCGCCAACTCACTTCACTGAATTTGAATTTTTTTGGGTGCAAAGGATTGCACCGCGTGGACCACGTTGGGAGGGCCCTCACACACCTCAGCAGGCTGGCTTCATTGGAACTGCATTTGTCATGGTGCACAAGGCTTCAAAGCGTGGATGCCATAGGGCAAGGCCTTCCCCATCTTGCCAATGTCCGCCGGCTTCATTTGCGCTTCTCCGACAGCGCAGGCTTGAGGAATGTGGACGAGATTGGGAAAGGTCTTCAACACCTGGACCAACTTGCCTCCCTTAATCTGTATTTCACACAGTGCAGGGGGCTGCGAAGTGTTGATGAGGTCAGGAAAGCTCTCACACATCTTACGCAACTGAAGTCACTGAATATGTCTTTCACGGGGTGTACAGGGCTGCAAGGGATTGACAGCGCTGTCACGTATCTTGAGAGTTGTGGTTGTAAAGTACAGCGGCTACGATGAAGCAAAGTCTCCGGGCTGGGCAGGGAAGTATTAGAATGGCCGTACACCATAGGAGGAGCCCCCCCCCCCCCCTGGATCCGCCCCCCCCCGGCGGGGGCCTTCAGAATTTCCTTTTGGGGCAGTTGCCCATAGCAGAGCCCTCTGCAGCCCCCTGCTAAGTGGAGACTTGCACAGCCCTCCACAGCGCCATGAAAACCGGCAGCGGAGAGTTGAACAGATGAATCGGGTGGGACCCTTGGCGCTCCAATTCCGGTTTGTGCCCTGGTGCAGCTTAGCCCTGGCTGTGCCTTGACCGCCAGCGTACAGCGGTCCAACACAACCCACAGACCACATTTTTCGACTCAAATTCGCGAACATGAGGTGCAGTCACGATTTGGAGCCAATCCTATAATGCGGTGTGTGGGGGCGAATGATGGGGGGGTGTTCATGATGCGTTGGCCCCGATGCACCAATACACCACCCCTCACCCCACCCCCACACCATCCACACATGCCCACACCCCAACTCAAACTGATGGTGAGTAAATGGACCCCTTTTTTTGACCCTTCTATCTCAGCATGCAGCAGCACAGCCGTGACAAAACAAGCTTACTCCGGAGGAACGCCTTTGCCGGTGGCAGCCTGCCTGATCGCTCTGTACATAGCAGTGGAGCTGCAACGCTGAGAGGGGGCCGCAGGCGTGGTGCGCGCACAGTCTGTACTTTGGGGTTGTGCCAAGAACCCGCACACCCTTGGGGCTGCGCTTCACTGTGCACCTGCAGCATGTTTGCCTGACGCGGATACTGATTTGCCTTCGGTGACTGTCCGGTCCAGTTGTGTGGTACCCCCTCCCCCCCTTGTCCAAGCAACACCGGGGTGCTTGGGGGCCTCAACCTGACTTTTGATCTGGACAATGTGTGTTGGCGCCTGACGGCGCCTTGCTGAACTTCTGCTGGACAGCACGAACAATGTGTGTTGCGGCTCCGCCGCGTGATACATGGACACGCACTGAATGTGAGGGCGTAGGTCTGTCGGTGGGGACCTATCGCTGGACTTTCCACCTTTCTATGGCCAAGCAACACCGATGAACACTCATGAACACTTTGTGATGGCGCCTGATGGCGCCTTGCTGAACAATCTGGACAATGCGTGTCGCGGCTCCGCCGTGTTATACTTGATTCTGGAGTTATTCTGGAGGCACCTCCTGAGTTTTCCATCCTCCACTTCCCCACATGCAAGCTGCAGTACGGGTCTGCATGTCCACCTGAATCTACGTTGCGTGATTGGGGGACAAAGCTTGCCGTCCAGGGCTTCATAGCACCCATCAGTAGGCCTGGGAAGTTGAGTGTTGCTTTGCAGGGAGTTACGGCCGCCCTTGCCAGGGGTGTAAGTCGAATCCCACGGCCAAAGTTCAAACACATGTCAGGACCTGAGACCAACTTGACCCTCATCACTGGCAGAGTGTGGCAGATGGGTCTCCCCTGCATTGTGAGTGGCACCTGTGGCTAAGCTTCACCGAGCCCACAAAGCCCTACACACCACAACGTTTCTGGGAGCGTCCACGAAATTTACCACACAAAAATCCAGGGATCTCGCGAAATTTCCCACAGCAAAATTTGCCACCGCGAATTTGACTTGGCGCAAAATCCCCCCCCCCCCCCTTGTATTCGCTATGAGCAGGACCCTTACCTGAAGGGTGTCCTTGCTTTGTTGCAACAGGAGCAGGCATCGATTGGTGCTCCTGGGTATGCATCTTACACCCCCCCGTCCTGATTGTGCATGTCTGCACCATCAGGGCAAGCATGTTGTTCCTCAGGCTATCAGCCGGTTCAGGCCTGCCACACATGTTCATGGTGGAGTGGACAAGACCCTGCTGCTCTGTCACAGGAAATTTCATTTTCCTGGTGTAAATCTGCCTGAGTTAGTGCAGCAGGTCTGTGCAGCTTGCCAGGTGTGTCAGGAGACCAGGCCCATGAGTTCAGAAGGGACCACACGATGAACTGATTGACGATAGCGAGACGATTGCGTTCCGTGTTGTGATTGCCTTGGGATCTTTGGGCACGGTGGCGGTGGTGTATTGTGTGCAGTGCGTGCTGTGTTGTATTACCTGGGGTGCCATACCCAGGGCGGTGTGATGAGTGCTGTGCTTTTGATGTCCCCCCGACCGAGCCCTGCATTCCACGTTTGCTACCGATTGCGGCCTTTCTTGTCGATCTTTGGTGCCTGTTGCTCTCCGGGCTCTCTCTGTATCATTGGTGGCATTCGTGGCCGGTCGGCGTCGGCCACTGTGCCCATTTTCTTTTATTGGTTGCTGCCGGCGCTGCTACCGTTGTGGCGGGGCCCCCTTTCAGCGCCATTTGTGCCCTTGGCAATGAGCAACACACTTTCGCCCAGAAATCCAAACCCATTTTGTCTCGCACTAAAGAATCTGCCCAAACCGACTCCCGGTCGAACGGGGACTTCTTTGCACTTAAGGTGGCCCAACCGAGGGGTGCCGAAACGGGGTTTGGTTCAGCCAAGTCGCCGGGCGACGTGTCACCACCGGCGGGGGGGGTTGGTTGATGGTGGTGCCACTTGCATTGCGCCATGGCTGGTGCTACTGATAGCTCACGAGTGAGGGGTTCGTTGTCAGAGTTTTGTGCCTCATGGGAACCCCGGGAAGCCCACGGGCGTAGCACTCTCTCACTGCATAATCTGGTATCAGACCCAGCTCATCCTTTCACTACAGGTCACATCCACTACTACAGTCGTTGGTGGGATCATCGTAGAAATGGACAGCCCTGAACTTCGATCCCGAGACGTTATCTCGAGTACCGTACAGTGAGCAGGCTAAGCCTCTCTCTCCAATTCGGCGGTGGTCAAATTCGCCGAATTGTTGTGCCGAATTGTTGGGTTTCTGGGTTCTGCTGGGTTGACCTGCCGATTGGTTGGATTTCCGGGATTTTGCCGATTTGTTCTGCCGACTTTTTGGGGTTTCTGGGATTCTAGGACACCTGATCAGAACGTGGGGGGGGGAAGGTGTTCTTACTGCCCGCCCACAAGAAGACACATCTGTGGTCCCGTATGATTTGTTGTCTCATGCTGATTACTTGAGTCTAGTGGGGCATACTGGGGCACACGGGGGTGTAATGGGGCATTTAGTGGGATGAACAGGGACCAAAAGGGACCTTGGGTACACTGAGAAGTGGGGCTGCAAATTCGCCATGTATCTTCACATACCCTATGTAGTGATTGCAAAAGCCCAGGAAAGTCCTTGGTGCTGAAACTGATGTGGGTCTTTCCCTCATGCTCCAAACACAACAGCTTCTGGACAATTGGTCTCTTCTTGCCATTTCCAACCACATGTCCAGCAAATTCCACGTCCGATGCACACAACACTTCCTGATCTCACAAGGTTTTCAACTGGTGTGGACAAATTTCGAAGCCCTCTCTCGTACCAAATATTTCCTTCAATCTTACGGATACCAGCCAGAGCCTAACAGGAAATAACAGTAACCATCCAGAGCCCAATTGCAACTATCTAGAGCCCATCAGGAAATAATAGTAAGAGTGGAGTGAACCCATTGTTTGTCAGCCTGGGAACCCGCCAAACAATTGGATTTGGGTTTCCTTCAGAAGAAGGCGGGCATGTTCATGAGCACAACAACAGGCATGTGTGTGATACAGAGTGCACGCATGGGGGGGGGGGGGCAGCATCGACCCCTGAACAAAAGGTCAATGCTTCCAAAAAGAGGGGGGGCACCCCCAACACATGCACTACTCACGGCAATGGGACCTTCTGGGGGATCGATCATGACACCATGGTCGCAGATACTGCAAACCGTTGCCGTATGAAAGTGGTTTGTGGTGTGTTTGCCGGGCAACAACAGTTAATTGCTGTTTTTGTAGACCACTAGTTATTAACCAATTTTCTATCTTTCACATATTTTAGTCGCAATGGCATCATGTAATCCGGTCAAAGTGGTTGAGCTCCAGGGATACACATTTTTCGAGTGGGATGGCTCTGGCGAATTGCGTTGCTTCCACTGTGTCGTTTTGACAACTTTTTCTTTTTACCTCCTGGGTCTGTCATAGGCGGCGTTGCGACATCCACGTTGGATATCCGGTGATGGTTGAGGTTTTGTGCAAGTATGCCAAGTTGCGTAAAGCTAATCGTTTGGATTTGCAAAAGTGCTCACGTCTGTAGACTAGAAGTTGTTACCCTGGATTTCCAGGTGAAATGTTCTGGTCCACTCTGGGTGACTCGAAATATGCTCATAGTGTAACGATCTGTTGGCGGATTCGCAAGGATTGTGCTATCACTGGTTTCCTCGTATGCTCCTTGTGTTACACCCTCTCAATATTGGGGCAATAAAAAAAAAAGGGGGCGCTAAGAGCGGAGGGGGACGTGGGGGATGTAAATGCACTGTTTCTGTCGCTTGGCAAGCGCCAGTTGGTCTAGACCTACCAAAGTTGAGGAGAGTGTATCCCGTGTATTCTTGCAACTAACAGAAAAAGTAGTGCGTACCAAGAATAGTTATGTTGAGTTTCAATCCCAAAACGTGCATCAACCGAATACATTACAGGAATGCCTACTTGCTCCAAGCACTCCGGATCCCGAGGACAAAAGGGTATTCGCTGAAATGTCGTTCCATTCCATCACTTTGCATACCAAGGGATAGCCCTTGCTCATCCTCATGTGCAACACAATTGTAGTGTTGGACCTCTCACTTTGCAAGCTTTGCATGCAGCATGTTGAATTTGTGGGTGCAACCTGTGGTCTATAGCCCATTGCAATTCTTATGGATGGTGACAAATGACCCAAATTTCACGCTATGCGTTCGTTCATGTCATTTGTAGGCATCTAAGTGCGGGTGTTGCCCATCGTCAGAGGCTTGAGGGCATCTCTTTGACACGACCCTTCCTTTTTTTTCTGTGTGTCGCAGCATGCATCAGCGGGTATTGGTAAAAGAATTGCGAATTGACCGGAATTCCAAGGGGAATTCCGTGGGCGTATATATTCCATAGGCATATCCCCGTATCGTGCCAAGGCGGGGGCTTTAAGCATGCATGAATGAATCTACCTACAGTGTAGTGCCATACTAGAAACCAATTCCAATTGTTTTTAATTGGTCGGGATGTTTTGGTCGTTGGGGGGGGGGGGGGGGGGGCTTGGGACCACGTCGGGTATGTAGGGCTTGGATGCACTTGTGGGTACACACGTTTTGGGCCACGCGCCCATGAACTGTAGGGGGCAAAAGACAAGGGGGGTGCTTGGTGCCTATGTGTTGGGACTGTGTTAATACAACATAGACGGGGTGAAGGAGGTTACTCTTTTAGGGTCCGTTGGCATAGTTTTAAAATGTTCCCGAAGTGTTGTGTTGCATTGCATTGTGGTGTTGTGTTCCGTTATATGTTTTAGTGTTGTGTTGTGTTGTGTTGTGTTGTGTTGTGCTGTGTTAAGTTGTGCTTTGGTGTGCTTGCTTTTTATGTTGTGTTGTGTAAGTTGTGTTCTGTTTACTTTTTGTGGTTTGTTGAGTTGTGTTGCACTGTATTGAGTTGTGTTGAGTTGTGCCTGCCAACCCCCCCTTCCTGGCCGGGGAGGTCCATTTGTTTGAATTGTCCGAGCTGGTCCATCACTCATTGCACTGCGCTTGCTCTATGTCTCCATTTCAACTCAACTGAACACAACGCCACACAACACAACACAACACAACACAACACAACACAACACAACACAGCACAACACAACACATCACAACACAACACAACACAACACAACACAACACAACACAACACGACACGACACAGCACAACACAACACAACACAACACAACACAACACAACACAACACAACACAACACGACACGACACGACACGACACAACACGACACAACACAACACGACACGACACGACACGACACAACACGACACGACACGACACGACATGACACGACACGACATAACACAACACAACGCAACACAGCACAGCACAACACAACACAACACAACACAACACAACACATCACAACACAACACAACACAACACAACACAACACAACACAACACAACACAACACAACACAACACGACACGACACGACACAACACAACACAACACAACACAACACAACACAACACAACACAACACAACACAACACAACACAACACAACACAACACAACACAACACAACGCAACACAACACAACACAACACAACACAACACAACACAACACAACACAACACAACACAACACCGCCCAAGTCCTTGTGTTGACACAGGGGGACACAGGGGGTACTTTTTTCCTGCGTGTTGGGCCTTGCAGGAGGTTCCGACCACCCCCTGGGCTGGGCTCCCCGTCCCCCCCAGGCCGGTGCGCCCGGTTATTAGCAGATGACGCCTCCCCATGGGCCATGCAGGAGGCTCCGACCACCCCCTGGCCTGGACTCCCCGTCCCCCCCAGGCCGGTGCGCCCGGTTCTCCGAAGATGATGGCCCCCCATAGGCCCTGAAGGATGCCCCGACCGCCCCCTGGGTTGGACTCCCCATCCCCCCAGGCCGGTGCGCCCAGTAGTACATCCCCACAGGCCCGGCACTACACTCCGACCACCCATTGCAGGAGTTGCACTGCCCACTGCCCCCAGGCAGTGAGGCAGTGCATTGCAGGAGTTGCACTGCCCACTGCTCCCAGGCAGTGAGGCAGTGCGTTGCAGGAGTTCCGCTGCCCACTGCCCCAGGGCAGTGAGGCAGTGCATTGCAGGAGTTGCGCTGCCCACTGCCCCCAGGCAGTGAGGCAGTGCATTGCAGGAGTTCCGCTGCCCACTGCCCCCAGACAGTGAGGCAGTGCGTTGCAGGAGTTGCACTGTCCACTGCCCCCAGGCAGTGGGGCAGATTAATGCAGGAGCTGCACTGCTCACTGCCCCCAGGCAGTGCGGCAGTGTATTGCCGGAGGTCCACTGCCCACTGCCCCCAAGCCAGTGCGGCAGTGCGTTGCAGGAGTTGCGCTGCCCACTGCCCCCAAGCAGTGCGGCAGTGTATTGCAGGAGTTGCACTGCCCACTGCCCCCAGGCAGTGAGGCAGTGCGTTGCAGGAGTTGCACTGCCCACTGCCCCCAGGGCAGTGAGGCGGTGCATTGCAGGAGTTCCGCTGCCCGCTGCCCCCAGGCAGTGGGGCAGTGCATTGCAGGAGTTCCACTGCCCGCTGCCCCCAGGCAGTGAGGTAGTGCATTGCGGGAGTTTCACTGCCCACTGCCCCAGGGCAGTGAGGCGGTGCATTGCAGGAGTTGCACTGTCCACTGCCCCCAGGCAGTGAGGCAGTGCATTGCAGGAGTTCCACTGCCCACTGCCCCCAGGCAGTGAGGCAGTGCATTGCAGGAGTTCCGCTGTCCACTGCCCCCAGGGCAGTGAGGCAGTGCATTGCAGGAGTTGCACTGCCCACTGCCCCCAGGCAATGAGGCGGTGCATTGCAGGAGTTCCACTGCCCACTGCCCCCAGACAGTGAGGCAGTGCATTGCAGGAGTTGCACTGCCCACTGCCCCCAGGCAGTGAGGCAGTGCATTGCAGGACTTCCACTTCCCACTGCCCCCAGGGCACTGAGGCAGTGCATTGCAGGAGTTGCACTGCCCACTGCCCCCAGGCAGTGAGGCCGTGCATTGTAGAAGTTGCACCGCCCGCTGCCCCCAGGCAGTGAGGCAGTGCGTGGCAGGAGTTTGGAGTTGCACTGCCCACTGCCCCCAGGCAGTGAGGCATTGCATTGCAGGAGTTGCACTGCCCACTGCCCCCAGGCAGTGCGGCAGTGTATTGCAGGAGTTGCCCTGCCCACTGACCCAGGGCAGTGAGGCAGTGCATTGCAGAGGTTGCACTGTCCGCTGCCCCCAGGCAGTGAGGCAGTGCATTGCAAGAGTTCCACTGCCCACTGCCCCAGGGCAGTGAGGTAGTGCATTGCAGGAGTTCCACTGCCCACTGCTCTGGGACATTGAGGCAGCGCATTGCAGGAGTTGCACTGTCCACTGCCCCCAAGCAGTGGGGCAGTGCATTGCAGGAGTTCCACTGCCCACTGAAGAAGATGGCCCCCCACTGGCCTTGCAGGAGACTCCGAACACCCCCTGGGCAGGACTCCCCGTCCCCCCCGGGCCGGTGCGCCCGGTTCTCTGAAGAAGATGGCCCCCCATTGGCCTGGCAGGAGACTCCGAACACCCCCTGGGCAGGACTCCCCGTCCCCCCCGGGCCGGTGCGCCCGGTTCTCTAAAGAAGATGGCCCCCCACTGGCCTTGCAGGAGACTCCGAACACCCCCTGGGCAGGACTCCCCGTCCCCCCCAGGCCGGTGCGCCCGGTTCTCTGAAGAAGATGGCCCCCCATTGCCCTGGCAGGAGGATCCGAACACCCCCTGGGCAGGACTCCCCGTCCCCCCCGGGCCGGTGCGCCCGGTTCTCTGAAGAAGATGGCCCCCCATTGGCCTGGCAGGAGACTCCGAACACCCCCTGGGCAGGACTCCCCGTCCCCCCCGGGCCGGTGCGCCCGGTTCTCTAAAGAAGATGGCCCCCCACTGGCCTTGCAGGAGACTCCGAACACCCCCTGGGCAGGACTCCCCGTCCCCCCCGGGCCGGTGCGCCCGGTTCTCTGAAGAAGATGGCCCCCCATTGGCCTGGCAGGAGACTCTGAACACCCCCTGGGCAGGACTCCCCGTCCCCCCCGGGCCGGTGCGCCCGGTTCTCTGAAGAAGATGGCCCCCCATTGGCCCTGGCAGGAGGCTCCGACCACCCCCTGGGCTGGACTCCCCGTCCCCCCCAGGCCGGTGCGCCCGGTTATTGGAAGATGATGGCTCCCCATGGGCCTTGCAGGAGGTTCCGACCACCCCCTGGGCTGGGCTCCCCGTCCCCCCCAGGCCGGTGCGCCCGGTTATTAGCAGATGACGCCTCCCCATGGGCCCTGCAGGAGGCTCCGACCACCCCCTGGCCTGGACTCCCCGTCCCCCCCAGGCCGGTGCGCCCGGTTCTCCGAAGATGATGGCCCCCCATAGGCCCTGAAGGATGCCCCGACCGCCCCCTGGGTTGGACTCCCCATCCCCCCAGGCCGGTGCGCCCAGTAGTACGTCCCCACAGGCCCGGCACTACACTCCGACCACCCATTGCAGGAGTTGCACTGCCCACTGCCCCCAGGCAGTGAGGCAGTGCATTGCAGGAGTTTCACTGCCCACTGCTCCCAGGCAGTGAGGCGGTGCATTGCAGGAGTTCCGCTGCCCACTACCCCAGGGCAGTGAGGCAGTGCATTGCAGGAGTTGCGCTGCCCACTGCCCCCAGGCGGTGCGGCAGTGTATTGCAGAAGTTGCACTGCCCAATACCCCCAGGCAGTGGGGCAGTGCATTGCAGGAGTTCCACTGCCCACTGCCCCCAGGCAGTGAGGCAGTGCATTGCCGGAGGTCCACTGCCCACTGCCCCCAAGACAGTGAGGCAGTGCGTTGCAGGAGTTGCACTGTCCACTGCCCCCAGGCAGTGGGGCAGAGTAATGCAGGAGCTGCACTGCTCACTGCCCCCAGGCAGTGCGGCAGTGTATTGCCGGAGGTCCACTGCCCACTGCCCCCAAGCCAGTGCGGCAGTGCGTTGCAGGAGTTGCGCTGCCCACTGCCCCCAAGCAGTGCGGCAGTGTATTGCAGGAGTTGCACTGCCCACTGCCCCCAGGCAGTGAGGCAGTGCGTTGCAGGAGTTGCACTGCCCACTGCCCCCAGGGCAGTGAGGCGGTGCATTGCAGGAGTTCCACTGCCCGCTGCCGCCAGGCAGTGGGGCAGTGCATTGCAGGAGTTCCACTGCCCGCTGCCCCCAGGCAGTGAGGTAGTGCATTGCGGGAGTTTCACTGCCCACTGCCCCAGGGCAGTGAGGCGGTGCATTGCAGGAGTTGCACTGTCCACTGCCCCCAGGCAGTGAGGCAGTGCATTGCAGGAGTTCCACTGCCCACTGCCCCCAGGCAGTGAGGCAGTGCATTGCAGGAGTTCCGCTGTCCACTGCCCCCAGGGCAGTGAGGCAGTGCATTGCAGGAGTTGCACTGCCCACTGCCCCCAGGCAATGAGGCGGTGCATTGCAGGAGTTCCACTGCCCACTGCCCCCAGACAGTGAGGCAGTGCATTGCAGGAGTTCCACTGCCCGCTGCCCCCAGGCAGTGAGGTAGTGCATTGCGGGAGTTTCACTGCCCACTGCCCCAGGGCAGTGAGGCGGTGCATTGCAGGAGTTGCACTGTCCACTGCCCCCAGGCAGTGAGGCAGTGCATTGCAGGAGTTCCACTGCCCACTGCCCCCAGGCAGTGAGGCAGTGCATTGCAGGAGTTCCGCTGTCCACTGCCCCCAGGGCAGTGAGGCAGTGCATTGCAGGAGTTGCACTGCCCACTGCCCCCAGGCAATGAGGCGGTGCATTGCAGGAGTTCCACTGCCCACTGCCCCCAGACAGTGAGGCAGTGCATTGCAGGAGTTCCGCTGCCCACTGCCCCCAGGCAGTGAGGCATTGCATTGCAGGAGTTGCACTGCCCACTGCCCCCAGGCAGTGCGGCAGTGTATTGCAGGAGTTGCACTGCCCACTGACCCAGGGCAGTGAGGCAGTGCATTGCAGAGGTTGCACTGCCCACTGCCCCAGGGCAGTGAGGTAGTGCATTGCAGGAGTTCCACTGCCCACTGCTCTGGGACAGTGAGGCAGTGCATTGCAGGAGTTGCACTGTCCACTGCCCCCAAGCAGTGGGGCAGTGCATTGCAGGAGTTCCACTGCCCACTGAAGAAGATGGCCCCCCACTGGCCTTGCAGGAGACTCCGAACACCCCCTGGGCAGGACTCCCCGTCCCCCCCGGGCCGGTGCGCCCGGTTCTCTGAAGAAGATGGCCCCCCATTGGCCTGGCAGGAGACTCCGAACACCCCGTGGGCAGGACTCCCCGTCCCCCCCGGGCCGGTGCGCCCGGTTCTCTAAAGAAGATGGCCCCCCATTGGCCCTGGCAGGAGGCTCCGACCACCCCCTGGGCTGGACTCCCCGTCCCCCCCAGGCCGGTGCGCCCGGTTCTCTGAAGAAGATGGCCCCCCACTGGCCTTGCAGGAGACTCCGAACACCCCCTGGGCAGGACTCCCCGTCCCCCCCAGGCCGGTGCGCCCGGTTCTCTGAAGAAGATGGCCCCCCATTGGCCTGGCAGGAGACTCCGAACACCCCGTGGGCAGGACTCCCCGTCCCCCCCGGGCCGGTGCGCCCGGTTCTCTAAAGAAGATGGCCCCCCATTGACCCTGGCAGGAGGCTCCGACCACCCCCTGGGCTGGACTCCCCGTCCCCCCCAGGCCGGTGCGCCCGGTTATTGGAAGATGATGGCTCCCCATGGGCCTTGCAGGAGGCTCCGACCACCCCCTGGGCTGGGCTCCCCGTCCCCCCCAGGCCGGTGCGCCCGGCTATTGCAGGAGTTCCACTGCCCACTGCCCCCAGGCAGTGAGGCAGTGCATTGCAGGAAGTCCACTGCCCACTGCCCCAGGGCAGTGAGGTAGTGCATTGCAGGAGTTGCACTGCCCGCTGCCCCCAGGCAGCGGGGCAGTGCATTGCAGGAGTTCCACTGCCCACTGCCCCCAGGCAGTAAGGCAGTGCGTTGCAGGCGTTCCACTGCCCACTGCCCCCAGGCGGCGAGGCAGTGCATTGCAGGAGTTGCACTGCCCACTGCCCCCAGGCAGTGAGGCAGTGCGTTGCAGGAGTTCCACTGCCCACTGCCCCCAGGCAGTGAGGCAGTGCATTGCAGGAGTCGCACTGCCCACTGCCCCAGGGCAGTGAGGCAGTGCGTTGCAAGAGTTGCACCGCCCACTGCCCCCATGCAGTGACGCACTGCATTGCAGAAGTTGCAATGCCCACTGCCCCCAGGCAGCGAGGCAGTGCATTGCAGGAGTTGCACTGCCCACCGCCCCCCGGGCAGTGCGGCAGTGTATTGCAGGAGTTGCACTGCCCACTGCCCCAGACAGTGAGGCAGTGCATTGCAGGAGGTCCACTGCCCACTGCCCCCAGGCAGTGAGGCAGTGCATTGCAGGAGTTCCACTGCCCGCTGCCCCCAGGCGGTGCGGCAGTGTGTTGCAGGGGTTCCACTGCCCACTGCCCCAGGGCAGTGAGGTAGTGCATTGCAGGAGTTGCACTACCCACTGCCCCCAGGCAGTGAGGCAGTGCATTGCAGGAGTTCCACTGCCTACTGCCCGAGGGCAGTGAGGCAATGCATTGCAGGAGTTGCACTGCCCACTGCCCCCAGGCAGTGGGGCAGTGCATTGAAGGTAGTCCACTGCCCACTGCCCCCAGGCAGTGAGGCAGTGTGTTGCGGGAGGTCCACTGCCCACTGCCCCCAGGCAGTGGAGCAGTGCATTGAAGGAGGTCCACTGCCCACTGCCCCCAGGCAGTGCGGCAGTGTATTGCAGGAGGTCCACTGCCCACTGCCCCCAGGCAGTGAGGCGGTGTATTGAAGGAGGTCCACTGCCCACTGCCCCAAGGCAGTGGGGCAGTGTATTGCAGGAGTTGCACTGCCCACTGCCCCCGGGCAGTGAGGCAGTGCATTGCAGGAATTGCACTGCCCACTGCCCCCAGGCAGAGGGGCAGTGTATTGCAGGAGGTCCACTGCCCACTGCCCCCAGGCAGTGCGGCAGTGCATTGCAGGAGTTCCACTGCCCACTGCCCCCTGCCCACAACAACAGTGCAGCAGGGCACACACAGTGCAGTGTGGTGCAGAGCACCAAGCAGTGCGGCACCACGCAGAAGGCACTGGTGGTGCAGCGCGGCACGCAGGGTGCAGTGGGCAAATGCGACCCTGTGTGACTGCGCGCAGGCGTCGGCAAGGCAGCGTCGGCCAAGTGCGAGAGTGCACTGGTCCGGCTATGCCACAACACACTTACACACAGCGCGCACACAACACACACAGCCCAGCCCGTTTACCTGTACCCGTGGGTAGACATCCCGGCCTTTGCCTTTTGGTAACAGCGCCTTCGGCACAACACAACACAACGCAACACAACACAACACAACACAACACAACACAACACAACACAACACAACACAACACAACACAACACAACACCGCCCAAGTCCTTGTGTTGACACAGGGGGACACAGGGGGTACTTTTTTCCTGCGTGTTGGGCAGCTGTGTTGTCACGCTTTTTGCCCAAGGACTGGAGACTAGCGCCAGCTGCCTACGTGACGCATTCATTTTCTCTACATAGGCGTTTTCAGTTCATGGCTGGGGTCCAATTGGACCGCTTTGATGCCACAGGTGTGTTGTGCAGCGAGCCAGGTTCTGGCCCAAGTGTCTTGTTGAGGGGCACACAGGGACGGATCCTGGCCCAACAGGGCCATACCGCAGCGCAACAGGGCCATCACCGCGGGGCGCGACCCAGCCCGAGGATGCCAGTGTGGCCATACGGGCGTCACCGCGGGACCACCTGGTCACACGGCAAAGCCCCCTACCGGTGTGTTGTGCATCCACCCCAACGCATGCAGGATGCACACGGCAATAATCTTGAATTCGGACTTCATACACCTTGCCATGGCAAGAGTGCCACGGAAGAAGCGCAAGCGGTGTGGTCTTATCTTCGCGAGGCTTGTGCAGTAACGTAGGCCACCACATGATGCTGAACATGTGAAGTTGTGAAACACAATCGTGACTACAAATGGCCATCTTGGACAACTTTGAGAATGGCAAACCAAACAAAGAGCTTCCTGGTGCACAATGCGCCCGGTCCGTGCCCCCCACCCCGAATTCTCTGACGTGATCTGCAATGCTGCAAGTGGTTTGCGATCAATAGAATTGTCGTTTCTGGCTTCTGGAAGCCCGGCTGTCCAATCGTCTTGTTGTGTGTGCACGCTTGTTGTCTGCCAAACGGCCTATTTTGTGTTTTCAGTCGTGAGCAAAACCATTGAAAACGTCAGAGCGGAGCTGGAAGCGGTGTGCCTTGTGTTCACTTGTGTGTGTACACGCATCCTCTTGCGTTTGAACAAGTACACCCATCCCCCGTGTTTGTGTGTGTGTGCGCGCGCATACCGTCACTGTTGGGCACATGGTTCGTGCGTCGCTACACGTGCGACGCCTTTCGCGTGTGCACATGCTGTGGCATTCTCTCTCCCTCTTGTGCCAGGCACACGTGCCGAACCTCGATGGCTTGCTGCAGGATCTCACGCAGGTGTGATGAAAACCATCGTTCATGCTGCCCTTAGCTACAGTTTGCTCGCTTACACCCTACAGCCCCCCTTCGGCCAATGCCCCTTCTGCCTTGGTGGCTCATCCCCCTTCCACAGAGGGTTTCCCATGCCACACTCCCCCCCCCTCCTGTGTCCAACGAATGCCATGTCCAACGAACATTTCCATTTGGACTGCATTTTTTGGGTACATAATTAATTGCGTACTTAATCATGTACCGGGCTTCAAAATCGAGGTTTTAGGCTAAAGGATTGGGGAAACGAGGGGTTGTAGTGAGTAACTGTGGGTAAATTTGTGAAGCAGGATGTGAGGGAATGGTGTCCCTCAACTACAGGACCTCTATTGCCCACCATGACTGATTCTCTGCTTGCACGTGGCCGGGAGGTGCTATACAAGCAGTACCACACCGGTGAGCTTGTAGAAGCCACGATTCTTGCGCCCCCCACGGAAGGAGATGACTTTGTACGTCTGAAGTACAAAAGGAATGGGCGTGTCATGGTAAAGATAAATGGAAGGGTAAAAAAATAATATTACGGCCTACCTGCACTTTGCCATCAGAATTTCAGTGGGGATTGATCAAGAGGGTGACGAAGCTGTGATTTTAGGGGATGTGGTGCGCCTCAAACCGGTGTTAATATGGAAGGGGGCGACAAACGGCAGAATTAAAAAGGAGTTGCTTGCTTTGAAGCGCTAATTGGAGGTCTCCATCGCTTTGTGCTTTGAATGGGCTAGGTGTCTTGTGCCTAGGGATGTGTTACCGCCGTTTTGCAATATTGTCGCGCGCACCGAACGGCGTGTCCAACGAACACTCCTGTTTGGACCGTATTTTTTGAGGACAAAATTGTTTGTTGGACACGGGGAAGGGGTAGGAAGCCTATGGGTGTGGCAGTCTCCCACTGCATAACCTGGTTTCAGACTCAGCGAATCCGCACTACGTGTCAGATCCGCTACCACAGTCATTTTTGGGATCATCGTAGCACCGGACGGCTTTGAGCCTTGGTTGCGAGAGGTTGTGTCGAGTACCATACGGTCAGCAGGGTACGCCAGCTCATCTTGGTCTGGACCAAAAAAAAATTGTGGGTGTGTGCCACCCATTTCCAACGCCGGTGCGAAACGTGTGGAAGCGGTCAACGACACCCGAATGTTCAAAACCCAAGCGTTGTGGCCCACTTTCATCGCTGCACCCCCGCCTGGGCTACGACCGCGACCACCACCTGGTCAAACGGCGCTTCTTTTGCTTCTGGCACTTCCTGTTCAACCCTGGTCTTGTCCAACTAGCAGCCCCTGGCAAACAGCGCCTTCTTACTGTTCAGCACTGCCGAGCGACCAACACATTGCTGGTCGTTGCGCAAGGGGGCGCAAGGGGTCGGGCCCCCATGTCGGCCTAAACATGTTCGTGTGCCGAAGGGTGCGGCAGATGATTCCCCTGGGCACTTGTATTGCAGTGGATACATATGCCACCACCATCCCGCATGCCCGGACCCGACAACGATGGCGTGTTTTTTTTATTATTTCGCCGGGGAAGATTTCGGAAGGGGAAACCTTCGCCACCCTGCCTCACACACACCGCACTGCCAAAGTCTCCAGATTTCGCCAGTGGAATATTGCGCCACCTTCCTTGAAGACGAAAATTTCCCATGAAATCATCCCCCCCTTGACCAGCAGCAAAGCATGAGCAACGAGAAAAAACCAGAACTCAGCCCCGAGCGTGCAGTTTGGCCATGTTGGTGATTACGTTGACGTTGAGGTACAGTCTCGCTGAGAGTTGGGGAATAAGCAGGGCAAGGCGGCCGATAGGAACAAGTGCAGCAAGTTGAAGGGGTGGCTTCGTAAGAAGCGCACATGGACCCGTACGAAATTATCCCTTCCCCCTGTATGTCCTATCCCATCCCCACGTGCTGTCTCTCCTTCCCGTGTCCTCTTGTCATCGTGGGCAGAAATGGGAACAAAAGCTGAAGAATTATTCCAAGAAATATGAAGATGCCATGTTGGCGGCATTACTTGGAGGTTTGGTCCCCTTCAACGACTCGGTGCTGCGCTGTTCATCCACTGCCCGTGTGCGAGCCACTTTCCTACAGAATCAGGCCTCCGTAGTATCCATCGTCGAATGACAGGGAGTTGGCCAGATCGAAGGAAACTGCACGGGCTGACCCGCATATTCACGTGTGTGAGCACACTCGCCCCCCCTAAATTGCGACCCTCCCCTGTCCGCACCCCCGCCTCCCCCGTGTTCAAGGGTTTCTCAGGGCACATTGCCAGCTTCAAATCCTAAAAGGCAAAACCCTGACAGCGAAAGCAGAGCACAGAAACGAAACGGGATTGTGTAGGACATGGACAGTGCACAGCTCTTTCGTGTTTCGGGGGGTTGGGGGGCGGCTGTGCATGCTACTTCCCCTTCTGTCCTTCCCAGTGCACGCAATCCGACTCCGATACCCGAGAGCACCAATCTGTTTCCTGCAGATTTCTCAGCACCGGTGCAGAGCATGCCCACCAGCACCCGAATCTCCACCACCACCAGTGTTATGCCCCCGGCGCAGTCTTCCAGCACAAGCCCCGCGCCATCACTGCAGGTATGCCCAGCGGCTACGCAAGCCTGCCTCCACAACCCTCCACAACCCTCAACGGACCATCGCCCTCTGCAGCCCTCCATGACCCTTCGCGTCCCTCCGCCACGTTCACAGTCCTCCACAACCGCCAACCCCCCGTACTATAAACAACCCCGTTGGCTAATCTCTACAACCCTCCACCAAGTTTCCAACGCCCCCTGCAAATCTTCACAAGCCCCTGCAAAGCCTCATCATTGGGATGCAAATTCTCATTCACGCTCAGCAAGCCGCCTTCTGTCCAGCTCAGTCTTCCGGATAAGCTGATTGTATCCACTTGATGCTTGGTTGTATCCACTGTCTCCCAACTTGTTTTTCAATGTGTCACCAATATATCCCATAAACATGAACAATGTATCCACAATGTACCCTGTGCATTGAGATTACATTGCTCACTGATTGATTGCATTCTACATTACAATGCTTTACGTTTCTTTGCGTCACGGCATGAAACAAAGGTCTCTTGCCAGTGTGCCAACCAAATGCAAACACGGCCGTCTCTCACTGCTGTTGATGTCGGTGTGCATCTTTGTTTGCCTGTGTCCAGTTACCACCCTGCGCCACACCACACATGTAATACAATGTCTCCCAAATGCATTCACAACATATCCCCCCCAAAATACCAATGCATCCCAATCCGTTTGGATACATCTTATCTGGAAGACTGGTCTAGCTCTGCCTTGACAGGCGTCCCCCCTCCTCATGTGTCGTGTATGTATCTGTTTGCTCTGCATTATCCACTTTCAATCCCTCGATCCCCCCGGCATTTGTGTGTAGTGAATGCGTGTGGACCCAGATTTCCCTCCCATGAACAGACCACAAGGGCCCCAGGCATATGCGATGAGCCATGTGGGCGTGTGCCGTGCGGGTGCATGAGGGGGAGCATGGGCGCGCGCCGGGCATCTTTGTTGAACCATTACCCACCCATGCTTGTTTTTGCCCCCACCTTACCAAACAAGTTGGAGTACCTTCTTGCTGTGTCTAAGAATTTGGCCCATCCTTTGCATCCAGTTCATGACGATGCCAAGGGTGGAGGTTGGAAGTGGTGGGAGTGCCATTTTGTGTTGTTGAATTCTCATATTTCGGCTTATACAAGGTGCCTTGCAGAGAAGGTTTGCGGTCTAGTGCGGTCTACTTGGGGGACTTCCCAAGGTGAGGATAAACCTGGGGCTAGAGATAAGATACTTACTACAAAGGTAGCGCGCCGGGCGCGCGCCGGGCAAACATTCCCCCTGAGTGCATGTATTTGGTGGTGCCTCGTCTGAACCCGCGCACGCGCCCGTTGTGTGTGCGCGCGCCTCCCTCAACTCCCGTCGAAACGAACCCGCTGACGCCCACCGAAGGGAGCTGAAAGGATGAAGTGACAATGAAGCACGTTGGCGGGGCATGGGGCGCTTGACAGCGCTTCACGCGCTCCGAACACTGCAACGCGTAGCTGTGCACACGCTGCCTGCTCTGCGGGGGTTGCCCGGAGACAGCCTGCGAGTGTCCAGTGCAGTCCCATGAGTGGCGGCCGGCCCAACAGCGCCTCCACGCATGGCCGAGCACCTACGTGGGGCCCCGGGCGTCCCGCGTGCGTTGTGGGACCTGGTGGTCCTCGTGTCAAGATTTCACGCCCCTTGTGTAGCCAGGCTCTGCGTGTCCGGTGCCTCCTGCTGCACAGTCCACTGCCCCTCAAGGGGGTCCTCCGGCAAAGAAACCGAAACTTGAAGGGCAAGTGGATGGCGCAGCCGACGACGACGACACCGAAGGTGTGGCCCCGCAATGGCATCGGTCTGAACGCGTCGCAGGGGTGTCTTTCGAGGAATGCCGTGGTACCTTTCACGAGCATCCGCACTAATCGCAGTGGTGGTGAGTCGGTGAGGGGCTAAATTTCCCATTCTCCCGTCGGTGAGTGCGGTGACCTGATTTTTTACAAAGGGAACTGTGGTGAAGATCTTCGAACTTGAAAAAAATGGGGAATACGGGACTGTGAAAAATGGGCATTTCGTCCCATTTTTCTCCCATGTTGTTCTCATTTGAGTCCCATTTTTGTCCTATTTTCCTCAATCACGTCCCGCCACAATCCTCCACAACCCACATTCCATGTGCTATGCCCGCTATTCCCCCATTTCCCCCACATTTCCCCCCCAAGCGGAACATTACCCACCAAGGCTCCTCTTGGTTACAAATATTCCGTTGTGCCAACGCAGTGCCCAAACCCAAACCCACGTGTGCCCAACCCTAAATCTCACCAAATGCAGTCGTCGCAGACTCAGGGAGTAAAGCCCCTCCTCCTTTACCACGGCCCAGGGCCAGGCTTCTGGCACACCAGATGATACCAATCAATGGGGCGTAGCATTTTGGGCTGTGGGCTCTGTGGGGAATGACACACAGAAACAATGACTGTCGGGCGGTCCACTAAAACCCCTGTTTACGCCAGTAAAGTAAAGTTTAAGTCAAGCGTGCCCTGTTCCTCTGTAGACTCACTGAGTTTTTGCTACGCCGACCCCGACTTTGCATTGTGCGGAAAGACTACATGAGTGCAGTGCAGTGCCTGCAAGGGAGGAGAGGTAGGAATCACTTACACCGCACAAGAGGGCCAAGCACATATTGAACCAAATCGGATATTTGCGCTGCAAATTTCTTCATTTTCGTGGCCTCCACCCCAGGGCCCGGGCGTTGACAGGCAGATACCACGTGAAACCATCCTCAGCCTCCTTCGCCGGTTTGTTGTTTGCAGAACCGCAAGTGCACAGATTCCACAGCAGCAGAACACCGCCGGCGCATGCAAGTGTTCCGGTGGCTTGGCAGGTGTTGTGGGGGAGGGGGTCGAATGGGGCCATAGGATGTAGATAGTGGCGTAGGAGGGTGATGCACAAGCGTGACACACCTCATCCGCTTTGCCAGTTGGGTGGGGATGGAAAGCTGGAGAGCTGCAATTGTTGCCGTGAGGAAGTGTGCAAGGAGGTATGGTGGCCTGAAACAGGATGGATGGGGCACAGAGGCACGGGGGAAGTCGGGATTGCAACTACGGGAGGGGTTGATAGAGCCCCCCGAAACTGGGGGGGGGGATGGTGAGTTCTCAACTTCCGGGGGGGAGGCGGGGGGGGGGGATACAGCCCTCTGGCTAGCCCCCCCCCCCCCCCCAAAGGCTCAATTGACGGACCCCCAAAATCCTACCAAGACTGACCGCCAGGCCCCGGAGGTGACCTGGACCCGAAATTCGGCAAAAAAAAAAATGAGTGGGTTCAGAAAAATCATCATTTGCCATGTTTTTGGTGAAAATGTTTTCAACCATTTTCAAGGCTTAAAGAAAATTTTCGGCGCCTTCAGCACCAGAGTTCATAGTAACTGATTAATCGTCCTGTCAATTGAGCCGTTTTCCCGAGTCCACGCCAAGCCCAGGGATGGAGTATGGAAGTGTCCTGACTTCTAGGCATGGAGCTGCTCTACTGGAATTGGGGATGGGCTGGGAATGCACAGTTGTGGCGTCTCGTAATAATGAGGATGGGGTAGATAGGCACAGGGATCGTGTTTTGGAATAGCGATGGAAATGGGTTCGGTGGTACAGGTAAGTTGCACTGAGGTGTGCACAGCGTGGGGACTAAGGATGTACATACAGCAGGGGAAAGGGTAGGGGGCCAGGTAGTGGCACAGACCGGAAGGAGGGAGGGGGACGGGGTAGGGAGACAAAGGGAGGGGGATCAGGTGGACAGGCAGAGGGAGCCGGATGACGGAGGGAGTATGTATGGGGAATGAGGTAGAGATGCACGGCGATGGTGAGGGACAAGAAGTGTGGAAAGGATTGTGGACGAAGGAGTCAACATGAATTATGCCTTTCATCACTGTCACTGCCACTGCCACTGCCACTGGTGCGCTCACTGTCGCTGTCGCTGTCGCTGTCACTATCGCCGTCACTTCTATTTTTACATTAGGGAGGTGGGGGATCAGTCTGAGGCGGAGGAGGGGGAGGGGGAGGCAAAGCAAATCGACCGGGGAGACATGGGTCAGTAGACGGTTGTTGCTCCGGGGCACAAGGAGGAGAGGGTGCACAAGGACAAGGGAGTGTAGGGGAACACAGACTCACGCTCACACTGTGTGATGCTGACGCACCCTTTGAGACAGAAACAGGAGCGGAGGCTGGCTGAGAGGCAACAGTGGACGCTTTAGTTCTTTTCCGCGCCCGCTCCTGAAGTGCTACCCGAGCCTCAGGCTGTCGCACACGCTTGCGCTTTCGAGTGGGCTTTCGTCCCCCCTCAAAATGTCGGGCAGGCAAGGATGCTTTTCGGCTCTTTCCAGGCTGGCTCTCGCCAATGGAGAGTGCTGCCCACGACGTGTCAAATCGGTGGCCAGTGCGACGGCGCAGATGATGACGATGATTATGTTGGTGTGGCGTTTCGTTGTGGTCACTGGAGGGGCTGCGTGTATTTT